>VZRL01005061.1:78853-156869 GCA_013397895.1 Origma solitaria
GTGTGTGTGTGTGTTTTCCGTGTGTCCAGAGCAATTCAGAGATGCTGTAAATAGTGCCATGAGCTTCAGGTATTTTGTCAATTTAAACTGTATTGTTGGGACCACTCTTTCATCAGGTTTAATATATTGGCTGTTGCTCTAATGCACTTTGAGAGCATTTTATTTTGGTGTTCCACAGGGAAGTGGCTTGTGGCAGAGGAAGGATTCTATGCTTCCTTTGTGCCTGCAGGGCTCTTTGGAGGAGTTTCCCTTGTTTTCCACCTTGTCCTGAATATCCAACAGGGATGGCAGAGCTGGGGGGCTGCACCCCAGGTCAGGGAGCAATAGGGACCACGGCCATGCAGCCCTCCCTGAACACAATTTCATGTACAAGGTGACGCTGGTGCCCACATGAAAGAAAATGCGTCCTTATGAAAGGAGAACATTATTTCTTGGATTGAGAAAAATTGGAGAGTTTGTCTGCTTGGCTTTAATGGAGCAGTTCCAGGAAAGCAGCAGAGAACAAAGTGTTTTCAGTATCACATAATTCAAGAGCAAAATCATAATTCCAATTACCATTGCAGCCACTTCTGGCCTTGAGAAACCTATGCTAATATTTATTATTATATGATTGACCTCTGATTTCTCCATCATTTACATTAGCAACTCTGATATTCTTAGTAACACCCTTTAAATCATAGAAGAAGGTGTCAATAGTGCACGATGAAGTCACATCCTGCAGATTTTTTATTTACTTAGCCCATTTTTTTTCCTGTTTAAATAACATTGTGAGATGCACAATCTCACCTCCACGGGGCCTCGAGGGGTGTATATAATCATGGAATGCATTTTCTAGAATCTCACAAAATGAGTCAGTCCTATCAGAGGTACAAAGAGTTTTACAAAGTCAGTATTTCACTGCCATCACTGCCTGACATCATCTTCCACACAGCACAAGAAAATATTTACTTGGCTCTTTGACACGAATTGCCACAAAGCCTTTGGAACAAGAACCCGAGGAAAGTGAGGAATTAAAATGGAATAACCTGATTTAATGAATTTAGCCTCTTTTCTGTGTGCTGGATTTAGATGTCAGATGATTTCTTACAACGTTTGGGATGGACATGGACACCTCCAATCTCTGCTCTCCAGAGAGGTGCCTACGCACAGATCACAGACTTGCCCAGAATATCCAAAGCTGGAAACTGATCCTCTTCTCCATCATCTAAATATTTTCTTTGCATAAGTGAGCATTTCTCTGGATGAATTAAGTCACTGCATTTATTTTCCAGGTGCAGGTTAGGTGCCAAGGGCAGCCTGGGCCTTCTCATTGCCTTCAGCAGAGTGGATAAAAGTGTATTTATCCACAAAGAGACTAAATTTATTTTCAGATTGTTCTGGGGAGGTGTCAAAAAGTTTTAATTTTCTGTCTCCCATATCCACTGCTCATCTTCCTGCCTTGGTGCAGCTCCTGCTGTTGTTCACTTCCAGAGAGCACAGCCAGGGGCTTTTCAGCATCTCCTCAGGAAATATTCCCCATCTGCAGAGCTTGGGAAAGCAGCATCCACCCGGAGAGGGATGCCCTTGATCATCTTCATCTCTCATCCATCATTTTTTTTAACTGAAATTAATTTTTTCTGAACTTACATTGCCTTAAAGGCTTTACCTGGCTCGACGGGTGACAGTTTTGGGATGTTTCAGATAGGTTTGGCATCATTTAGGACAAATTTCTAGGGTTTGAGAGCCTAATCCACTTCCCAGGTGATCTCTGGGTATGTAGCCCTAAAAACACCCTCTGATTTCTGGACGTGGGCAAGGGAAAAGGGTCAGAACAGCCCCAGATGCCCTTCCTGAGAGGTGCCAGCGTGCAATAATCATCAGCAGACTCTGTAATGACACAGGTCCCAGCCCCGGGACCAAACACCTGCAGGAAAGCTCCTCCGGCGAAATTCCCCTCGGCTCCAATCAGGATTTTTCCGGAGCAGGGACCGCTGGCTGCGCTCAGGGCGATCCTGGCTGAAGAGGCACTTCTAATCGACTGCTGAGAGACTTATTAGCAATGTAAAAAGGAATTGGGAGCAAGGGAAGTATTCTTCCTGGCAGAAATGTGCTTTGTAAAATTAGTTTTGCTGACAGGAGTAATTGGGTTAAACTCCTCGTGGCTGTGGGTGCTATTTGTGGCCCCTTATCTTAACCAAGCAAAGGGTACCAAACACTTTGAACTTTGTAAATAATTGTTTCCGAAGTGTTGGGTTTTTTTTTCTGTCAATAAATTCTTTAGAGAAAAGCTGGTTTCTAATCCTTTCTCTGCCAGTGCTTTAACAGCCTCTTCCCACTCTAGATTTCTTTTCTTTCCCCTCTTTGAATTTAAATTTCTTAGATATTATAAAAATGTCTTTTAAGGGGGAGTGCAGAGCTTTTGCTCAGATTGGGATAATCATTCCTCGAGCTTTAGGAAATTGGGGAGAGAGAGAAAATGATGAAGTAGAAGGCCTTTATTCTGCACCGCGGCAGAAGTTGGGCTGTGGTGTGGACGTATGTGTCCAGAGCCTGACCAATGTCCAGAGCAGGCTCCTGGACTTCAGGCTGCCTGATTTTTCTCACTCCAGATTCCTGGACAGTCAGGGGGTTGGACCTTTGCAGGTTGTTCTTTCCTTCTGGGCTGAACCTGAGCTGGGGTTCGCTCCTGCCTCCCCAAACCCACCCTGCAATTCCTCCCCTACAGAGGAGAGAGACATATTTATCTTGCAAACGCTATTTTTTCGCAGTTTTCCTTCACTTTTGCATCCACAGTAACAAATATTAACGCAGAAACAGGACAGAAACTGTCCCAGAGTGTGCAGGGACAGAGCCTGCAGGAAACCCCTAAACCTGTCAGGCGTACCCATGGATGTGGGAAAACTGAAATGCTGCAAAAGCAAGACATTATTTTCTCCATCCTGAAAATTGTATGTCAATTCTTTTAGTTCTCTGCTATTTATTTCTTTGCTTATTTTGGGAAAAGGCACAAATAATAAGAAATACCTCATGGGAGCTGTTACCCTGCCTTGAGTTTTCCAGCGTGGGGGGAAATAATTCCTGTGGAGCTCAGTGTGGACATTTCTTTCTCATCTTCAAGTAGGGACTCAGATCTTTCCTGATGTCAGGAGGCTCCCACCAAGACTGATCTTCCCTCCTTCTCCAGAGCCAGAGATTTCAGGTCTTGGATGCCACCAGCAAATCTCCAGGTGTTTGGATGATGGTCTGTTCCCTGCCCCAGCTGAAGTAGGAAGAAATTTAAAATTCAGAATTATAGAATCATTAAGGTTGGGAAAAAACCTTTAAGATCAGCAAATCCAACCATCAGGCCAGCACCACCCAAATGTTCAGCCACCAACCAGGGCCCCAAGTGCCACAGCCACATGTTTTTTTTACACTTCCAGGGAGGGTAACTCCATCATTGCCATGGGCAGTCCATTCCAATGCTTTACACCCTTTCCATGAAGAAATTTTCCCTAATACCCAATCTAAACCATCATCAAGGTGCAACTTGCGGTCGTTCCCTCTCCTCCTGTCCCTGAACAGGGGACTTGAGGCTGTCCCCTCCTGTCAGGAGTTGTGCAGAGCCACAAGGTCCCCCCTGAGCCTCCTTTTCTCCAGGCTGAGCCCTTTCCCAGCTCCCTCAGCTGCTCCTGGAGCTCCTTTCCCTTCCCAGCCCCATTCCCATCTCTTGACTCTCTCCAGTTCTCAAAGTCTCTCTTGCAGCGAGCGGCCCAACACCGCACACACCATTCGAGGAGCGGCTGGTGTTCTTTTCCCCCCTAAAAAACCCCAAACAAATCTGATTTTTGAGCAGGCCCCTTCCAGCAGAGCCCAAGAGGGAATGTTTGCGTTGATGCCTTCCATCAGCCCCAGTCCTCGGGCTGCGCTCGTGGCCAGAAGGAGCTGTCAGGGCACCTGCGCTGGGCGGGCTGGGAGCTGCGCTGGCACCGAGCCCTCTGCTCGGGGGATTGCTGCTCTGACAATTTTTGGCTCCTTTAGGTTCCTCCGGAGCTGCACGGAATATGTAATGTTCTGCGCTGGGCTGACAGGGAACTTCAGTGCAGATTGCAAGGAGAGATCCCGTCCCTGCATCACTTTGTTTTGTGCTGCTCTGAAATGATTTTCCTCATTCCTGCGGCTCCTGTGAAGCCAGAGGACCTCTCCCTATATTTGCTTCCCCGAATGTCTTTTTCTCCTCTGCTTACAGCTACAAAAGCAGCTTTTCATGCTCCAAATCAGAGATAAATGGAAGTCGCTGCTGAGGAAATAAAACACAAGGCTAATCGAATTGTGCCACAGGAAGCAGCCTTCAGCCAGTGCATTTTTTGAGGGCTATTTTTAGACTATATTTTTATTTTGTCACTCCATATGGGAAGTCAAACCCATATGGTTTGGGAGAATGGAAGGTTGTGCTTTTATAGTGATCTCACAAACTATCCCAGCTCAGCTTTGTCCTTAAACTCGTACTTAAATCCGATTGTCTGAGGTGGGACTGGAGCACATCGGCAGCTCCTGAGGCTGTAGCAGCACAATTCCCTCCTGAGGTGTAAAACTGTTCTACATTTGTTAAACCAGTCTCCAGTTAACTCAGCTCTTCTTAGCTACAACTTTTCTCATTCTTGCACCTTTTTTTTTCCTTTTTCTTTTTAATTTCTTCATCTCTTCTCCAGTGTTCTGATGGTTGTGTTTGGTCCAGTGGCAGCCAGGATGCAAAGCTGAGCATCCACAGGCACCACGCTCCTGCTCTCTGCTGTCTTCCAAATATCCAGATTAATGTGATTTTGAGGAATATGACTTTATTCTGCCCACAGCACCCTGGCAAATTCTGAGTATGCTGATGAAAAAATATTTAGCTAGAAAATGTATTGTCCTTCTATCACCATAAAAATATAAAATTAGAAATGTATCCTCAGTGCTCATCCACCAGAATATCCACTTTATTTGTGTTAAAAGTTCTTCATGACACTGAAACCAAAATTATGTGTCTTCAAAGGAATTTTGTGGCGTGGTTACAAACACCAACGGAAAGTTTCTAACATGGTAAATTCCAAAGGATAATTTTATGAATTTTTCAATTGTAATCCTGGAATTTCTTCCCTTTGCAGTTTTTCAGAAGGTGGAATTGAAAAAAAAAAAAAAAGACATAGGAAAAGGCAGCTGGGCGATTTTATATGTAAAATAGTGAGCAGAGGCTCAGAAATGTGGGTGATTTGGTTTATGGACCTGGTGGTATTCAGTTGAAGGTTGGAATGGATGATCCTGGAGGTCTTTTCCAAACTTAATGATTCTGTGATGTGAATTACAGAGGTTTAGGATAGCAAAAGGTAATTTTCTATGTTACTTTTGATTCCAGAGTTGTATTTAACCTCCGTGTGGAAACAGAGCTAAGGAAAGAGCAGGACAGTGGCAATTAATATTTTTATGCCTTTTTTTTTCCTTAGGAAACAAGTCTCCCCTTTTTGAGGGGATAAAGTGCCAGGGGAATAGGACTGCTCAGTGGAGAATTCCATGTGGCAGAAGGATGGGCAGCATGGAGATTTCTGAGATGTTTGGATGTCACTTACGTCAAGTAGAAGAGATGTGATGCTAAAACTGTTCATCAAAACTCAGACCTCATGGATTATTTGGTTGGAAATGCAAGAAAAAAAACCACCGATTTTTTTCCCCAGAGCAGAGATCTTGTGTTAGAGGAGACAATGAGAAAACAACCAGGCCCCAAAAGGGGAAAACAGGGAAAACCTGAGATTAGAGCAGAAAAAAAGTATCAAAATTTGTAAAAGAAATTTGAAGAAGCCCTATTTGTGTTTAAAATCCGTGATTGTTTTGAAATCCAAGAAACTTCTGTTACATTATTTGCTCAAAGGAGCTCTATAGTCATAAAACCCTCATCACCTGTAGCCCACTTTCTAAAGTACAGTCTATACTGTTCTGAAATCCCAAAAGACAGGGAAAACACCTGGGTTTATGATGCTTGGGAGAAATGGAATTAGATCCTAGCAGCTGGGTTTTCCCAGGAATGTAATTCTGGCATATTTGAGTAGCACAGGCTGTGGCCCAGGCACTTTGGGGGTGTGATGTGGGTACAGGAGGTGCACTCGTGATGTCACTGCTTCTCCTGGACATCCCTTGGCACATTGGAACATCGTGGTCCCAGCAAATCCAGCCAGGAATGTGTTGGTGACTCCAGCAGAGCCGGAATTCCATCCCAGCCAGGAGCAGCTGCTGGAGAGGGACACGAGCTGGGGACATGGAGTGACATCAAGTCACTGATGTAGAACTGAAAAAATTCCTTGTCTCATAACTGATCCCAGCAGCAGTCCAGGATTCCCAAATTTCACTTGGGATTTTCTGCTGAGTTTCCATTCCCATTGCAAATATATGGATAATATGTCAAGGCATTATCCTTAAAAAAGTAAAGAAATAATTTCTTTATGAGATGGGTGACCTGTAGAAGACATTTGAGTAATTTTTGCATTCTAAATGTGATTTATATTTATAAATAAATTTACATAAAATCTCTAGCTCTCGATGTCATAGTTCTATTCTATCTTTAATTTGGATGCTCAAGAAATGTAAATTCTTTTTACAGCTAAATAAAAGCCATACAAAGCTGCCAGGAAAGAATAATGAGATACACATTGTGCCATGCAGCCATGAGAAATCCAGCAGCACCATGGTTACAGCCAAAATGGGAAGCCATCAGAAACCAGGGAATGTCAGCACATTCCTATGATTTTGCAGACTAATCTGAACTGCGGGAAACTCATGGCACAGGTTACCAAGGGAAAATATTTACCTGCAAGATAAACAGGCCCCTAAAATGAGGGGAACAGTTGGTTTAGATGGCAGGAGTTTATTATATTTATTATATTGTTTATAAAATATATTTATCAGATGTAGTTTGGCCAGGCTCTGCATATGTGCAAAAATAAAGATAACAGAATTCTTGTAACACAGTGGGGTTTGTCAGTGTAGTATAGGCTTAAAAAATATGGTTTGGCCATGGATATTGGGGTCCCTCAGTCACTGGGATCCCTCAGTCAGTGCCACAGATCTGCATTTACCAACAGATTAAAAACTGGGACCCCCTCATCAGCAATTAACTCAAACAGGAGGAGAGCATTATCCCCAAAGAGGGTGTGATAGAACCTCAGCAAATGGTAGTCATAGGAGGGTAAATAAAAGGGGCAGGGAAGGCCCAGAGCTCTTTTCTGCTGAAGAGGCTTAAGGAAGAAGTTGCCTGGATTTTCTGGAGGACAAGCCTTGCGTTCCATGACTTGCTGTGGTTGCTGCAGGTAGGTCTCATCATTCTCTGGCTTTGTCTCATCTCTGGCCATGTTTCCCAGTAAAGCTGGGGGCTTTTGCTGTGCTTTTTGGCTGTTTGCTTGCTGCTGGAAGTGCCTAAATCCGCCCTGCTCTTCAAAGCTAAGAGAAAACGTACTAAAGCTGATGTTCACAGCGCTGCTGAGCTGCTGCTGTTCCCTGTCTGCTGAATTTCGGTGCTCTTGCTTTAATTGAGCTCAGTATTAAAGTCAAACAGGCTCAGTATTAAGCTTGGTATTAAGGTCAAACAGCTCCAAGGGTGACTTGGTGATTTTGGAGGTCTTTTCCAATGCCAACGCCAGGATTCTCCCAAAGGCTGCTCCAAGGCCCTGTGCAGAAGACCAGGAGCGATGAAGGGTTGTGTCTGGTGTTTCTGGATGAGCGCCCACGTGGAATTCTTGGAGGTGGCAGCTGTGATGGTCTCTCCTGTAGAGCCTAAATTTTGCAGAGTGTTTGTTCTGGAGCTGCCACCTTCCAATTTTATTTGTGGCAAAGCGTGCTCAGCAAACCTGGCGGGTTGGGATCCGCCGCTTTCCCCTTTGGCTTTCCTCTTCCGCACACAAAAAACCAAGCCCCGATTCTGTGCTACACTCTAGGCTGGCACCAGCCAGGCCCCTGTGTGATTCCGAGCCCCTCGCTGAGGAGGTGCTGAGCCCCTCAGCACCCCCAAGGAGTGATCCCTGTGGGCTCGGCACTCCCAGGCGCGTGGGCAGCAGCGGATGGGGACAGCCGCAGGTCCTGTCAGGAGCAGAGCTTTGTTCTGCTGAGTTGGGCAGTGAATGCTCTGGGCACCCCAGAGAGCCTGGCCAGCCCTGGGGCCTCCTGAGGAGCACTCGTGTGCCTTAATTGAGGCAGAGCATGAATGTTCTAGCTGGGTGGGATCAGCGCAAACATCCCTAAATGTCAAGCTCTCTTCTGTGCCTATTTTATTTTTAAATCTAATGACCACCAGGCATTAAAAACCCAGTTCTGGGCTTTGGAGAAGAGGAGGTATCTTGTTTCCTATTTGTAAAAGTGAATGTCTTCATCTTTAAATAAAATGTCTTTATTTCTGAGATGTCAGAGCATAGAAAAATGCAGTGTTGTAAACTTAATGCCCTTGGAAGTTTTAAGCTACATTAAAATGCCCATAACTTTAAGAAAAAAAGAACAAAATAATGCTGCTTAGAAATATTGAAAAACGAAAAATCATGCTCAGCAGACAGCTCTTATGACAAGGCTCTGCCCAGAGTGAATTTTTATGCTTGAGTTATAAACCCTTGAAAAATGGGGATCCTAATACAAAAGCTGACACAGCTTTAACTAAAGCAGCTCTAGTAAGTGCTGCTATAATTATTTGCTCATTAATTACAAATTTTGCAAGACATGAGAGTAACACAAATTGGAAAATAGGAATAATTATCAGTAATAACACCACAGAAGCTGGACACATTGAAAGTATCTTCCTCTTTAAATTTAATAATAGCAAGACAGCTAGAAAACTAATAAGAAATACATAATTGAAAATTAACCTTGCAAATCTGCTGTTAATAAACCATGGTACTCTTGCACTACAATAATTTTACGCAGCCCTTAATTTGCATTTGAAGTGTTATTCCAGGTAATACTTTGTGCCTTCACAACAATTAATGTGTCTTTGAATTAAAGCAAAAACGCCAAGGTTGGATTTGGGATAGCCGGGGAGGAGGGAATGGTATATCCTGTAGTTTTTAGCAGCTCGGAGCTGGAATGGCTGGAAATCAAATGTACAATGGGGATTTTTGTGCTGTGATGCCTCAATGCTGTTTTGTTGTTGTTGAATTCGGGCATTGTGGCGTTTCATCCTCCCCTTGTGTAATCCACCAGTTGGGCTCTCGGGTCGCTTGCACTTTCTCATCCTCCGAGGTGTGAGACTCGATGGCTTGGGGATGATTTCAACACCCCGAGCGCTGGGAACAGGGAGGGGGTGCTCCTTGAGCTCCCTTGAGCAGCCCAGGCTTTTCCCGGTGTGTTCCAGAGGTTTTCATGGATCTGATGGGGCACTGCTGCAGGCACAGGGCTTTGCCGGGCAGGGGAGCTCAGTGCAGCCTCTGGCTTTGTGAAAAGAGCTGCTGGCACCTCGTACCTGAGGGTTTTGCCCACTCAGAGGGAAGTGGCACTTCCTTATGAATGTTTTGTATCTGTTACCAATTGACAGAAGCCTCCAAAAATCTTAATCAATTTGCAAGTAAAGATGAAGAGAATTGTTTACTCAAAATGCAGCCTGAGTCAACTGCGCTTGCTAAGCATCTCCCACTCATAAAATAAACCTGATATATATCTCTGCCTGCGCAGAAAACTCAGAGCCAAGAAGTGTTTAATAATTTTGGAGCTCGTATCTAGCAAGCTCTGAGTGCTCATCTGAAAAAAAAGGGATACATCCTATGAAAAAAATCATCCCTGACTGCAGGCTGGCATTACATTGCAATATTCATGGCAGTGGAGGTATCTCCAGGCACTCAAAGATGTGTATGACCCAGCAGCTTTAAAAAAAATAAAATAAAAATAGAAAAAATAACCCAGAGACCTACAGTGTTTGGCATCAGAGAGGAGGAACATCGTACACAAACAATTGGGTTAAGAGTGTGCACTGCAAACAGGGTTCCTGCACAATTCCAAACTCCATCAAGGGCTGCATATAAAATGTTGGCTTCTTTGTGCAAACCCACAAATCCTGGGGAAAAGGCCAGGCGGGGTCAGCAATTCAGCTGTTTGTCTGCTCACTTTATGTAAGAGGTTAGCAGCAGTGTGCTTTTTGTCCAAAGCCAGCAATAGCAGGAACAGCTTGTTTCTGAAAGGGCTGGGGCTCCCCTTGTAGTGCTGGAGAAGGGGTCCCGAAACAAACCTTGGATGGGGATAGTCTTTGATTTGACCTATTCTCCGTTTGTTTGGCTGGAAGTGTGTTTGACTCCCGTCGCTCCTCTCAGCCTGAAAAGTTCAAACACCACCGGCACAGGTACTTTCCATTCCTTTCGGTGTGTTTCACAGAATTTCAAAAGCATGGCAGTGTGGGGAGATAAGGAATTTTGGGTGCTCAGGCTCTTCATCCAGAGGAGCTCAAGGGGTTGGATGGAAAACAAGCCTTCCATGTGCTCACAGGCTCTGGGTGAAGTCCCACCAGCATCCCAGGTCTCTGTGGCTTCAGCCCAGGGAGGGAGAGGATGGTGATGTCTCCTTCGAAATACCTTTGGAATTGGGTACTTAGTAAAAAATAGAAAAATAAAAAAATATTTTACAATCTCTTCTGCTTTGGGGTAAAGCTCTTGCAGCAGTGGAGTAAAGTTTATTTTGAGGGTGGGCAGGCCCTGGCACAGGTGCCCAGAGCAGCTGTGGCTGCCCCTGGATCCCTGGCAGTGTCCAAGGCCAGGCTGGACAGGGCTTGGAGCAGCCTGGGACAGTGGAAGGTGTCCCTGCCCATGGCAGGGGTGGATTAGATGATGTTTAATATCCCTTCCAACCCAAACCATTCTGTGATTCCATGATTTGTGTGAATTCAATGTGGCCAAGCTTAAAACCTTCTGATGCAAGGGAGGTTTCACTTGATCCGTGAGGATTTGGAAACGGAAGAGTGCAAGGATGGAAGTTCTCAGTTCAACCCTCGTCAGGGTTTAATCACTGCACTTGCAAATGTAAGAATAATGATAAGAGATGACCTGGGAAGGGCTGTGGAAGGCTGGGTGGATGAACCTGCACTTCCATGTGTTTCTGTAGGTCCTGCTGAGAGTTCCCTGCAAGCCCAGAGTGAGTTTTAGGGCCGTGTTGGATTTGGTGGGGGACCTCAGCCACTCCATGGCTCATCTTTGGCAGAGAGCCTTGAGAGCCAAGGGGATGAAGAGGAGCAGGCAATGGGCAGCCACAGAGCCAACCTTGGGAAAAAGGAGATGGAAAATACCCTTTCCCTCTGGAAACCATGGGGCTGGGGGAGAAATGTGCCTCTAACGCTGCTCTGCAAGTGAATCCCAATCAGTATTCTGTTCATCCCTGCTTTCTCAAGGAAAGACATGAAGGAGCAGAGTAGCCAAAAGGAAGCTATTTTTAGAAGATGGAGAGATGATTTTTTTCCCCCCCCCGAACCATTCTGCTGTTATTTATGTTGCGTGGTTCTTGAGTTATTTATTTCAGTGGGAGTTGATGCAAAGTGGGATGGGGTTTAATGTGTGGAGGGATGGTGAAATCCATCCTACAGCTGTCCTTGCTATTTCAGGGCTGGCTTTGAAAGCCTTCCCAACCTGCAAATTGGAAGGTGGCTTTTCAGATGTTATCAAGGTGTTGCTGATGGCCAGGGGTGTTTGTTGTCCCCAGTCCCTCCAGTTTCCCACGCACTGACCATTCTGCTGTGGCTGTCACTGACCATCCTGCTGTGGCTGGCACTGCAGTATATCCTAACCCGGCACTTAAGCCGCCCGTATGCATTTTTAAAACACTAAAAAGGATCATTCCAAGTGTGCTCCAAGGTAAAAATAAAAGATGTTAACACTTTTCATCGATCAAAGCTAATTTATGCAAACTGGGCTCTGCTGGCAACTGCAGCAAGGTATAAATGGTGACATCATGGAGCGTGAGCTCTGCCAACCTGGGTTAGTGCTGGAATGACAATGGAGTGATTTAGCTATTATGAGCTCACTTAATATTTCATACTTAAAGTGGAGCCCAACCTGCAGCTCAGGGTTATATGAAGTGCACGTTGTGGAGTTGTTTCAGAACAGATTTTGACACAAACTTTGCAGTTAAGGGAAATGTTTGAGTGACACACATATTGCATATGCTGTTACTCTGCAAGGCTGCTGAAAATCCTTTCAGAAAGGAAAACTTGCTGGGGAATGTTTTCTATTTTCTATATATGTGTGCGTGTACATAGACACATGCACACCCAAGGGTGGAAAATCTGGAATGTTGTCTTAAGCTTTCTGCTATGAAATCATCACAGGAGAAGAAAATCACTTGGATCATACAAATATAGCTGCAGTTTTTAAATCCCAAGCCCTGTCACTCTCACAACAATGACAACAAAATACTGTAGATGTGATGGGTCATGAGTTTGAACTTTTAACACCAATTTCAGATTCCAGCCTCTTTTACAGAAACAGTGTTAAAGTGACCTCCCATTCAGTGAGGGAAGTACTGCAGCTGGTCTGAAAAAACATCAAGTAAAGCACCAGGAAAAGAAAAGCTTGTTGTAGTTGATGCTTTGGCTCCCCAGGTTTTCGGCTGATGAGAGAGGATGTGCTGCTCTCCGAGCCTCAGCGGCAGCCCCTGCTCTGAGCCTGGGAGCCTTCTGTTGCCTTGCTCATCTTGCTTTTTAAAAAATTTTATCATGAATTGTCAGAGAATTGAAATTACAATGGGAATTACTAGTTTTCCTGTTTAGTGCATGGCGAGGAGACGCAGTATTTAGGCTGAGTGTGCTGGTGAGGAGCAATATCCTCAAGATACAAGATAATTGTGTCCAGGCTGTAGGACAGTGACAAAAGAGCAGAGGGGGACTGGGGACTGGTTCTCTTCCAGTCAAAACCACAGGCAGGATGCTTTTATATATTTGGGGTAAAGCACAGTGGCTGTAGGAGGGATAAGCTTCTAACCTTGGCCACTGCAGGAGGAGGTTGGAACAGATGAACCATGAGAAGGCTTTACTATTCGGGTGGATTTAGCCACTCTCAGGCCCTTTAAAGGACAGGGAGGAATCATTAGGGATGTGTTTTCCTCTAGAAACATGGTGGTGTTGGTACCTGCAGTTTAACTCTAAGATCGGCAAAGTTTGATTGTTGGTGACCTTAAGGATCAGCGTTGCTGCTCTTTTTTTGGAGAGAACAAGGGCAATGACTATCCCAGAAGAGATGGGGTCAAGCCTTGAGCCTGCAAAGTGCCTTTTTGTCTGGAAAATGACTTTTTTACCCTCTGTCATATTCCTCAGGTTCTGTGTCACAAAACCAGGTCTGGTTGCTCATTGTTGGCCACCAGCAGCCTGAGATTGAAAGCACATTTTGGGGCTACTCTGCATGTCTGAGACTGAGACATTTCATACTTAGGGAGGGTGGATTTCATTGGTAAAGTTTTTGCACCCACATTTGAGGCTGTTTTGCGATATTTTCCATTGCAATGAAATGACCTTGACACTGCTATAAACACTTATCCAAATCAATCATTAATAGTTCAAACATTTAAAGTACAGTGATATAAGAATTATTCATTAGTATGATTCCTTAAGTTGAATTAGGACAAGAAAAAGAAGTGCAAATCCAGAATTCTAAGATTTTTGGTTTATTTAAATGCTATTTTAGGGTCTTTTCCTGTCCACAATGAATTTCTACTGTTCCTTACAGCTAATAGAAAATTTTATGGTTTTTCAATCAGAATTAGTTCAAAGCCACTAGAAAACATCCTTTGTTCCTATATTGATAGGAACGCAGTATTCTCCTTTCTTCCTGTTTGGCCTCCTCTGCCCTGGATAAAATGGGAGTAAACACAGTGGAAGGATTTGTATTCCAACAAAGAAGAACAATTGCAGCAGTGTTTAAATTCACAAGGTTTGAGGATTGTAATTGGAGTTTATTTGGGGGGGGGGCGGGAAATGTTTATCCGACTTCATTTTTGGAGGCTCTCCCTTTGCCTTATCCCTGCTTATCACAGAGGGACAAACGTCTTTCCCTCTGACGGAAATAATTCCGATTCTATTCCAAGAAATAGCCTGGAAGCCATGGGATCCCAGGAATAGGTTTCTCCCTCTAGTGGCAGCAGAAAGGGAGATGCAGAACTCTTGGACCAGGTAGCTTCATTTTAATTTTTTTTTTCCTTTGGGAAATCATATGAGGTAAAAGTGCTGCTGTTTATTTACAGCTTCAAAGAAATATTCATATGGTACAAAATATCTGCGCCTGCCTCCTGGTTCTCTTTAGTCATTAAAATACCTTAAAACCAACACACTGAATGGTGTTTCTCTAATTTTTAAAAAGACCTTGAAGCTAAAAGTACAACAGAGACAACTTGATAAAGACAAATTCTGGTTAGTTTGGTGTCCTGCTATTTCCTTGTGGCAGAGCCATGGAGCAGACACTGCACTCGGGAATAAGTGCTGGAATTGGCTCAGCATCCCTCCCTGCAATGCCTGCACAGGACAGCCTGCACACAGGGAGGGCTGGGGATATTCCCAGAACTGCTTTAGGGAGTGTTTGAATCATCTTTGGGGCTACTGTGTTTATATGACACAGCAAATGTAAACCCGGGTGCTCTCAAGGACTGAACTGCCCTTGTGTCCCTATAGGACAGGGGAAAACATTTTGTCTCTGTGAGCAGGAGAGGCTGAACAGCAGCTGTGAGTCAAACAACAAGCACAGTGAGCCGTAGAGAAGTTGTGGCTGCCCCATCCCTGGAAGTGTCCAGGGGCTTGGAGCAACCTGGGATAGCTGAAGGTGTCCCTGCTCATGACAGAGGGTGGAGCTGGGTGGGCTTTAAGGTCCCTTCCCACCCAAACCATCTTGGGATTCTATCAAACCAACATTTTCTGGCCTATTTCTGCTTCCTACCCCCTGATGATGCTTTAATTACTTAAGAAGAACATAAACCCACTAATATTTGTTTTAGATGGGCAGAAAGGTTGATCTGTGCAGGGTCCCTGGTTGGCCTCTGAATCTCTGTTTTTGATATTTTAGCGCCTATGACTCAGTCCCCGCTTCTTGTGGGTATTTCAGTGGAAACTCTTACTTTAGTAGAAGAGATTATGTGAAAGAAAGGTTGAAACAGCATCTTAAATTCAGGGAGAATGTGTCCTTCAGGCTCTGGTGCTGAAAATAGTGTTGAGCCAAAGGATGTTCTGTTATCAACAGAAAACACAAGAAATCCCCAACCCCAGCCTGGCTGGGGTGCAGCTCAGGTCCCCTTTGAGGTGGAGCTGCAGAACAGGTGCCCTTGGCTGATTTGGGGGCAGAACTTTTACAAACTCTCCTCCATGTCCTTGGGAAGCTCCACGTGGCTCTGGGGGTGGAGAGCTCTGCCTTGGGAAAGCCCAAGGAGGAACACATGGCTGGGGTCTGGAGTCACATTTTGACATCC
This sequence comes from Origma solitaria, assembly GCA_013397895.1. Taxonomy (NCBI): domain Eukaryota; kingdom Metazoa; phylum Chordata; class Aves; order Passeriformes; family Acanthizidae; genus Origma; species Origma solitaria. Next base: position 94,241 of record VZRL01005061.1, read on the forward strand.
CTGGGACTCAGGAAAGGTTACCTGGCCTGGGAGGGCACGTGCATCAGTCCAGGAATTGGGAAGTGTTCCCTGAGGGAGGAGCTTGGTGACTTCAGAGTGAAGTGCAAGCTCTGTTCCTTCCAGCTGGGATTGATAATTGTCCAGGCAGCCAAATTCCAGCTTCTTCCTGCAAAAGTTCGTGATGTTTCTTGAGCCCTTTCTGAAGGTTTTGCTCTGGACCTGTGCCATGTCAGGACTCTCCAAGGAGAGGACTTGGCACAGGAGCTCTGGATCCTGGCAGGGCTCTGAGGATGGCGAATGCTCCCTGGAGCCCTTGTCCCAGGGTTCTGTTTTCCTGTCCCCACATCCTCAGGACCACCTTGTTCTGGTGTTTGTCAACCCATCAGACTGCCTGGGGGCTTCCTAAGGACAGAAAACTCTTTGGGATTTATTTCTTCCATGCCATCTTCTTTGAAATTGTTTAACTTTTATTTGCTTTTCAAATTGTACTGCAGTATTTTAGGCTTTTAGCACAGTCACTTCTTTGGGTAATACTCGTCCTGACTCTGGCAGATACCTGGGCTGCTCTTCCAGCCTCTTGTTTCCTCCCTGGACCTGAAAACTGTTCTAATTTTATTTTACCTCCCTGTAAAGTTTCTTTTCATTCGCTGCCTTTGCTTTTCTTATCGCTTTTTATGCTCTCAACTTCATTATGCAATTGTTCCAACCCTGCTCCGTATTTGATGTTTTATAACTCGTGTCTGCCTTTTCTTCCACTGTTGATTACTTTTACATTTTGATGTTCCTTCACAGTGGCTTTACAGGGGAAAAAAAATAGAAAAAAACAACTTGAACATTCCCTGTGCAATTACTGGGAGGTGGCACACACAACCCCCGGGCATACATTAATTTATCTTTGAACACTTTCTATTTCCTCTGTGTCCTTTCTCTCCCCAGCTTTATCACGTTGAATTTCACCCTGCGCTTACTCTCCCAACTTTGCTGTGCTAAAATCTAATCTACTTGTTTTCTAACTTCTGGTTGAACATTAATCCTGGTGAAATCCTTAGGGGCTGAGCCCAGCATCTCCCCCACACTCTCATCACACTCATAATTGCTGGTGCAGGAGCCTCGCTCAGGAATTATTCCTTTCAAAAAGCCACCCTCTCCCCAGACATACTTCAGATGCTGAAAACAATATGTGGTGGGACCTCCTGCACAGTAAAGAAATAACTTTTCCTGAAATCCTCAGGTGTTGCTCACATCCTCTCCCCTCTCCAGATTTGTCTTTCCCCTTGGCGTGGTCGCAGCTGAACATTTCAGGATCTGCTTGAATTTGAGCAAGTGGACGTGGGGCTCGAGTGCTGCGGTTCTGGCACTCCCATAAACTTCCTTCAAAAAAGAACCAGCTTGGATTGCTAAGGACAAAATCTTCATGTTAGTCAGCAGAAGTCTTGAAACAGGCTGCAGATGAACCCCGGACTTTTCTAGGCCTGTTAAGTGATTTTCAGGAGACTCCTGATGGTTATTTCCATTAAAAGTACTTCTTTATATCCACATAAAATCAATTCCCAATGCATATAAAATTCTGTCAGGGTGGAAACTTTCTGAATGTGTTTGTCTTGTTCTTCCATATCTTTATCTAGTTCTTATATGTAATTAACACATTTAATACTGACTTTAATTGACCTCATCCGTGTCATGGTTTATTAAGCTTTTTATCATGTAATGTTCTTTTTTTTCTCTCTATTGAATGAACACATACATTTGTTTATCATAAATTGAGCGCATGTATTTTGGAAAATAAAATTGAAATGCCAAGTGCTTTTCAGAAATTCTTTCAAGCACAGTAAAAGATATATCTGGGTGTAGTTAAATTTTTATAAAGTGCAACATGAAAACATGTCTTTACCTTCATTGCTTTTTCTGTCTTCCACCTACTGCTTTTTTTCCCAGAAAGGCAGCTGACAAAAATAAGAAGGAATATTTCTTGTGTTAAATGAAAACAACTCGAATCTCTTTTTATTTATTTGGTATTTAATCTCAAGTGGAAACTTGCAATCAGAACCCATGCTTTCCGTTCAAGCTGGAAAAGTATTCTTCACAAATAAGTGTTTGTTTGGAGGGGGAGAAAGCTCTAATTGTAACTGTTGGGTCTCACAATAAATATTTCTGTAGTGAATTTGAATTGATTAATCTGTCACTTTTTCAGTAAAGTGCAAAATCAGATCAGCTCCCATCTTGCTTATTTACACGGTCAGCTCTAATTTGTCATTAGTTCTATTGAGTAGCAAAGCTTTTAGTGCAGAAGATACCTCTTCCACTTAATGGATAATCATTTAGTGGAATATAATTTAAAAGGATTTATCTGGTCCCTCTGCCATGGCTGTAACCTAACCCCAGCATGATAAACTTTCTCCAGGAGAAGGATTAGCACTTTCTGGTGGCTTTTGCCTGGGAATTTGCTCAGTCATTAGTTCAATGCCCAGCTTGGCCAAAGTGCCCTGGGAATTGCAGTCAGGGACTTGACACAGTGAAAGTATTTCTGGGTTTGGCTGTACTTTCCATTAGACCATTTTGGGTCAGGTGATTCGACAGGATTTCAATCCAGGTCCCTACCTTGTTTTAACTGGAAGATAAAAGCAAGAAACTCAAGGCAGAGGCTGAGAGAATTGGAGAAGCTGTGTGTGACACACGGGGCCAGAAGCTCTACCTGGGGAAAAGAGGGAATGCCAAATGAAAACAAGTTTTTGTGTAAATTATGGGAAGACACTGGAGAGATCAGGATAAGAATTTTATTTGGACTTGCAGTGAAGGGCCAAGAGGGGAAGGGTTGGTTTTTGTCAGGAGCTGTTTTTCTGGGCACCAGAGCTGTATCCCCCCAGCCAGAGGCATGGGCATGTCAGCCTTCCAGAGGAACACCTTAATTAGGGGTGCAAGTTGCTGTAGCTTTTTACATTCCTAGAATCTCAAATGATGACAGAACCTGACTTCAATCCATTTTCTTTCTTCCCCTTTGCTGAGCTCTGGCACTCCTACAAGGTGACAACAGTGGCACTGCAGTGTTATAAGCTCCAAAATCAGGGCAATTCATCTTCGTGCCTTTCCAGCACAGGGCAGGTGCTGTGACAGGTGGAGCTTGCATTAAGGAGTGAAGGTTTTTCCCAGGAAAATCTGCAGGAGGAAAAAAGGAGTGCTGTGCAGGTCCAAGTATGTCATTTTCTCAGGGAGTGTGTGAGGACATTTTTGGTGGTGCTGGGACAGTGACAGCTGAAAGCTGGGCCTGGGCTCCCCAAACTAAAGCTTAAGAGCAAAAGCTTTGAATTAATACATCATTAATAACTGAACAAGTGCCACACTCCCCATTTGCATGGGCTGACCTTGCTTTTAGGGCTAAATGTGGAAAAAACAGGTTTCCCACGGCTTTAATTTGCTTTTCCTTCTCTTAGCCCAGGTCCTGCCTGGGTTCCAGAGCTGTCACCACCGTGGGGCAGGATCATTCTAGCTCCTGCTGAAGCTCTGTGTCAGCAGGGCATGGCCAGGGTTGATGATGGACTGGACAAGAAGGTTTTGGTTGGTTTTTTTTGAACCTGCTGCTTTCCTCTAGCTCTTCTATTCCTCTTCTTGCTAAAAGAGAAGTCTTAAACCCCCAAATAACAAAAACCACAACATCCTCTCCAAAATTCCATGTTGCATTTTAAATGATCTCTTATGTTGGTGTAATAATCCAAGGCAACATTTCGAAGCTTCATTTTTGGAAGGGATTAACAAGGATCTTTAATCTTTCCTGCAGTGTATAAACTGCTGGAAAGCAATCCAACAATCCAGCGGCAGTTATGTTTTCACTGATGCCTGGTATTGAAATACTTGCTGATTTTTACTTTCTCTTTTTTGGCAACTTTTCTACTTGAGGAAAGAACTTGAGTGCAATCAATTAAAGAAAGGATCTGATTTGCTTTGTAATTGTTTTTCTGTCTCTATGAATGATGTAAGGGCATTTTGGAAGAATTTACTTCACTACTCTGTCTTTTCTAAAATAACAGGTTTACTGGTTGATTTATGGGTTGTTTGTTTTGTTTTTGTTGTTCTGTCTGTAGGTGAGAAAAAGGTTAATTTGCTTGAGAAATCATGTCTATGCCAGAGAAGGTCAACTTGTTCCATCATCATGTTCCGCCATTGGAGCTGACCTCAACCTAAACATGGTGCTTTGAGGCAAGAATTAGGCATCCTGTTTTTCTCCATGCTTTCCCCAGCATTTGTTTTCTCCTGTTTTCGTTGTTTCTCAGAAAAGGCAGGAGGGTGTGACGCCCCGGAATGAATTCTGTTCCCTCTAAAGTTGTGTTTTTGACGTTGTGCTCCAGAACTTCAAACTTGGCTGTGGCCGTGCCAAGCAGTGTCGGGAGGGACTGCCCACGAACCAAAACACCAACCAGTCCATCTGGGAATTGTCACAGGCAGGGAAAAACTCTGAAAGTATAAAAATTGGGAAAGACAGAAATTTGTCCATGGATATCAGAACATAGGGGCACTGTGGTTTCTGGGGGTGTCCCAGCTCCTCTTTCTGTGCTGTTTCCATGACCTGTGGGATGCTGACCACAAATGATGGGCCAAGACATCCAAATCCTGCTCCTTGAAGCTTGGATTAGACTCTTTTCAAGGGGAAATGCTCTGGGAGATGATTAAGAGAGACGAAGCAAACTCCCAATGATGTTTTAGCTGCAGAATTCAGTAGAGGTGGTGGAGGAAATGTTTAATCAGTCTGCAGGTTTCACTGGCACTCTGGATGTGTCAGAATTCATGCTGGCTTCTTCCTGTCTCCCTTTCTTGTTGCAAAGTCACAAAAAGTGTTGGAAATTGGCTTGGATGTTGCACTTCTCATGCTGAATCTGCCTTGGGGAGATTGTGCAGCTCCTGATCGCGGTGCAGGTGCCTGGTTTGGTTTGGTTTCGCTTGGATTGGCTTGGCTTGGTTTGGTTTGGGGCAGCACAGGGTGCAAGGGTTGGATTTGATGGGGAAGAGGACAGGACAGGGCACCGCCAGAGACTCCTCTCCACCCAGACCCAACTTCCAGGGTACTTTTGGGAAACTAATTTGAATTAATATTGCGGCAACTTGGGGATAAATCAGCAGTGAGGAGGGTAATGTCAGATTTGAAATGCAAGTCAGCCAGAGTCCCTTCGTGGGTGTAATTGTGGTGGGTTCTATGTTGTTTCCTGCAAGATCCACTAGAAAAAAGAACCAAGTCAATAAATTAAGGGTTTTTTTCCTAGTTAGTCTCGTACCTGGGGTCATACTTTGCTTTTGTGGATATGCAGTTGCTGTTAAGGTGCAAGGGATGCTGCAGGGGGGACTGGAAAGAAAATAAGTGTGGTTTGCCTTCCTTTTACTGGAAAAGTATGTAAAGTGTGATGGGAGTTTGTCAGCATGGAAAAAAATGTCTGAATTTACTTGCAACACTTCAGTTTCTTCAACCTTTCGAGATGTGTAGCCCCCTGCAGTAAAAGGCATGTGCACATGACTTTCCATAATTTACTATTTTTGATGAAAAATTGCACCAAAGTGACACCTGAGGCATCACATCCATTTGATAAGAGATGGAAGTTGGTCCATCCTTCTCTTGACCTTTATTAGTGCAGATTCCCAGGGCCAGGGAATGGCAGGAAGAGTTGGTTATACAGTGACTCCTGAACTGTAGTGGCAGGGCTGGTGTTAAAGACTGGGATTGCTTTAGGCTTCCTGTACATCAGAATAAAGCTGTGGTGGGCTTTTCATGCACTTGTAAGTCAAAGCACTTCATTTGATTTTGGGGGGTTTTTGGGTTTTTTTTTTCTTCTTTTTATTTTTTTGTTGGTTTTTTGTGGGTTTTTTGGTTGAGTTTTTGGGGGTTTTTTTGGTTGTTGTTTGGTTGGTTTTTGGGGTTTTTTGTAATTTCTTGAATTTTTTTCAAAAAGTTACTTTTCTCGCAGTAGCTGTTAGAACATTTACAGAATAAGTGCTGAATTCACAAAGATATTTGTGCATCCGTTTTAAATTTCAGGAATGCACAGTAGTTCCCACTGGAGCTTTCACCAACCTGCAGAATTGCTCTTGGCTTTGCCCTCCTCAGGGCAGATCACGTATCACACCCTGCTTAGCTCCTTCAAGAGACACACGGAGAAATTTCACTTACACAGAGCAATCAGACCTCCCCCTGCCCTTGAGCCTTCACGGGAAGGATGTATGAGTTGGGATTTTCAAGTACATATTAAGAAGTTATTGCCAGTGGAGTATGCATAGATCAATATTCAATATAGCTGTAAACACACGTCCTTCACACGGGCGCTGGATGCCCTTCCTTGGGCCTGCAGCTCCCTGAAACACCACTTACAGCAGCCCACAAATAATAAAACATCATCTCTCTGCTTGCCCAGCCCAAGCTTTGCTCAAGCAGATGCTCAGAGGTGAGACTTTTGCCCTTTTCACCCATAAAGTTCCACCTCCTATTTGTTTTTTTGGTTTTTTTATATGAAATATTTAGGTGAAGAGAGGGTCTTTGCTCAATATTTTAGAGTTTTTTCCCTGCTGGCATTTATTAGCAGTTGGTGTTTCCTGTCTGTTGGAGCAAAAAGGAGATAAAGCGTCACATGGAGATCCTTTTGCTTTGCTGATGGAGAAAGCCCTCGGAAAACCCATGTGAAGGTCAGCTGGGGCCGCAGCACTGATCTGTTCATTAGCATCTGCCAAGGAAATTATCAAAAGCTGGACCACTCCCATCCAATAAACCACAATAATTGCAAATCTTTGGGAGAAAAACCTCTTCAACTTGTCCCTAAAGTGAGGGTTACAAATCCTTCTGTGCTAAACTGAGGGGGGGGGCGGAATTGTGGTTGGTTACTAAAATTAAACTGCTGTGTATGGAATTTCTGTGTATTTTGCTGTATCTGGTTTAGTTTGAGATTGTTTTGAACTGGACAGGGAGTTTGTAGGGCTGTCGGTGCTGAGAATTGGGGTTTTTATAATGCAGAGAGTCTTTATCCAATTGTTTCTCCCGTGTCAGAAGGGCTGCACATGAGAATAATTGCCAGGGAATCCAACTCCTGGCAGCTCCCACCGAACCCACGGCACAGGCCTGAAGTGCCATCCAAGCCCAAACAACACTCAAAACAGGGATTTGTTCCCTTCTGTGTGGATTTCCAGGTTTGAGATGCCTTGTCAGGCAGGCAGAAATAATTATTACTGGGAGAAGATGGGAATTCTTCCCTCCAAGTTTCCTCATTCATTCATTCGTCAGGAGAACAATTAATGACAGCTCACTAATGGCTGCAACACTTTATTTTCTCTTTCCAGTGGCACGTGCAGTCCCAGGTTTCTGAGTGCTGGGTACTCCCTGCCTGGCCCCAATTACTTTGGCAGGGAGGATGGGATGCTGCAGGGACCGGAGCTTCCCCTGGCAAGGCAATTCCCAGCCAAGAATAGGTTGGAGCTGCTGGCACTGAAGTGATGTCTAGGAGTAGCACTGGGTCCTGGGAATCGCTGCCTGGCTCCAGCAAAGGAAGAGCAGTTGAGGTTTTAACTGTGTAATTAATTACCACAGATTGGGATGGGGAGAGGGGAGAGAATTTGGGCTTCAGGGCTGAGTGAAAATATGAGAGACTTCCTAACAGAGCAAGTATTTCCTGTAAGATGAAACCAATGAGACAAAGGGACAGAACGATCTTAAAAACAAATATGCTCTAAAATGAAAATAAATCCGAATTTGCTCCGTCCAGTTTCCTTGTGGAGGCTTTTGCCCTGAGCCTGTGGGTAGACCTTGGGCTGGTATCAGTCTGTGATGGGGTGACCAGCATTCCTTGGGCTGTTTTGTTGTCCTGGTGGCCCAAAAGCTGCAGAGCTGAGCTGGAAAAGTCCATTTTGGTCAGTCTGGAGCATTTTGGGGTACCCACCAACCTTATCCCTAGGGCAGGGGGAATTAAACAGCAGAACTCCAAACCCCCTCCTGTACATCTGACATGTTTTAGGGAGGAGAAACCCCCTGGCTTGGCTGGGACAGCACTGAATGTTTCCAAAATCCTGGTGGACAAATTCACTATCTTAATATCAGAGGTGTCAATGGAGGCCAGGAGCTTGTCTTTCATGTCCACTGAAAATGCTATTTTTAGTGCATTACATCTTCAGACTTGAAAGGAGAAAAACCCAACACTAGCTAATAATTAAGTGATTAACTGTAATAATATGCTGCACATTTTGAAGTGAGCAGTATAGGTTCAGATGAATCAGGAGTGAATTTATACATTAATACATATTCAAAAGTATGTTTTATGATTTAATTACATTTCTAAAGGAACCAACCCAGAGAAGGAACATAATGCCCTGATGTTTGCATTACTCTTGTTCAAGAAAACATCCAAAGTTTACCTGTAACCTCTGTTAATTAACAGATTCTGTGTAATTTATTTGTGTCTACTTTCCCAGAGCTTTCCCATTATGCTGCTATGGCTGATCTTGAGAAGCAGAGGAGAGAGACTGAGTTCAGGAAGGGATCACCCCTCATCCCAAAAGTGCTGCTGTAGCAGAAACAGCTTTTGATCCCAGAGAGATGGTTGTGAGATTTAGGACTCGCAGCGTTCCCATTGCTGAATATGTAATTTAGGTCACTGAACTATGTTTTGGTGGAAGATACTTATCTATTCCACTTCTTGCTGATGTCATGTGCTAGGAAATCAGATGTTAGAGTGCAAAAATACATGAGAGGCCAGGCTTAAAATGGCATAAAATATAAATGTCTCTGTGGCTGACTGCAGCTCCTGGTGGTGGTTGTAGGGGATGAGGGTCACATCCCTTCTTTTTTGCTTCATTATCCTGCTCCATCCAAATTCTGATAAAAATTTAAAAATCTAGTTTATCTCTCCTTTGATTTTTAGTGCAGAAGAGGAGCAGAAGACCCAGAGGAAGCACTGTCCCCTTCTTGCTCTGCTCTAACACCTCTGTTCAATTTGGGAAAGCTGAGAGGGAGTTAAATTCAGGTGTTTTCCCTGTGTCTCCAACAGAGATATTCACTACTGACAAGAAAGGTTAATTCAACCCAAGCTATCCCTCCTGAAGAGAATGAGGGATTTAAAAGATGTGTGGAGACCTTGTTTTGGGAAGAATTAGTTAAATCCTGTCCTGGTTTAATGCAGTCATGGCAGGCAGTGATGGTCTGTAGGGAAATTCTCTCCCAAACTTTGCTGTGTGCACTGTCAGCTACTTATGTAGTTTTCCAAACTATTTTTTCCCTTCACCCCCCTTTTTTCCTTTGGAATTCCCCATATTTTTACTTCAGGGAGATTGTTAACAGGGAGTAGACTCACGGAGAGATATAGAGGGGCTTATCTTAGTTGTAAAAGTACTCAGAAGTTCAACTGATAACAGCAATGCAAATTTAAATAAGTTATAAAAAGCCTTCAAACCTCACCCTGGGGAAACAAAAAGAAAATATGGCTCTTAGATAATTCATCAGGCAGTGCTCAGCAAACACAAAGAGGAAAAATATGGTTTTTCCCCCTAATTCTTTTAGGGTAGAAGAAAAAAATCAGGCCATTTTCCTCTTTCCTCTATGAAGTTTTAGCAAATAGTGATTGGTAAAGCTGTTGTGAGAAATACCAGCTACTTTTGCTAGATAGGATTTGAAAATCCCTAATTTTTAGCAGCAGCCAATGCCAAGATAGTGATCTGGCTTTTACAGATCAATCTCCTGTGGCTGCTGAGATCTGAAGTATCAGAACTACCAAGTTCATATTTTCTGTATTTTACTTTATCAGATTCCAGCCTATCTGTAAAAGTCCCCAGCTTTCTGACACTGTGCCTATTGAACAATAAAATCCAGGATACCTACAAATCATTAATGGTTCACCTTTGCAGTGAAACCTGGAGATTTGGAGGAGGATTTTCCTTTCTTATGATCCTTCCCCCTGTGCCTCAAAGATGTACATAATGTAAGAATGTTTAGATAAATAATGTCTATATAAGCATTACATACAAATGCACGTATTTATGTTTATTATTACTTGGCTGTACTTATTTGTTCTTGCTAATGGCTAATTAATTTGGGAAAAACTTGCAAAGCTAATGATGTATATAGTGCTAAGTTCCATGCTAAATCAGAGATATCAGCCTAGAATTTACTGTGAGGTGGTAATTGCTGAGGTTATCAAGTAGAAGGTATCTGCAGCTTGGCATAATTTTTCATTTATAACAACTGTTACTAAAAGTTCCAGGATTTACAGATGAGTTGATCCAGATCACCTTTGTACAGCAGTTAATTATTAGCTCCTGCATTACCAGCTTTCACTTCTAAATTGCCTCCTTGCTCCTTCAGTCTTGCTTTTAAAAACAGCTTAAGATTATGGAATATATTTGCCACGAGGCTGCTGAGTTTATCTTGGGCACTGGTGACTCAAACTCCACGCTGAACTCTCTCAACACACCTCAGAGTGAAGCTGTCGCTCGGAATTTGTCTCCAGAATTATTAAAGGGAACATTTTTAGCAGTTTGCAACATAAATACTGCTGGTGATCTCCCTGACAGACAAAAGGCACAAATAACCACTGATCTCAAGTAAATTCCCAGAGTTTCCCCTTTCTTCGGTAGCTTGCTATTCAGAAATTTAAAAAAAAAAATCACGTCCAAAATAATTAGGAGGTGATAGGGAGATTTCCCGTATCGGCAGGAGCGCTGAGGAATTCAAACAGCAATTCCAAATGTTCCTGAGCCTCTTCAAACCCTCCCTGACTGCATAAACACCTCTACAGTGGGGTGGAAAATAAACACTGGAGATTATTCAGCAAACAGAAATTTAAGCTCATAGTCCATGAGACGAGGGTGCGATTTTGCTGCCGGGGTGGGAGGAGATGGGAAAGGGGAGCAGGCACATCCAGGGAGTTTCTGTTTAGAACTGCAACTCAATTTCTAAGGTGTATATATGTTACGGTGCAAAGAAAATGGCTTTTAGAATACTTTATCTCGATAAATTTTTGTTGTTTTTTCCTGGATTACAGTAACTTTTTGTTTGCTGGTAGTTGGTTCCTTTAGCAAGTGAGATACATTGAGACATAATTCAAAATGACAGGACAGGAGTAACCAATACATGGTGCACAAATGACTCCCTGTTAACATGTCACGTATTACATCCTTTATTAAAACCAGCCCCTGCTCCGTGTTGGCAAACAGCATTTCCAGCCATCCCCCAGCCCAGCTTTATGATGGATTGTGCTGGAGCTTGGTTCATTGTGGAGTAAAATATTAGCATCCATATAAACTCACAATGTTGTTACAACGTAGGGTTTTTTCCTTTATGTTGTCTTTGTAGGGATTTCCATTCCAACAATCTTTTTAATCACAGCTCATAGTTTTAAATAGGCTTCCCAAGGCAGCCTGGATTCCCAAGCTTGGAGGTATTTCAGCTTCTCTCTTCTGCACAATCAATTAATCTGAGGGTTAGGGCACACCTGACCAAGTGTCTGCCTCAGGTCTGCAGCTTCCTTGCCTTTCTCCCACTATCCTAAGTTTTTGTCCAGCTTCCCTTGTACCTGGCGTAGTAACTTTCCAAATAATTCTTTTCTTTTTATTGTATTTGTTTCTTTTATATCATTTATCACTCGAATTCCATTTAAAAAGCAAAACAGAGCTGTGCAAGAATCCCAAATTGCTCTATAAAGGATTCAGAATTCCCACACGCTCTGCTCAGCTTTCCCCTCTGTACTCGGCTCTGTTTTCTTTTGTGCTGAAGCTGGAAAATCCTGACTCTTTATTCCGGTGTCAGTGCAACAGATGTCTGAGCCCCGTCCTCGGCTGGTGTTTCTGGAGCAGCCAGTGAGTAGGGATGTTGTTACTGCTGGATAAGGGAGGAATAAGGAATTACAGGGGTTTTCAGCTGTGTATTTATTTGCAAGACGCCAGGCATTGTTTTAAAGCTGAGCCTATAAACAAGTGCAGGGGTTATTATTTAGCATTTTTTGGTAACGTCACTTATGCAACACAAAAGCGTTCATTGGGAAAAATTATAGGGCATAATCTTTACAAATAACCAAAACCCCCAAAGCCTCAGGGGTGTGTAAGTGTGGGGAAGAGGATGGAGGGAAAGCAGAGCCAGTGGGTCCGGCTGCCGCGGGAATCCCACCCTCGGGTCTGTCGCTGGCAGCCTTCCATCCCACGGCAATCCCAGCACACTGGAAAAATGCCCCATTCCCGTGGTGAGAAAGGTGATGGTATGTTTATCACGCAGCCAAGAAATAAATGGGAGCCATTACAAAGGTGTATAATTCAGCAATTACAGTTATTTGTTTTTTCTGACACCCCCTGCAAACAGTTATCGCTTCAGTCAAACATAATCAAATTATCTTTTTTTTCCTTTTTCCTGGTACTGTACATTAACAGGGCAAATAAAAGGGAAAATAGTGCAGTCCCTTGTAATAAAGAAAACAGCAGCAAACTATTAATGCTCTTTGAAAAGAGTAGTTTTAACAAAGTAAGCAAGAATCATTTTCCTTGGTTGAGTGTTGATTCCCCAGTGTGCTCTCAGTAAGTAATTAGAATGGCCCAGTGAATGTCAGCATCAGCTTGTTTATTCTCATTATTTTATCATTTTAAAAACCCTCTAGGTGATGAGACATGCAGTATAGAACATAATTACCATTATTAGCATACTAATTGGACACAAAAATAGGCCAACTACAAGGTAGCCAACTGAATAATTTCACATTAATCAAACACCATAGTGAATAAGCCTATTGTTAAATTGACAGCTACAATAATTGGCAATATTTCGCTGCGCAATATAAGAAATTCCTTGTAATATCTCCGCCACGTTATATAATTTAGTAATTTCCCATATTTCCAGCCTTAACTTTGTACACCTAGTTCAAGTTCAAGAAAACATCGTGATAAGATTATTAGTCTATTATCAAGTGGACAAAGTATATAAAGACCTGCTTGTTAGCATTCAGGAGTAGATTCGCTCGATAAGGAAACAAAAAGACTCCCAATTTAGTTACTTGTTGCTTCAGCATTGAAAATGTATAAAGGTTCTTGATAAGAATTTTTTAACTGTATATTAAAGTCCAACTTGCCTGTTTAAGGAGCAGAGAAAATGGTAAAGGAATTTTAAAAAGAAAGCACTAAAATTAAATAAAATAAAATCAACCCAAGTGGGAGCTGTGACTTTCAGCCTCGGGGATAATTTTCTGGTTGGGATTTGTCTGGTGCCGTCCCCGTCTCGTTGAATGGCGAACTGGAAAGTTGCAAAGCCGCCACCAGAAGTGGGAATTCATGAAATGCTCAATTAGCAGCAGGCAGGAAGGGAAAGCTGGCCCTGGCTGGGCTTCCCTTTGAAAACCTTGGGGGAAATAAGACAGGAAAGGAGTGTGAGTGGAAAGGAGAGGAGAAACAAGGACGGGGAAGGTGCAAGAGGGGGAAACGCGGGTTGCGGCAGAGGGAAGGAGAGCGATAAGGAGAACAGAACCAGATGGTGAAACCAGAGCAGCAGAGGCAGGAGAAGACGAGAGGAAAGAAAAACAGTGAGGAAGAAAGAAAATAGTCATCAAGAAGAGGGAGGAAGAGAAGGTAAGGTGAGAGTCGGGGAAGGCAGAGCAGATTTGGAAGAGTATGAAACAATATTCTTCTTTTAAGAATTCAAAGGCGAGAGGAAACAAGCATCTCGCTGAAAGAAACGTTTCCTTCCCACTCCCTGGGCTTTGGGAGGTGTGGAGGCTGGGAAGAAAGGCAGAAAGGAGTCACTGAAGTCTCTGTTTCGATAAGGAAATTATTTTTGAAAAATTCTTAGAAAAGTGGTGCTTCACACAGTCGTTCACGCGGATGTTGGGCGCCTGTTAAGGGTGGGGCACATGGAACAGAACAGGTTTGGAACCCCCCAAATATTTCTGGGTGGCATCTTGGTTGTAAATGACGATGCAATTCCGAAGTGTGCGGTTAAACTTGATGGCATGTCATTTTAAAGAAATTGAAAAGGGTCAGAATAAGAAATAAGATTGGCATAGCTTGTGCAAAGTGCCAGTTTTCACAGGACCAGACCTGGCCTCTCTGGCAGCACGTGAAGAAGGGAGGCTGCCTTGAGCATGGGCCGGCAATGGCCTGAAATATCTCTATTTCAGTTAAATTATGGAATTATTTAAATTTCCGCCACCAAAGAGGCAATTTTTGCCAAGGATTGGTTCTTGTAGGGGTGACTCTTGAGAATCCGCTGATGTAATTAAAGACAGAAAAAGTTTTCTGGAAGAAAGGACCTCTAAGTTTGTTGAAATTTGGCTGTTTGATTTGAATTAAGCTGTAGGGGGAAAAAAAGCACTGCCTCACGAGCAATAACAACATATTTTTTCCAGCTGTTCTTTGCTTATTAATCTGTTAATGGGTAATTCTGTGCTAATGGTTGGGGATGCCTGTTAATATATCACAGTCCCAGAGTATTGATTAGCTGTTTTATTTCCCTTTGTATGGCCAGACCAAAGTCACAGTAAGAAAACACCTAAACCTGTACTTCAAATATCTCTGGGTACAGAGAGGAGCCACCATGGGACATATCAGAGGGTGCTAAAATCAGCTGAAATATGCAGTATGTGCTCAGACTTTTCTGAAGCAGGAATGTACAAGCTCAGGTTTTGATTTACTCACTGAACTCAGGAAATACATCTCTGGGCGCTCATTGCTGGGAAGTCTCTCCTTTAGCCAGCTCTGTACCAATAAATGACTGTAATACCTGGGTCAGGGGGACTTGGAAGAGTTCTTCAAAAGTGATATAATCCACCTTTTATGGAGCAAAACTTATAGCAGGGAAAGGGAAGAGTCCTGTGCCAGGTTTACAGCAGAGTTAAGGATAACAGCCAAGGCCATACTTTTGCTAATACATTAGGATGGCTCCGAAATGTGCCAACTCCGTAGCTTGGGATAAAGCAAACGACAAAACTGAAAATATCCTTGACAAGATGTCTCTCTTAACACATTAAGAGGCTGTCCAAACTGCGAAAAAAATCCTCGGCAGTTCCTCTCCTTCTGTCACAGAGTCTGTGCTCGGGTGGTTGGAGTTGCAGGGCTCTGCCGCACGTCAGGTGATGGGCGAGGAGAGCTCCTGGGCTGAGTGTTGGACGCACTTCGTGTCTAACCTGCTCCTTTATGTGCCAGACACAGAGGGCACTCCAAAATCCCAAAAAAACCCGGGGAATACTCCGGGAGATCTGGGCAGCGGGTTTGGACAGGCACGTACAGCCATCATATGTTGTTCCTATATCAGGACGTCGCAAATCGGATGTTTTCTCATCCCTTAAATACACCTGGGTGATTAATGAAAGCAATCCCCCACACTTTAGTCCCCAAAACCCCTAGACAAACGCCAGAGCTGAAAGCAGAAGGAGGGAGGGATATTAAGCACATTCAGGCACGATAAACACAGAAGAAAAACACTGCAAAGGATAGCTGAGAATACATTTGAATAACAAATACATTTGAGGAAATCCCAGTCTGCTTGGGGACAGAGGAAAGGAAAATAAATTCATCACATTATTCATTGGAAATTATTTGTTCAGCTCTGCTCCTTAATGTGTCAGCTAAAGATGATTTCCAAGAGTGAAGATTTTCCTTTCTTGCTTGAAATGACTCAAAAAGAAATGAATATTCCAGCCACCAAGTGAGGTTAATATATGAGTTTCATAGGTATTTACTCACCACCGCTGTTCCCTGCAGAGTAATGGCATGGAGGTGCATTCTGGGAGTGCCAGGGGTGAAACCAAAGTAGATGTTCCTGAATAATTTAGTGATGTATGAAAGCTTATTTCATCATCATCAACACAGTAATACCTTGCACCAATGGAGTGCTTTATATCTCTGGGCTCCAAAGCTGTGCAAGTATCAGCATTTCCATTTTTCAGTTGGGGAAACTTGAGATTAGAAGGGAAAAGAACCTTTTCCAGAGGGACTGAAGGCTGTGGCAGAGCTGGGATAAAGATTCAGGTTCCTAGGAATGTCTGAGTTGAATGTGAGTGAAGATGCTGCAGTTTAGACCTGTTTATGCTCAGTGAAAAATGAGAAATGTCTAAAGGAAGGTATTTTTCCTCTTTTCCTTTTACAATAAAATAAGAATTAAATGAGGTATTAAATTTCCAGCATAAATGAAATTTTAGTATATCACTTTTTTTCTGCGCACTGGTTATTCTAAAGTGTCAGAGCAGGTTCACATCCAATTCTTGGAATGGCAGGAGGCTCCACTTCCATTACCCAGTGATTATTGCCATTAGGCTGAAGGAGCAGAGAGCCCCTCGTGCCTCTCTTTGGGCTATTTACACATGCATGTAGCTGGTAACTTTTTTTGTGTTTAAAGAGTCGAACAGCTCATCAATCTTATTCTTCCCTGAATGTAGATTGGTCTTTAATGAGATCAATGAATAGTGCTGGTACTTTGCTGGCCAAAATTGTAAATGTGCTGTTCCATTTCCTATTTACCCTGTAGCACAAGGATTTCAGCGTGTTACTGCTAATGTGTTTTGCATTCTATTGCTCTCCTACAAAATTTATGGCCAGAGAGAGACTGCAAGAAACAGTATGGGCAGGCAGAGCTGGATTCTATTCTCTCTGCTGCACTCAGGTTTTTTAAAAATATAGGGGTTTGGAACAGCTGAAGAAAAGGGAAATAAAGGGCAAGCTGGGAAGGGATGTCAGATTAGTATATTTAAAATAAAACTTTGGGGGTTGAGACCCCCAGCCACCTCTGACTCTGTGTCAGAGACAGAAAAAAAAGTCACTTCAAACAGCTTTAATAAAGGTGGGAGGCAATGGAAGTGGCTTTAGTCTACCTGGCCAAAGGCAGAAGGAGAGAGGAGGCTGTTGAGCAGGGAAATGAGTGGTGGGACAAGTGTCCGGTGTTAATTAGAGCCCTGGAATGGCCTGAGATGACAAGGGCTCTTGCAGCCCAGTTCCTTCTCCTCACTGCCCTTGTTAGCACAGTTTGGTCCTGTTCCAGCTGTGCATTAACCTCTGGAACCACCGCCCCAAATACTGGAGGATTCGCTTCTCCTGCATCTGAATGAAGCCCTGATCTGGTCTGACTCAGGGGGTTTGGCTCCTCTTGGGGGGTGGGTATAAAGGTTGGCGTTGAAGAATATCATGTCTGGTTCTGTGACTGTAAAGTGAAGATTTCTGTCTTTTATTTTCTCTTTTGGAGCTTCCCCCCATGACCTCTCATCCTGAAGCAGCTCCCAAGGAAGTTGTGTCCCACAGGGATACACCTAGAAAATCTCATTGTGCTAGGGAAAGGAGTTGCTGTTTGGCATCCTTTATATGTTGATCGTTTTTTGGTGCATGATGGTCCAAAGCCAGATAAAAACTGTAATCTGAGGCTCTGACATGGCTCTCATTTCCCATCACTGATTTACCATTATATGGGAATATAATTATATGATATATATATGAAATATTATATTATTTCCATTGTATGGGAAATCAGTGCAGAGAGTTGAGGTAGCTTTGATAATCTTCTCTTGGCCCATTTGGGGCAGGTGATGCTGAAGGAAATTTCCTGCTGACCATCAGCTTCACCTGACAGGTGGTAGTGAGGCTGGATGGGCTGGTTGGTTAATTCAGTGAAATGATTCCTGGAATTCGTGCATCCCAGAGGAAATGCAGCCTGGCCACTCAGGACCCTGCAAACACCCAGGTGGCAAATGTGGTATTCCTATACCACAGCATCTTGCGCCTATAAAATCTGAAATATGGGGAGGATCCCCTCTTTGTAAGGCAGGCAAATACTCAACCACATGAAAATGGACTTGGGAAATTTGAGGGAATGTTGTTTTAAGTGTTATCTCTCAGGAAAAGTGAAATCTTTCTGAAAAGGGCAAAACTGCGGAGGAAAAGTGACTCTGCCCACCCCAAAGCCTGGGCTGATTGCAGAGAAATGTGGTCACAAATTCCACGAGCTCGTTGAAATCCTCCCACTGGGCTTGATTGTGCCAAGCCTCTATAAAGCCAGGAGAGATGATTTTCTGAGAAATCCTATGCTAAGGGGGAATCCCTCAGCAGCAAAGAGCAGAGAGGTGTCTGCTCATCTCTTGGCTTTGGCAAAGAGCAAATGGCTGGGACCTAAAGTACAGAGCTGGGGCAGGAAAACAGGTTCTGCATCCCCTGCCCACCTGGAGAGATCCAGGGCCAAGGGGAGGTTACGTGTGGGAAGACCCAATTTACAGGAACTTCAACATCTTCCCTTACACCGGGGCCAAACTGTGGCCTGAGCTCAGCATTTCCTTTGCCAGGTCACCAAATTGGGCTCCAGACCACATGATTTCAGGAGCTGAGTGGAATAATGTAGATGGTGACAGCAGAGAGAAGAAAGATGAAAATTTGGATAGGTTTTTGGGGAGGTGGCCCAAATTCTGTTCTTTTTTAGTGTGATTTAATAACAACTCCATTTGGATCAAAGGTTTCTCAAGGGTTCATATTAATCTTAACTAATTCTCATATTTAACCTTCATGCTCTGGACAATATGGTTTTCCATGTACTTCTTCCATGTGAGACATCTGTTATATCTTATGCTCTTACCCAAATTTCCTCTGCAAAGAGCAATTAATCTCTCTGCTGCTTTATCCAGGATTTAAGTGCATGTCCTCCCTTTAATTCTGCACACTTTTTTTTACCTTCTGTCTTTCCATCCTTAAGTATCACTGAGTTGCCAGATAACACAGTTATTGTTCATATTAGCAGAAGATTGTAATGGATTTATATAAAACTCAGACAGTGCCATTGTTCTTGAAGTCCATTTTATTGTAATGAAGTTCCACTCTTAATATTCCATGATCTTCAATGTCCTTTACAAGTAACTTTTTATAAATTAATCTATAATAATCTAATTCAAGTCAGTTAAAGTGGATAACTATACTCCAATTATGATATCGGGAAGAGTTTTTACATAATGAGGGCTTTTATATAGATGGTTAACGCTAATACTGTAGTTTACAACATACTGTATGAATCACTAATTAAATGCCTAAGTAGCAATAATGGAAGTGGAACTATCAATACAGAGACGATATCAGTGATGTAAGGCATTAATAAAACTTTATGGTCCCATTTAATCTTTTTTTATAGGTACTCCATTATGTCAGTTAAAAGAAAAGGCAGAAAAACAAGAAACTGAGAGAGTGGAACTTAAAGGGACCAGGACACAGAAACTACAGTGGCCTTTCCCTTGTGCCATGCCCACAAAACAGGCCAGATAGAAGAGTGATGAGAAAACTGCCCAGTAGAAAGAAATTTATCACATTTCTAAAAATACGGTTGTTCATTTCAGCTGGATGGTTTAAATGTCCCTTAAATACCCCATATTCTATAATTTAAATGAAGGGCAGCTTAAAGAGTGTGTTCAAAGAGGAATCTGAGCGCAGCACCACTCTGGCCCGAAAGGAACAGCTCAACTGTTGTGGTCCTGCCATTGGCCAGCAGAGATGACTCCGAGGGTAAATACACAAACATTTATCTTGGAAGGAGGAACTATTAACAAAGGTATTTTATTTTGAAGCCAAAGCACAAGCTTGGCTCCGGCGCTGCCCAAGGAGCGTTCGAGGCGGCCGGGCTGCTCTCCTGACAGGACATCTCCTCTGTGTTCCTTGGCCCCCAGCCAGTGTCCCCTGCAGGAAAGCAAGCTGCCCATTTGCATATCAAAGCAGGGGAATAAGCCAAGCCCAGCAGACCTCTGAAGGGAAGTGAGAGTATATGGGAATTTTTAGTTTTAACTCTCAATTAAAAAAAAGACCACCTCCATTCCTTTCATGCAACAGCCTCTTCAAATGCCTTTTGCAACACATTTGAGCAGAAATAACAATTTAACCCTTCCAATTCCCTCATGCGGTGCTTCAGTCCTGGCTGTGTTTTAACAAATGAAGGGAAGAGATGGTTTTTTTCCTGGTGCTTGATATCAGCCCTTTGAAAATTACTGCACTGAGCCCTTTAACACACCTTGACACGTATTGGAAGTCTACAGTGCTAGGCTTGTGCTTTATGCTCTCTGCTGTTGAAGTGACATGTTTATTTAGCACGTGATTTCCAGCCTGGTGCATTTTTGTGCCTCGTAGGAGGAATCTGACATCACCTGCATTAGATATCAGTGCTGAGGTTTGGCTCTGAACTCCACCTTTTCTGGATGTCCATTGCTGGGCAAACTGGAGCTGACAACCAGGCTCACCGCCTCTAATAAAAATAAATCTTTCTGTATTATTTTAAAACTGTGGCTTCAATATGAGTAGATGAAGGGGCTGTGAAAATTCTGTGCCAATATCAGTGAAGATTAGATCCGAGAACTCACATCTCTCTGTGATAAGAAATTCATTACTCCCCTTGCCCATCAAATGCAGCTGTTGGCAATGCTCTGCCTCGGTACTCAGAGTGGGGACATCAATAATGCTGCAAATTTGCAACCAAACCTTTGTGCAGCCTCCTCTTCCTCCTGTGCATTGCTCCATTTCACAGCCACCACTTCTGCTCTCTTCAAATACCTTTAAAAAATTAACTTTTAGCTTTCTGGTTTTTCAGATAGCCCTTCTTCCACTGAGTGGGGCTGGGTGTGTTTTGTGGCATGGCAAATTAGCTGAAATGCAGGAGAAGATACAGCTCTGCCCCCTTGTACCACCTGACAAACTCCAGGCTTGCCAGGAGTAATGTGATCAAACCTGAACTGTGTGTAAAAGGTGTGTAAAAAAGGATGTGGGGCTTCCTGTGAGCCCGGCCTTGCTCTGTGTCAGGGTTATCACGAGAGCAGAGCTCCTCCCTGCTCACTGGCTTTTCTTCATGGGGTGGTTTGGCTTGGAAGGGACCTTAGAGATCTCTAGTTCAGATTTATCAGCAGTTTCTCTAGAGCAGCCATTACCTTCTAGCTGCCACAAACAATCAGACATGGAATAAATGCTCATTAGAGAAAAAAGCACCAGTCAAATGCTTTGTTGTGACCAATTTTTTAGAATTACGCAGGAGGCTTTGATTGTCCTTCCTGTTCCGCAGTTCACCGAAAGAAGTTCTCCCACAAAGCTTCAAGTCCTTCAACCATTTTTTAAGTCTTTCAACAGCTGGTGCTTTTCTCACAGGTCTCTTGGTAGATCATAACAAAAATAAGATAAAAAGATCAATGAAGCTTTGCTCTGGTTTAATGATTTTAGGCACAGTCCCCTCCCTTTCAGTGCTCTTGTCCCCCATGGCAGCTGAGCACTGTAAGATGCCATAACCTGAGACCTGCTCATAGTTTGAGTCAGAAATCCAGAAATGGCACTAATGGACAATAAAAAATAATCAATGAGAGGAACGGAGGCTCAGCTGTGTCAGCAGGAATGGCTGGAGAGCCTGAGCTGAGCAGAGGGACCACGGCAGGGCCCAGCCCCACGTTCCTTTGCCACAAATTGTGTAAATAAACTCCTGGTGTGTAAGCCACACCGAAGGCAACAGGTTATACCTAAGGAAACTGTGATCTCACCTTTATCTACAGTTTTCACATTAATTTAATTTTTTGGTATTTTGTGGGGAGTCTTTCTGCACAGGAGGATCTGTAGGCTTTCTATGGAGAAAGAAGTTACTGTAGGAACTGTCTTAAGCTGGGGCAGAAATTTTTTGCTTATTTTAAAGGGTGTTTGGAGGAATACTGAGACTTTGAATGCAGCTTGTTCTGCTGCATCTCTGTTCCCTTTGAACACACCTACACATTCAGTGTCACCTCCATTTGGTTTATCGTGCAATAAGATGTCAAGTTTAATTTTATTTATGGGCTTAATATTCAAGTTTTCACAAGTTATTTTCCCCATATGGGCCCTTAGAAATATGTTAGAAAAATCACCATGTACTGCTGTTAGGAGCAATGCATTAATAAGTAGATGAGCCTCCTGCTGATGGGCAAAAATCTGATTTTAGCACAATGTGAAAGTTCTTGGTCCAAAATGAGCCATGAACCAAAGAGTTTACAGGTTATGGATGACTGGAGCATTGTAATTGTTTGTGTATCAGCAAGTACAATGCTGGCTCCTGTTTTAAAATTAAAATATTCTCTTAAATGGGCACTGTTGAGTCCCCGTGACTCTATTAATGTGAATTTCAGTCTGATTTTTGTCTCCAGAGTGTTTCTGTGCTCTTTGGGAGCCTCATTTGGTCTGGTGAGAGCCAGGAAGGTGCCTCTGTGGTTGAAGGACTCTTCGATTTCAGCCTCTGGGTTAGAGCAGGAGCCTTCTGAGCTCTGCATTTGTGCAACCATGAATGAATGAAGTCTGTCTGATACTATATTTTTTTTTTTTTTTTAATTTTATTTTATAATTCATCAAGAAGCAAATCTGGCACAAGGACCTAAAGTGATGACAAAGATCAGTTTTCTGTTCTGGTCCCTTCCTGGCAGCCTGTGATATCTCTGCTGGCTGGGAGAGTTGGTTCTGTCCATGAAGGGTGGCTCTTCAACTTCTCACGTTCCCCGTGCGCGGCCGCGCGTGCGGAAAGCGCCACTTTGGGAGCACTTTTGGCCCTTCCTAAATGAAACCTGTTGCGGGCTTGAGCCTGGGATTGACAGGGGAAGGGGAACAGCTGTGATGTTCCTCTAAAGCTAAATGTTGCCGCTTTTGCATAATCTGCAAAAATATGTTGTCAGGATGAGCGCTCCAGCTGGCTCGCTGCCACCTTCCCCTCCGCAGCGCGTGCTGCGGGAGCGGGCGGTGCATCTGGAGAGCGGGAGGGTTCGCTCTGACACCGGCCTGTCAACCTAATATAGCAAAAAAAAAAAAAAAAAAGAGAGAGAGAGAGCGGGATATTTTGGTAACTCGAGTTTTTTTCTTGCACGGAACGGAAACAAAGGGAGCTGCAGCTCTGAGTCGCGCTGGAGGGGTGGCTGGAGTGTGGTGGGAGCAGCGGGATGGCGGAGTTGGCATATGCACACCACAATCTCCTTAATACCCATGGTAAATCCTGCTGGCTGCTACAAGCTCTGTGGTGAATGTTAGGCTTGTTTGCCTTCTGGTTTTTAAGCTTCTAAACACTTTGGGGCTGAAATTCCCACAGAAGGTAACAAGAGCTTTGTTAACCCTCCGCGATGGTCTATTGAAAGGAGATTATCTTGGGCAAGTGGGGCAGAAAGACGGGGTGAGCTGAGGAGTGGTCGGGTTTGGGGTGGTGGTCATTCCATGTTTGTGTTTCCAGCAGCACTGGATTGGATTCAGCAGGGATTTATGGAAAGCATATGAGTAGAGGATGACAACAATTCTGAGTGATTGATGGATTGCTCATCTGATGTTGCTCATCTGCTTAGACCCAAGGGTCAAGAACTCCTGTTTAAACCTGGGTTTTTATTTTAGGCATATTGCTGCTACTACTTGAGGCTGACACAGAGCGTTTCTTCTGAGTTTTCCGGGATTATGTTCATTAGGGTCCATGCATAAGGGTTTGCGATGTTATAAAATGTTCCTGTGCTCTGAGGAAATAAAATTCTGATGGAGATTGCAGCCAAGCAGGTGATTTGGTGTTCTTTGATCCTGGCTCCTTGCACCACAAATCTTGTGGCTTTGATGGAACAAACAAGGAATCAAAAAAACCCCACTTTGAAACCCTCGCCACAGTTTTTCAGTGGTCAGTGTGAAGGTAGCACTTGGTTATTGTTTTTAATTAGCATAAAAAGAAAGATGATGCCAATATCTGCATCTAATTTACATCTTTAGATCAAAATGCTGTTGGCTTCAAAAAATGTTAGAGTTGGATAAAAGCTGAGATGGGAATGAGACAGCAGGAGTGCTGCTCCAGCCAGGGTGTGAAGGAGGCAGGCTTGGCTTTTGTGGGGAGAATAACGAGTATAAATCTTGTAGGGAGGATTCAGAAGGAATTAAGATCATTAAAAGATTGATTAGGATTTGTTTCACTGATGCTAATCTCTCTTATGAACCAAAGTTTCTGAAATGGGGTGAGTTTGGGTGGTGGTAGAAGCTGTGGGTTTGTTCTCCATGTGCACATGTGTGCAAATGCTGGCTGGAATAAGAGGATGAGGGCAGGTGTAAAAGGCTGTTTTCCAATATTTGGCCAGAAAATACCTTTCCCTGCTCCATGGGCCCCTCAGTGAGATGTTCCCAGCTTTGTCTTCCCAATCCACACCCTGTGGACAAGGCTGAGCTTTGCTTCCCTACACATCTGTCTAAAAGAGAGAAAGTTGTTAAGTGCTAAAATACTGAGAGATTATATAAACAACAACGGTGGGCTCGGCTTTATCTCATCTAAAATAACAGCAAACCCCTTGTTTTCTTTTATTTATAACCCTTTATGTATAGAATGTGCACATATATATCCCAGAGTTCAGTGAGAAGGCTGCTTGTCCTGTGCTCTGAGCAGACTAATAGACAAATTCCCCCCAAATCTGTGCATTTGTCTTTTGGCAATTCTTGCAATCTGCTTTATTTGTTGCCAAAATATACACTTAGACTGATGGAAACCTGCGTGGCCTTTTTTTTTTTCATCTGACTGATTTTCCTCCTTTGGGTTGTTTATCCTTCAAATGTGTGTTAAAGGGATGAGGAAAATATTTACTGAGCTCTTAAAGAATGGGCCATAATCAGGAAAAGGTAAATCCCCCATCCTCCCTTGGCAAGTGCATTCCAGTAGATCTCCCAATAAATCACCTCTGTGAATTGAAGGTGTGAATAACGCCTGGGTCTGTGCTATGGGAGGATAAGAAAGCAATAGTGCCAGAAGTGGGAATTTGGGAAGAACTGGGCTTTTAGTTGTGCAGGGAGGATTTGCAGGGTGAGGTTTCAATGAAGTTTTCTCACTGCAGGCATTTAATCTTGTAATTATTTAATTATTACACAAATGTATAATCTTAAGATATATTTTTATTATTGCATAGTATTATTATAACATTGTTATATTGCTGTAATAATAATATAGTATTATTGCAGTATAATTATCTTGTAATTATTTTATTATTTCACCCAGTGTAATAATGCATCTATGACTGATTTAGAGATTCTTTTTAAATCCAAGATCAAGCAAGTCTCCCTGAGTTAGAAAAGGAAGCAGTGCCAGAGTTCTGTTGAAGGCAGCGACCCCCTCATGGAAGAGAAGGAAATAAGTAAAGGAAACTAAGCAAAGTCTTCAGGTTGGTCATCAGGAGGAATTTCTTCATGGAAGGGGGTGCTAAATATTGGAACTTACTAGAACAATAAATATTGGAACAAATATTGGTTGTTAAATATTGATCCAGGGAAGTTTGGAGTGCCCATCCCTGGAGGTGGCACTCGGTGCTCTAGGCTGGGGACAAGGTGGGGATGGGGCACAGGTTGGCCTTGATGGCCTTGGAGAGCCTTTCCAACCTCAGGGATTTTGGGATTCAGAATCCCTGCAGCTTGATCCATGTCAATGCCAGGATACAGAAAATAATTCAGAGGCCTGACTTTATGCAGCTTTTGGCCAAAGTTTTAAGCTTAGGTCTCTCCTATTTCAAATTGTGTTGGGGTGGTTTGTTTGGGTTTGGGGGTTTTTTTTTGTTTGTTTTTTTGTTTCAGTGAGAAATTTAATTACGTGCCTATGCTCAGCAATTTCTGTTGGGATTGGCAATTTCTGCTCTGCCTGTCCTGCAGTCACTGGATGTGAAGATGCTTCTCTTTTGCAAATAATTTCAGCATTTCTTCTTCTCTGCGAGGCTGCGAAGGGTGGGTCAAAACAAAATATGCTTTTGAATAGATGCATGTGAAACAATCAGCTCAAAAACAAAATTACTCAAAAAAAGTGCTTAAAAAAGCTTGTGTTATCTATACTCCTTGCTAAACCTTTATTAGAAGCTGATAATGCAAAATTTAAATGTGAAATCCAACAGTATCTCTAAAGACTTGTGGGATATCCCCCAATGCTTTAATATAATGATCTGAAACAAAAGACTTTGAAATCATCCTGTGCCATCTTTGAGTAATTTTTTTTTTCATTATTTATTAGTTTGGAGTTTTTTTGGCCTAAGGACTACACTTCCCACTAAGCTGCTCTTAAATTAAATAATGAAGCACTGAAATATTAGAGGAAGAAAAGGCTACAGCCACTATTGCTTCTTCCAGCATTCTGGGCTTGCCTAAGAAACCTCAGCTCTTTCATTTATTTAATAGATCTCAGATCGCTGTCTGCTTAAGTCATAACAGCTTCTCTCTGCCACCAGGAAAATGCAGACAGGCCTCATGTAGCCTCAATTCGTTCTGAGATCCCATCTTTTATCTGTGGGAACCTGCTGCCTCGGCAGGGTGAGCCTCTGTGGGAAAGGGAATTGCTTGTCTGGGTGTGCTCAGGACTGCTCTCCCTGTGATGCCTCCCAGAAATGGGGGAAGAAAGGGTTAAATCAGCCTTTAGCATCCTGCGTAATTATTGCTGCCCAATTGTCTCCAACTGGAAACTCACAATTTGTTACCACTTAGTTGGTTTCGGTGAATGAAGAGGATTCATTGCTTTTTGCTGGCGTTCAGATCTTTTGTTCACAGTTTGGAGAAAATTGCAATCTTTTCTTGCTACTGTTCCAGCTTTAGCCATGCTTGGTTAAGCCAATGCTCAGGTTTCTCTTGACTCATTCACATCCACTAATCTGGGAGCAAGCAGGGTTGGGTTTTTTTTTCCTTTTACTGCTTTTCCTTGAATATTTTGTTTTCAAACCGACACCAGCAGAGCATTTATTTTTACAGTCTTAATATTGTTATGGTGACTCCACTTTCTAAAATTCCCCTCTCTTTATGGGGTGGACATTTATCTGAATCATGTTAATGTTTCCTGAGCTCCACGAGAGACTAAAGAAATAAAAAAGAAGCCACTGCTGTAGGCATGGGTAATAAAAATGATGTGGTGACATTATACAAACCAGCATCCATGTGCCTGTTCATGGGTTAGTTAACTTTTGTGAGTGGTGTCAGCAGGTCCTGTGAGATAATCGTGGCTCACATCTTCATGGAAAAGATCCCAGAAAGTTTAGTAACTGAAGGGTTATTTTTTAATAAAAAGTGAGTGAGATGGAGCGCGCTGATTCTGATTAACCAACTGTGACAGATGGTAATTCTTCCCTTTAAACGTGGCTTAGAGAAATTAAATTCAAGGTGATTTAAGAACTCTTTAAGAGCTGCTGAACCCAACTTAAAGAAAAAACAAAAAGCAGAGCAGAGCACCTTGAAGTTTGCTTTGTTTTTTCTGCTCCGAAGTTGGGGAGCCTGCGCCGTTCCCAGGGAGCCACAGGGACCTTTCCACCCAAGTGGGATTGGCCCAGGAAATGTGTCTGGTGGTGCAAACCTCCTTCAACCCGAATAACGGCAATTTATTATTATCTCAGGAAAGAAGGCTGCTCAAAACAAACGTTTTGGGGTTGGAGGAGGGAATTATTATTCATTGCATAGAAGGTTTGCTCCCTGAGTTCTGCACAACTTGTGCCATACATTTTTGGAGGTTGTTTGTAGGGCTTGGGTCAATGAGGGAGGGCTGAGACCTTCTCATTGTGATTCCCAAAGCACCGATTTGTGCTGAGATCTAAAGGGATCTCAGTGTGCCACGGCCAAACCAGCTCTGTTCATCAGGTTCCACACCACAGTCCTTGAACAGCAACAGCTTCTCCTTCATCGAATTGCATCAGCGTAAAGTAAATCCAGGATCTCAAAACTGGACTCAGTTTCACTCTGAAGAGGTTGGAATCTGACTGTACACCCTGATTAGTTGTTTTAAATTGGTGTGCGAAACCCCAGACTGGGCAAAGTTTGCAGCTCTTTTTGTGATGGGCATATTTCTGCATGATTTACCCGTGAAATCAAACCCAAAACCTTCAGGGCATTTCTGCTAATCATGTTCCTAGAAACAGCACACAAAGACAAATAACAGGCTTCAGCATTCTGATTTTCATGAGAAAGCCGCTCGTAAGAGGGGTGGGAGCTGTCGGGGTGTAGCTGGGAGCACAGCGTTCCCTGCTTCTCCCTAAAGGATCAAATACAAGAATTTTACCTGAACAGGGGCAAGACTGAGCTGTGATATCAAATCATGTACAAGGCAAGCAACCCAGTGGGAGCAGAGCAGCACATCCCTGAATTCCTGCAGGGGCTCCTGTCCCAGCCCTTTGGTTGATGTCCATGTGAAGAAGAAAGTGAGCCATCTGCAACAGTGATGTTCAAATCCTTAAAGGCCTCCCAGCTTCCCAGGATGGCTCCCGTAGCTATTACTCTTTACGTACCTGAGCTATTCTAGTGCAAACATAAAACTCTTTATTTATAAAACACAGTGTTTCAGCTGTTTTGTGTTATCTTGGTGTCAGTGGTTTCAATATGATCTCTTGAAATTGCTTCTGTCAGCTGTGGAGTAACTGGGAGTTGGAAATATATTTATGTGTACACCTTTATATTTCACTCTCAATATGTGTATGTGCACTCCTCTATTTATAAGAGATACAGTTCTCAATTGAGCTTTAGTCCAATTCTTCCACTGATTCTATTAATTAATAGAAAATTATGAAAATTATCCACAGCACAGTTTTTAAGGAGAATTTTTGACCTCTGTTAGATATGGAGTTTGAAATGAACACAAGTGATATGTTCATTTTCCCTTTTCTGTTTAGAGGAGTTCTTTCCTTTGGAGGAGTTTCTCAGGTGCACGTTCACAGGGATCAGTTGAAAATATTAATTTTCTGTAGGTGTTCTCCAGCATGGACTGACGCTGCTGGCTGTCCATCCCATCCCTGGGAATACTCAAGGGCTCAGAGAAGCCTGGTCTCATTGTAGGTGTCTCTGCCCATGGCAGAGGGTGGAACTGGATGACCTTTAAGATCCCTTCCAACCCAAACCATTCTATGATTGTTTAAACAATCCTGCCATTAAGGCAGAGCTTTATGGGAAAGGAAGAAATGCTCTTTGTTTTCTGATGGCTGTTTTTCCCCCTGTGAGATTTGTGCCAGTGCAGTCCTTCAGCCTCATCCCAAACTGGGTTTTTGGACATATTTGTCTATGTGATGCCCATCCTCTTCTCCTTCTACCTTCTTTTCCAACTTCTGCCTTCTTCCATGACTTCTCCTACAGCAAGGAGCCTGGTCCTGGGGTGGGAAATGCCCTCTTTGCCCAGCCACAGGCAACCACTGAGCTCAGGAGAAACAGGCTCTGCCCTCCTGCAGGGCTCATGGCGGAATCTGTAACCTCAGAGCAGCAAAGTGGGCACCTTTTGTTATTTTTGATGCTGATGGAATGATTTATTAATGTGTATTTTTATATATCCCAACATCTCATGCATCACAGAGTGTCATGACTGTTATCAAATCACCAGTGCTGAGCACCTTAAAGTGCTCAAATGGCAAGTGGTGACATTTGTGGTCTGAGATTTAAATATATGGTGATTTCCATGAGATCACCGTGTTCTGTATCTTGAGGCTTTTAGGAAGACATGACAGACTTGAATTAACACTTGGTCATTATTGCTCTATCATATGCTCTCATTGCTTCATGAGTTTTCGGGAGCCTGTGATCATAGATCTGTATTTGTGTGCCAAGGCATCATCATTGGTATTTACTCTGATTACCCTGGTGGAGAAAATACTTTACATTATCACAAAATGGTCTGAAGTGGGAAGATTTTGCAACAAAGCCCAGTAGTGCCAGTCTGATGAGATGTTGACAAGTGTGTTAATATGTTCAATAATCAATATTTAATAAGAGTTATGGAAATAGCTCTTTTTCATGAAGGGTATTTAGTGATTGTATTTGATTTTGATAATTGTTTGCCAAGTGTGTTGGGTTATTTGTTTTGTCTTCTGTGCTGGGCTCAGTTTCCAGGGGAAAAACCTCAAATCTTGATGAGTAACTCTTCGAATTAAAATTAACGTCAGTCTTTCTGCATGTCAACAGCTCCGATAGGTTTATGCACTTTTTCAAAAATATCCTTTTAAAATTTTTTTTTTTATTTCACTTTTTCTATTTGCTGTAAAGGAAAGCTGGTTGGAGTTGTGTTTCCCACCTCAGGAGTGGCACTCATTGGGGGTGTACAGCAAAGTTCAGCTTTATTTGGCTGCTACCTGCAAAGCAAGGGATAAGTGCTGCTGAGAGATGGAAAAGTTCATTCTCTCCAGCAAGGTTACTCTTCTTGATGAGCATTAAAAGATAGCTGTGAGCCATTCACAATTATGACCTTGACTAGGAAAATGTAAGTTAATAAGGCTTCAACAAATTATGGTCTTTTTGGTCGATTTGCCTAGTGAACTGTTAATTGTAAAACTGAAAGACATTATGTTCAGCTTTCTCTATCACATCTTTTGTGTTTTAACAGTGACACTTCATTGAGTGCAATTAACAAAGCCTAGGAGATTTATTAACACACTTCTTCATGGCCAATGATCCATTCCACTTAAGACATAACACTGTAAAATGCACATTATCTCCTTTTGGCACTTACAATAATGCTTCATGAACTAGGAAGGCATATGTTAAAGCAGATAAAATAGCATTATTAGCTGACAAATCTTACAATTTATTAGACAGTTAATTTATCAGCTTAAAAGACGCTTAAAACAGCTGTGCATTTAATGTCTTTTTAATGTATCCAGTAAAACTTGCATAATTGCCTGTAGTGCAATTTATTTTTAGCTATGTTGCAAAATGTCTGCATTTACTGTTTACATCTTCTTTAATTTTTCCTGCAAGGCTCATCACATGGAGGCACCGGCTCTAACAATGAGGGCAGATAATCAGATAAAGAGGCTGCTTGTCCAAATGGCTGCCCATGAATGAACTATTCACAAGTCCATGCTGAGCTGGACCAAAGAGATCCTGCGTTTTTATCTCCACCCCAAGGGCAGAGAGGGAGGGGGGAAAAAATCCATGGAGCCCTGTAGGCAGCGCGGTCATGGAACGCCGGGCACGGCACTTCGGAGCATCCCTGGAATTAGCATTTGGAGCCCATTCGGAGCCACATGTCTGGGGTGTAAACTAACAAGGCTCCAAGACTGCATTAGCAGAGGTGTTTCATTTTATAATTAAGGTAACTGCTCCCTGCAGATCCATTGCAGCAGCCCTAAGTAGTGTCTGTGAAGGAAGTAGTGGAGAGGATACACATTTAATGACTCTGATGCATAAATTGGCTGTGTTTGTTTATTGCTCTCTAATTTAATGGAACCTTTTGTTAAATCTTTCTTCCTTTTTTTTTTTTGAGCGTACCGCTAGTAATGATTTCTGTGGGAACAAAGGGTGTTGCTTATTAAAATAAAAAGTCAAACATTGCCGTATCCATTAATTAAATGTCAGATTAGCTTAATCTTTTTATAAATATTGGATATAATCTATTTACAGAGGGAAATCAGATCTGCAGATGCTGGGGAAGGAGCGTGGAGGTGTAATTCTCCTCGCTTTGCAGAAATCAGATGGGGTGGGAGCTGGGGTGGGTCAGAGCTGCAGCTGGGATCCCAAAACAAAGCAGGTTTTGCTGGATACAAGGAGCACAGGGATGTGGGTGCCTCTTCTGCAGGAATAGGTGAGCCTTGTGAAAGGAAAAAGCTCTTCTGGAGAGTTTCCAAGTTGAGGAGTGTGAGAGCAGCCAGATTCCCAAATGCCCAGGGACTGAAAATGGGTGGAATCCATCAACAAGGGCCATGCGCCGAAAATAAGGGAATAAAAGGAGCAAAGCAATGTTTTATAAAATCATAGAATTGCTTAGGAAAAGCCCTCAAAGATGAAGCCCAACCACTCCCCCATCACTGCTGAGGCCACCCCTGTCCCATGTCCCCAAGTGCCACATCTGTACATCTTTTAAGCCCTTCCAGGGCTGTTGGCTCCAGCACTCTCCAGCTTCATCTACTGCAAGTCCCAACTTTCAGATCACATGTGAGTTACTCTTTGTCCCAGGCTAGGCAAAGTCTTCCCTCCCTGTTCTCCCTGTGTTTTGGGAAGGGCCAATGGAGAAGAAATAGGATTTTCAACATGCGCATCCATCTTGATAAAATAATTGAGCGACCCAAGGCTAAATCCTCCTAAAACCCTTTCATCGTGTCAGGATGCTCTTCGTTTTTCCTTCCAAATGTAGTTATCGACTCAGAATTACTGTGTTCAGTGCAAGTTTCCAGGAGTGCTGAGGATCTGCAGCACCAGTGTGTTAATCCCAGTTAGCCTGAAAAATACTATAAAAACTTTTCTCGTAAATGACTTACATTAGGAGTCTGGCAAAATGATAAATTGTCCAAATGAGGGGATGAGAGGAAAATGAATGAATTATTGAAGTCAAGTATAATAGAGGCGTATGGATACCTATAGTCATTACAAGGAAATGTTATGTATTACATTTAATTAAACCTAAACAGGTAATAGTGCATTATTCATGCAGAGATAGTCATCTAATGAGAGCTGCTTCTCCCTTGGATTAGTGCAGCATTGTTGACTATTTCATTGCTGCACAGTGAATTCTTGCAGAGGTGTCTTTGTCCCAATTGCAGTTGAATTCTGAGGACGTCAGATTTCTGGTGAGGAGTAACCTGGTGATCCGTAATTCGAAAATTACAGCTCTTCTTATGAGAGATTTTAAAGGTTACCACTGCAGAAGAAGGTGCGCTTTAGGTTGTGCCTCTGCTTTTAGCAGGACATCATCATCCGTTTCATGTTCTCTCAATTTGTCATTATGAATTTAATTGCCAATAATTTAAAGTTAAAACTTGCGGGGCAGGAAATTCCTAGAATTACCTGTTTTTATTCAGGCCAGCATCAAACCTGGGGCAATGCTGTAGCTGAAGAACAGCTTCAGATTTAAAACAATATTTTCTTAGAGTAAAAGCTAACCTTTGAAATCTTTCTTATGTATAATCCACCTTCTTGCAGGAATAATTATTTTACAGGCTAGTGGAATTCTCTCATTTTGTGAGCAGCTAAAAAATAAGCTCATCTGTAGCCACAAACACTTGAGAACCTTTTCATGTTCCATATTTGGATGTTTTCAGGCACAGAAATAGGACAACTCACTGCAAAATGATAGGTTGAAAATGCAGTTTTGCTTGTCTGGGTTTGTTCATGCTATTTAATGAATGGCTATTCTATGAAAAGGTTAGAAAGTTGCAAAACCAGGAATATAAAGCAGTGATTCATCTTTTTGTTAAACTTTAGGAGGCCTTCTCTCCAAACCTGGTGGGTGAAGGTGGCTTATAAATAAGGTCCCCGACACAGAGCATGTGGCTGCAGATGTCACCTCTTTTCAAAGTCTTGTTTCTACCTCATGAAAGATGAATTTGTGTCGAAGAAGCACAGGTTGGCTCTGAAATTCTGATTTGTCTACAGACCTGTGCAAGCCCTGTCATTTGAGGGGTAAAAAGTCAAAAAAGTAATTTTAAAAATTTCATCTTGACACCAGAGCACAGAAAATCTTGGCAATGTGTCTGTGACCATTTGAGCAAGAGAAGAAGATGAGGAGCTGGAGGAAGCAGTCCTGTTCCCTGTTCTTTAATTCCACCAGATTATTCTTCCCTGTATTTCCTACTTGGGACCATGAAACTTGGAGAGTTTAAGAAATCATCATGATCTGGGAACAAGTTAATTGTCCCTCCCTGCGATTGTTTGTTTATTAAACAACTAAACCTTAGTTCCTTTTAACGTGGGATACTGCCATAAGATAATCAATTATTGTGTCAGAGCCTGAAAATAGTTGGTTTCACTGCGTTTTAATAACATTTCATTGGAGATTATTTGTAGAAAAATATTGTTTCATTTCCGGGCTCTTATGCCACACCTCCCTAGGTGGGATTTACCTTCCCTGATGTGTGAAATCCCTCCCCAGCTCGGTTCTCTTCTCAGCAAGCTCAATAAAAGTCTCCTTTTAAAAACCCACATTTGAGCAGACACTGCTGGTTTTGCAAGAAACACATTTGGTGTCGTGGGGAAGGGTCCAAGGGAAGCAGGAATGTGTGGGAATCCCTGTCGGGGCTGGAATCTTTCGGGCAGAGGGGTTTTGGGGACAGGGGATGCTCTGAGATTCCGTGTGGGATTCTCCACAGCTTTAGTTACTCGTACAGCTCTGCTTGTGAGAAACACCCGAGGAAAAAGAAAAAGCAGCAGCTCCTTCCCATGGGTTTTCCAGGCAGCAATTAGAAAACTGTATCCAGTGAGCTTTCCTCACAAAAATCACTTAAAGAATGTTACACAGAAAAATTTATATCTCCTTCCATCCTCTCCAATAGTGAACAAACCGTCCTTTTTCTCTACTTGGTTGTGAATTTAACCTGCCCTCCCAGAAGATGAACCTGTAGTTAAAACTAGTTTTGGGTCATGTTGTTTTTCCCCCCGAGCATCAGGAGCAAAGGAAATTAATGGCCTAAATAATGAATATATTTGAGCGCTGCAGCCACAGTCCATCTGCTGCTTCAGGCACTGCTACCAGCGAAGCAGGATCAAACCCTTTTTAATGTTTGGAGAATATCTGTTATAGATCTTGTAAATGTGAACAAAAGAAAGATTGGCCTGGTCTGTGAGGAGCTGGTGGCTTCCATCTTTAGCAGGAGCAAGGAACGGTGTAGGAGGGACTGTACCTGCTGGGAATAGCCCTCCATGGCAGCCCTGAGCCCTCCCCACAGCCAAGGAGGGACCTTGGGTCCCTCACCAGGCCGTGCCTTCCACCTCCTGTCCCAGCCCTGTCCACCTGGGAATGCTGTGAGCCCTCTGTTTCTAAGGATGTTTTCCTGGTGACCCCACAGGAAGCTGTAATGGCCATTCCAGAGCACCCTGACAATAATATCTTATATAAAAAGCTGCGTGGGCAGAGCCCTGGGGAGGGAGAGGCACTAGAATAGAGAACAACCACAAAGTTTTAATTTGTTTTCCTGGAAGCTCTTTTTTAAGGGTTTTTTTCCCTTCATTTTCATACATGGAAATTCCCACAGAAAGGCAGGACATTTCCAAAGTCCAAAGATGGTGATGCCTTGGCACATAAAGGTCTTTCCAGCTGATTTTGTGCTCTCAGATTTGGGTGCTTGGCTGAAGTCTGGTTCTTTCGGATCTGCTATGTCCATGACTTGATTCCATCCTTTGGATTTCAAGTCCAGTGAAAATTTGCTCTTTAAATCTTGGAATTCACCTTTTTGCAGCTCCTCCACTGTCCTTGACTTTACAGAACGTTCAAATGCCTGCCACCAAAACAGCCAAGCAAAGTTCTAGCTCTCCACCAGCCTTTTATCGTGACCAGACTGACCTGGCCCACCCAGCTCTGTGTAACTGCAGCCCAAATACCTCTGTAATGTTATAAAAACCATTCCTAAGTCCAGGTCAGAGCAGTCGGAAGGTCAGCTTCCTGCTAGTCTGTGATAAATCCCGGAATGAGCCTTTATTTGCTGAAAGCCTGTGAGAACTTCACACAGATCTGATATTAAAGAACAGCAGAATCAAGGATAAAAATCTCTTCTTTGTTCATTTTAACCCTGAGAGTTAAAGATTGTTGCTTACAGAGGTTGGCAAAAATATTCTTTCAGTGGGCTGGGAGAGAAATCTGTAAAACATGCACAGGTATAAATGCAAATTGAGGATTTCAATGTATACACTGTTTATTTTTGTTTTCAAAACATCAGGGGGTTTGCCTGGGTAAGGAACTGGGTGCTTTAGGGAGTGGGAAAAGATGCACAGTAACTCTTCAAAGTTCTGATGGTTTGAAAGTCACAGGAAGGGAAGAGGGCTGCCTCCTACGGAGAGAAAATATTTTCTTGCACCAGGTCAGTGATCTTCAAATGAAGAAAAAAAATCTGTAAGTAGGTTTAGAGATATTAGAGAGCAACATCTCCTAAGAACTCCTTTCAGGGAATTGGCCCAGTGGTCTGAGTCAACAACAGGATTTTGTAGTGCTGCCCCTGTGGGGATGGTGCTGGAAGAGCCTGTGTGGGCTCCTGCATAATCCTGGAATTGTGGAAATATTCATCTACAGCCCCATAATTGGGAATTTTTGCCCAATCTGCAGAACACAGACATGAAATCAAGGTGATACAATGCCAGGAGCCAGGGGTGCACTGTGAAAAGCAGGATTTTAAGCTGGATAATTTAAGCTCTGGTTCGTGCTCTTGTACCTCTCCCTCGACCCCAGTTTTGTTCAGTTGGTACCAGCGTGTCAGGCTGGATTTTCAGCCCATTTAATCATCTGCCTCTACCTTTGCCTGTGTTTGTTTCTATCACCAGGCTAAAAAGCCTGCTCTGAATGGGTTATTGGATGAGGCAGCGCTCTGTGAGCTGCAGAGCACTTTCCCTTAGTGGTGATAAAATGGTGATAAAAACCAAAAGTGACACTTCAAACGCGCGCCTGCTTTTGAGCTTCAGTGCATATTGCTTTTTCTCCCCCAAACACAACTCTGTATTTTTTCCCTTCGACAACTGATGGCTTTGAAAGAGAAGAAGGATGCACATATGGCACAGCAAGTCTTCCCAATATCTACTGGTATGATCTGCAAAAATGATGTGGCCCATCAACATATTTGAGCCTACAGAAGCTCCTAATATTTAAAGAGAGTATTTTCTCTGCTAGAAAGGTTTCCAGCTCGGCTCTTTCTGTGGCTTGGACTCACCAATGTCCTGCAGCTGCCTTGGGGGGATGCAGAGCAATGTTAAAATGGTTTGGAGTTATCTCTTTATTGGGTTTGCAGCAGCTTTGCATCACCCAAGAGCTCAATTTCAGGTGCATTTTCCCCACATCTCCCTTCCCACCCTCTCTCCGACGGCCTAAACCAGAATAAGAGTTGGTGCATTAATTATTCTCTCCTTTTAATTAATTAAAGAGGCTCAGAACATGGATATGTTGAAGTATGGCTGCAGGGACGATTGGGGAAAAAAATACAAGCTGAGAGAAGCTCCCTGGAGAGGCTCCCCAGAGCTGCCCTGCCGCGACCCCACTGCTGGTACCCAATCTCCATGCAGACCTGCTTCTGTTTTCTTCCCCAAACCCTAATTTTTACCCCACTCATCTTTTCTCCCTTTCCCTCTTCGTATGGAGTTTTTTGATAGTCTAAAAGCTTGTGTTTGAAAGAAGAAAACACTTTTTTGCTGCCCGTTCTCTGCCTCAGCTCCTAAGTCTGGGCACCCTTGCAAAGCAGCGCTGGGAGGGAGTGGAAAAAGCACTGTCCCCTGTAATTTATCTCGAAGCCTTTCCTCATGTTCATTTGTGTTTGTGCTTAAAGCATTTTTCTAAGCTGCCTCTGCTGTTTTTCTGAAGCCTGGGGGCAGGAGAGGCTCTGGGTGCTGCAGGATCCCTTTTAAAACATGGATTTTTAAGGATGCTATGCAGGAATCTGAGCTCTGAGGAGGACCAGAACTGATGAAAGGTTCAGAAAAGTGGTTTGGAGATGGGGTGAAGGAGCTGGCTTTGCTGGCAGAAAAGTCAGTATCTCTTTCTCTCTGCTGGGCATAGGAAAAGAAGGAATTAGCTTCTTTAACAGCAAAGATTTTGGATAAAAAGGGTGGGTAAATATT
The DNA here is from genome assembly GCA_013397895.1 of Origma solitaria. NCBI lineage: Eukaryota > Metazoa > Chordata > Aves > Passeriformes > Acanthizidae > Origma > Origma solitaria. The sequence continues at coordinate 131,633 of VZRL01005061.1, forward strand.
AAGACAGCTCTGCTTGGAAAGTGAGTGCTCCTCAGTGAGTTTTTGTGACCAGGTTTGTCCAAGTCCTGCTGGTTAAAATGTAGGTGAAGTCCTTTCCCCTTGGCTGGCAGGGAAGTGATCTCAAATTTCCTACCACCTTTCTCTGCTTCTAATGTCTATGTAAACATGGGAGCATAAAAATCTCGCCTTTTTCCACACAGGGCTGTGGAAAAATAAAGTCTGATATGGTTAATATTTTATAACTGCTCTGAGCTATAAAAAAATTGGCACTGCTTCCAAAGTTGCTGCAGAAAGGATGGATAATTTATAAGAAAAACGTGGGGACTGTCCCATCTTGTTTTCAAAACCTGTCAGGTTGGAATTATGATCCCTAAAGTGCCTATTTTGATTTAGGGGGGAGGGGGTGAAGTTGATAAGGACGTGTGCAGTTGTCACAATAACCTTGCAGAAAACTTCATTAAAGTGTAAATCCCAGAGAAATGGGCAAAGATTTCCTTCCCATGCGTTGGGCACTTAATGCACCATCAGCCCGCGGCAGGTGGAAACCCAAATAATTCTTTTGAGCGCTAAAAGAGAGGGTTTAGGTGTGCTGAGATAATGTGCAGGTGTTACAATAAATGCACAGATGCTCTTTTAAAATGAAACATGTAGAGAGCTGTGTTTGCCGTGGTTTGTGGTGCTGGGCTGGGGAAGGTGTCCCTGCCCATGGCAGGGGTGGCACTGGGTGGGATTTAAAGTCCCTCCAACCCAACCCATTCCGTGATCCTCTGATTCTGCTCCCCCCAGCCACCTCTGTCCCCTCCTCAGCCCTTTGAATGCCCCCAGCTCACCCCACGGCATCTCCCTGAATATTCCACGGCGAGAAGAGAAAGAGTAATTTATTAATTTTTTTCCCCCTTTGGTTCTGTCATAACCTTAACGCAGATTTAAAACTGAATTTTGCATTTCATGATTTGTTCTTCCCACACACACGCACATATTCCCACTCCCCCTCAATGAGGTAATTGCATGACAACTAGATTAATATCTTTTACATACTTATTAAACTCAATAAGTGGTCCTGCGCAAACAATTGATATTTAATTACCGTATTATCATCCTACTAAATTTTAATTACTATTCATTTAAAATACCTCATATGTTATCATTCATGGTAATGTGGATTTGTTTCTCTGTAAATGTTTCTCTGTAAATCCTAAATTTAAGTTGAGGTAACCTACGAAGGAATTTGGATTTCTCAGGGTAGTGGGTGTTTAATGCAGGTCCAAGGTATGATACAGAAAGGGAAAATTCAACCACAGTTGGTATTAGTCCAATTAATGAAGACGTTTTTGAACCAAAATTCAGAAAAGGTTGAATGACTTTGCCTTTCAAGCCTCCTTTCAATGTCATTTCAGCTTAAAAGATCTTAAACTAAAAGAAATTAATAATTAGCAGCTGACAATAGCTGATTGTTATGAACCAGAACAGTTCCAAACTAGGCAAGGAACATGAAAAAAGCCTAAAATCACTATTCTATGATAAACTTACCTCTTCCACTGATCATTGTTTTTACCTCTGACAAGTATCAATTTTCTAGATCTCATCCATGAGTCACTTAATTACTTGGCAGAGAAAGGAAAATATGTGATAATTTTTGTAGTGAAAAAACAACTCCCTCTGAGGTAAAACCATCACACCTGCAGCAGGAGGCAGAGATCGGGGTCTCGTGATCAGATTTGCTTAAATCTCTATGGTTTTGTAATTTATTGATCAAGGTTTTAAAAGCACAGGGGTTTACTTTCTGGGACTGTGAGTGTAAGTAGTGGAGCAGTTGTTGATGACTCTGCTGAGAAAGGTCACAGGCTCTGAATCAGAGCACTTTGCTCAGCTCCTTCTCACTCTTACATTCATTGAAATTAAATCTCTTCAGAGAGCTCTTCAAATCCATTGTGCTTTTCACAACCAGGCACGTGAAGCTATTAATATCTGTACTCTGGCAGCAAGATTTCCCAAATTTCTGCAGAATCTCTCTTTTTTTTTTTTTCCTCCCCATTTTTGCAATTTCTAAAGGTTGTACTTGATCCCATCTATTTCTTTTCATTGCGGAAAAACAGGTTCAGCTGTTCCTTCTAACATTTATAAGGTCTCTTTTTCCACCTAAAATATATTTTTTAAGAAGGAAGTCTAGGAACAGCTTGGAAAAAGCTTCTTCCACATGGTTTGGCAATTTGAGGGGATTCAGTTTGGTGGGGTTATTTTTGTTGTTGCTTAGTTATCTTCCAGAAAAGTCCATGGAAAGGATCAGCTTTCTTGTATCAATATGCTAAAAATACACTTTTTCTACTGCAACCACGAGATTTTTCTTTGGCAATTAATTGTGTGACTCAGTCCCATAAGCTCCTGTAATGACTTTATAGGCTGTCAGTGATATATAACCTATTGACTTTCCTTTGGTTATGGGACTATTACTTTCCTGATTGATTTAATCATTCCATGCTACCTTTATCTGTCTCCTTGCTCTTATGAAACTCGATTGACTCCCTGATCTTTAAAGGACTGATCCAAGGGCAAGGAAAATCGAGGGGAAGACGTGGCTGCCCTCACATGTCTCTTGGTTTTGCTCCTGCCTGAGGTGGACTTTCCTCATGGATAAATTCCAGAGCAGACCTCTGAGTATGATAAAATAATAATTACGTGGGTTTCTATTGGTATATTTATCATAATGGAGACCAGGCAATTTTCCCTCTTCACAAAGCACCAGAATTGAGTTCCTGGGGGAATTATTGCTTTACTAATTACACCAGGTTTTATTCATTTTTTCCTGAGACAAACAGTCCCATTCCCTTCAGGTGAGTTTATTTGCATGAATTGTGAAGTCTCAGGATTGGCATTTCTATAAATCAGGGGGAAACCAGAGTTGTTGGTAGCCTGTGTATCACAGGCATAATAGAGCCTTAATTTCCTTAGGAGCATTTAATACGCAAACACTTCCCTGAGACCAATTTACTGATTGGGATGAAATTTGTGCAATATATTCATGGGAGGAACTCTTGAACTTACAACATTTAAACCAGCGCTGGACTTTTGAGGGAATGAATCCCATGGCAACGATTGGGGGCACAAGGAAACCCCAAAAGGGTCCCTGTTGTGGTTAAATAACCAATAAATAATAAAATAAATAAATGAAGAATGGGCTGAGTGACAGAAAAGACAAATTTACTGACCTGGGCTTCAGTGCGCTTGGACCCCATATATTGTAATTTTTATAACACATATTCACTGTAACACTTTAACTAAGAGAGTTTGTGTATTAAATGATGTTAGATTAGGATATTTAATGGTTTATAGGATCTAGGGAGGACCCGGGAGGCTAATTTGTTTGCATTAGTTGGACGGGTCAACTGCTTCAAACATGCAGATTATAGAACTACTGGTAGATTGCATTACACAATTTAAATAAATAGTAGCAATTTGTCAATGTCATCTTAGCTTCAACATTTTCCTTTTAAACCCCAGGAAATAGTAGCTCCAATTAAATTGACCTTTTCTTTTCTGCATCTTCATGTTATTAGTAGATAATGCTTAGTCTTTTAGCAAGTAAAAAAAAAAAAATAAAAAGAAAGCGAGGAATAAAAATAATTCCCAAGCCACGAGGCACTTGTAGGAAACTTTCCAGGGAAAATTACATTCTTTATAAACAACTGAATCCCGTGTAGCCACCCAGTAAATTTTACAAGTCAGATATACATATGTATGTCAGGAGAAAATGAAGACACATGAATTGCTGGATCTCCGTGATTAAACCTTTGGTTTCAGGGGACAATTGCAGGTTCTTGGCATGGCAAGGCTTTGGGTTGGATTATTCATTTGGGAGACAGCGCAGCAAAATCTGAGTGTAATGGTTAAATCATCCAGATGTGAACCACTCTCAACCACATCTGGAATGTGGGGAGTCGAGGGTAGGGATCCACTTAGTCTTGGAGGACTAAAGCAGCAGGAATGGAAATCCTGGATGTCTCGTGGTCAGGTGAAGTGGTGAAATACTTAAATTGTCAGATGACGTTGGAAGAATTTGGCTCATGAGGTTTCCCTACGTACATGTGTACAAAAATTGCTTCAATCCTTTGTCTTCCTGAAAAATGTTGGCAGTAAAATCAGAATTTACTCCAATTTTGGTAATGAAGGTTGTTTTGAACCCGTTGCAGTTCAAGGCTTTTGGACAAAATTTGGCCTGAGGAGGATCCCTAAAGATTCCTCAGTGTTCCAGGCAAAATCCTGGGGCAGGAACTCTGCTGTAGCTGTGTCCTGGTGGAGTTTATCTGTGAAAGGGAACAGCTCTCTAAATTAGAGCATCTCAGAACCTTGGGTTTTCCTGAATAAGGATGGATTATTTTTAGTTGTCCAGGCTGAAAAGGGTTTTGGAGCTACTTTTCTTGCCTGAGCAGTTTGTGACTAAAGCAAGAACAACTGAAATGTGAAATCATGAAAAAATACTTTTTTTTTTTTAAGGAAGATGCCAATCGTCTCTGCTGGAATCCAAAGGGAAAAAAACCCCAGACCAACCAACCAAGAAACATGCAAACAAATCCCCCAAGAACCCCAAACAAAACCCAACCAGCCAAAAAGAGTCTTGTTCACCCATCTTCAGTGCCATGGATAGAATAGCAATTCTCATGAGAAAATCCAGATTCAAATTGTCTTCAATTACCCATTGTTTCATTCACCTTTTTTATCGGAAAATCTGCTTTCCAATCCTTTATTTTTGGGGGTTGTATGAGGCATCTCTCGCTTTGCTGCTTTGTTTCCAGCTGCATCAGGGAGCTTTGCATAATCTCAGTATTTGGGTTGAAAAGTTTCCATCCATTTCTCGTGCCACGTAACAATAGATCCTGGAAACAAAAATAGAGCTGATTTCTTGTGCTCCCCATTATTGCACCTTGGGTATGTGAGATGCTCTCAGAGAGTTTGGAGCACCCAGCAAAGATTTCAATAGCGTTGACTTCATAGACTCACCTGCTAATTAAAAGGACTTTTTTTTCCCATGAGCATGTGGAATTGGCACATTCCAAACCAAAATGCTCCAAGCACGGAGCACAGGATATTTAAAGTTTCACTTGATTTAGAATTCCAAGCAGATCATTCAGCAGCCACCATTTGAAAAGAGGCCAGAAAACAAATTTAACAATATCACATGTGAGAAGATTATTCAAAGTTTGGAACAGGGATAATCCTATGATCTCTGTGATATAAAACCAAGCAGAGGATGTGGCATAACTTATTAAATACAAAAAAACCTCCAAATTCCTGCCACTTTCAGTTCTGACTGCTCAGAGTGCAGACACTGTAGATCTGGATCATGGATCAGGTTTTGAACATCATTAAACTGAATAGCTGATCCTCAGAAATTCAAAATAACCCAGCAAGAGTTGCAAGAACAGGGATTGACCTCTCCCTTCCCATTTTTGGCTCCAGGGATGCCCCATCTGTCCCCAGGCACAAGGTAGCAGAGCAAGGGCTGTTCAGGCTTCTGCTGTGCTCCTGTGGCTCCGAGATGTCCAAAGGGCATCCCTTGGCTTCTGCTGGGAATAAAAATAAAATGGAGAGGTGAAGGATTACAGATTACTTTTTCCCAATCAAGGCAATTAAAGCCAATTAACAAAACACAAATTTTCAGTTCGAGAGGATAACTGCTAAGGGATATTTTAAGGTTATTTGGAGAATTTTGCCTGCATTTATTTAATGGGCTATGTAATGTTGAAGGTGCCACTGCACCTCCTCTTAGCATCTTTCCAAACGCTATGTCATCAAGTGCACTCTTTTTATTTGGATCCAGACACTAAAACGCGGTAGTAAATTTTATGGCTTTGTTTGCTTTTGCGCTTTTTGTGGATTTCACAGATTTCTGCTTTGTGATCAATCAATGCCTTTTTAAATTCCTTTCAGAGCAGTAGCCACCAAGTCCTTTCCAAAGGACAAAAAGAGGATAACAACTTTTAGGAGGCCAATCCTGACTGTTTCTGAGTATTGTCAGTCTTTGGCTGGCGAGTGTTTTTTAGGAAGATTCAAGGATTTCACAAACGCTGCTGTCGCTGCTCTTTGCCTAAGAGCTCCATCCTTTATTAGCAGCTGGCAGCAAAGCAGGAGAGGTGCACACTGTGGAGCAAAATAAGTCAGAACCAATTAACATTTGAACCGTTCGCTGTTCTCTAGGAATCGTTTAAGGATAATTCTGGATATTCCACGATTGCAGGTTGTCTGTGGTGTTCCCTCCCCTGTCAGCAGCTCAGACTGGAGCAGAGAGGTAACCAAAGTAAAACAGCACATACACAGCCATTACTCAGCAAATTAAACAAATATGCAATAATTGCTAATTTTCCTTAAGGGACTCCATAGAGTAACAACACTTGGATTAAGAAATTCTCTTCTTTCCCGCATTTCTGCATTTTCTGCGTGCTCAGATAAAAATAACATGGCATTGTGTTTGTTGGTTACAGAGAATGAATCCACATAAACCAGAGGTTTTGATATCTCTGAATCTGTTTGAAAAGGAATTATTTTGGTGCCTTTCTGGGTTTGCGTGAATGTAACTTATCATTTCCTTTTAAAGTTCAGCCCCACTGCCGAAGGGAAATTTTCTCAGCATAGAGAATGAGTAAACAGCAGCTTTTGGTTGCTACATCGTTCCATACAAATGAACTGCTTTAATTGATTCTAAATGCAATTAAATAAAATTATCTATAAATTGGTAAACGTATCCATGGCTGCAAACAAAAACTCAGCCTGCTTGAACAGGCTTTCTTCTTTCTGATAAATACCACAATGTCACAGCCTCTGATTTTGGGACTGATGTATGAAGCAGTTCCTTCCAGATCAAGACAAATCTTCACTCAGGCATTCCAGAGCTTTTCCACCCTCTGTTTCCATGAGCAATAATCATGCTGGAATATGTGCAAGGATCTTCATGGAAACATTCCTTAAATACTGTTGAGAAGATCTAAATGTCCACCGTAGATCTGTAAATAGACTGTGATATAATGACACCAATGCAGGGCACTTTGGATATGTTTGGACCAAGGATGGATCAGACCTTGCAGGGAGTTATGGAAAAAAAAAAAAAAGGTAGATTGTGATACTGTTTTTAATCAGTAAAATTAAGCTAAAATGATGGCAGGACTCTGTGCCTGCTGGGGTGAGCTCTCCATCCCAACACGCCCCATGCTCCCAGGGAAGTGGGATGGAGAAGGCGTGTTGGAAGCCTTTGGAGGTGGGGAAGAGGCTCCTGGTGATAAGATGGGAGACTCCAAACCGTTTCATACAGAGAACAAGGTTCCTCTGTTAAGTTTCACTGCGCAGAACTTTTAAATGATGCACAAGTGACTCCTGGGGGTGCATTTCTCTGCATCCTGTGACGTGGGGATGTTCTTTGGGTGAGGAGGATCTGGAGGAGGAAAACACAGAAGAGGGAGGAGCTGAGACTGGGGAGGTTGATGCTGACGTGGGTTTGAGCAGGAACTCAGGGGACAAAAAGCCTGAATACAAATTTGTTCTGTTCATATTTCTCGCTGGTACAGGGCACTGCAGTCGTACAACTCACCGTTTTCCTCAGGCTGAGAGTCATTGCCAAGGCTTGGGTTTGGATCTCCTGCTTACGTAGGGGTTTGTTAGTGTCCTTCCTCTCTGAATTAAGATGTGCTGGAGGGGGTTTTATTGTTATTATTTAAAGTTTATATTGATTTTTTTGAAGAGTGTCTTTAAAAGAATTGCTCCTCATCAGCCATGCTGATATAAAAGCACATTACTATAATAATGGCCTTTGAATACTATCCATTAAACTTTGACATTTGAAGTGTTTACTGTGAATACATATTAAGTTTCTCATTAAAGACAAGGTCTGGATTTCTTGATGTGACTCTTAGATTAAATCAGTCTAATCCAAAATAAATACAAAGATGGAGAATTCATAACAAGCCACTTTTTAGATTCTCCGTGTGTAAAACAGCAACTGTTTTTGTGGCAGGGAGATTTCATTTTGGTGTCTCCTCTTTGGCCCTCAAGAAAAAAAATCTGTTCAGTGTGTACAAAACCTTTTGCACTTTGACATAAGTTCTTCCATCAGAATCCCTTTTTTTTTTTTTTATTGAAACAAACTTAAACCATATTCCATTTCACAAAAGTGAAATGTGCTGAACATGTGCTTTTTAAAATAGAAGCATGTGCATCAACTCTTCTACTGAAGACACTTTCTGAGAGTAGTCTCCTGGGAAGGTCCATTACCCAAAATCCAGTGAGCACAGGAAGAGGGTGAAACAGTATTAGATCAAGCTTTGCTAGGCTGGATGGCCCAGGCTGTGGAATAAGTGATATTTAATACATGCACTTGGAGGCTCCTGTTGAGTGCCCTGTTTGGTAACCCGGATCAGGATGCTTGTTTAGTGGATAAAAGTGTAACTTTAGAAATTGGCAGGAACTTTCTGTGCTTGGCCACCTGTACTCTCAGCCAGATATGGTGTAAGGAGCCTCAGACAAGCATACTTTTCAAAGTTTGTTCTGTTTCACTTCCTTACAACCACCAGGTTCAAAGAACCATTTATTTTATAAAAAAAAAAAAAAAGAAAGCCTCTCTCAGTTCAAAGATGCATTTATAAAGCTCACTGGTCTTTATGATCAAGCTCATACTTTGTCTTCCCGTTACTAAAATAATACTTTTATCCTGCCCTCTTTTTCCCCTCTCATCTGTTTTGTTATGAAAACATAACCATAATGAAGGTCTCGGGCATTGTATATTCCAGGCCATGTGATACCATAAGTAATAAAAATGGGATTTTTCTCTTTTTGGTGGAATTTTTGCTGTCAATAATAATTGTATCAAAAATAATGTGAACTCCCACCGACGCCTGCATAGTCAATCAGCATAAAGTATTAGCACTTCAGGGACACAAAGGCTCTGAGCCTGATAAAAGAGATTGGACTGAGAATTTTGACCTAAGAATATAATAATGTCTTCCAAGATCTCATTATGCCCGTACCCATTTGAAACCATCTGGGGCCCGGAATAATAAAAGGAGTGGTGTGAATTTATGAACCCATAGATCCAGCCATGCCCCCTTGGATATTGTGTTGGATTAGTAGATTTACTGCTAATCCAAACACTGTGGGCAAAATTATGTCTTTACATCTGCACTGCGGCTCTCGCGGAGCCGCAGTAACTTAAACGCTTGAAGGGTTGACAGCAGCTCCCCTGCTTCAGGCACAATCTTCTGGCACCCTGCCACCTTCCCAAAAGTGCAGCTCCTCGGATGCACGTCCTCCACGTCTTGCCGTGGCACTTCTCCAAGGGGAGATGCTGCACGGAAGGGGCTGGGGAGCCAAAAGTCACCGCTGCCGCCTCTGCCAGGTGGGAGCGGCGGCACTGAGCGAACGCGGCGCAGTTGGTGCGGGGAGAGATTGATCCATCTTCTTCCACTTGCCTCAGGTGCAGAGCCCAAAGAGAAGAGTCTACGTTTAATTGGGGGTGTCTTCGGCTAAATAAAATAGTCGTATGCAAATCCTTTTCCTAAGGGGCAGCCATGTGGACTCGTGACCTTTCTTTGAATGGTTTGGAGCCCAGAAATCAATGATTACACTAAATCCATAATTATATTCTTTTCATCTGTGGCAGGGTACTGATAGCATGACAGATGTGAGACCTTGAAAGCATGGGAACTTCAAAGACCATTGAGATGTGTTAGACACCGTGGACATGTGGAGCAGGCAAAAATGAAATTTAAAATAGCAAGAGGCTGCTCGACCAGTGCTTTGGGTGATCCCTCTCCTGCACACGGGTGTGCACACACATGTACACGTTTATACACGTGACTCAGGTCCCCAGTGAAAAGAAAACAACCTCAAAGAATTAAATATTTTGATTGTTGTTTCATTTTATCTAAAGAGGCTTCCCAGAGAAAGAAGGGGATGGGCTGGAGGAGCCATGGCTGGAATTAAGAGCGTGTTGAGTTCCTCTCGTGCTGCTGCTGGGGTACACGGCCAAGAAGGTTTGTTCTTCCAGGAGATGCTGCTCAACAATGTATTTTTGTCTTTAAAGGGCAGAATTGCCCATGAGGGTTATTTTTGTGGCTTGTATGATATGTTCAATAATAAATTCTGGGTCAGCGCGAGGAGGGTTAGCAGTGGGGCATGAGGGAAGCTCAGCCTTCACACCCCAAACCCCAGGGAGAAGAACACAGGTCCCCACCTGGAAAGGTGATGTTTGAGGGGCCCTGAGCCCAGAGATGCTCCCTGGAGGAGGCTGATGTGAAAGGTGTGGGAAATTCAGAATTTCTGGGTAAGTGGCACATTCCCTGGTGCCAGGGTGCAGCTGCCTGCAGTGGGGCTGTGGATCCTGGTGCTCCGTAAGTGGGAGGGGGGAAAAGTCTGCATGGGTAGAAATTTCTGGGAAAATAAATAGTGTTTCCCATTTATCCCAAATTTTAAAGTTTTAATTTTTTTATATTCAGCCAGTGCCTCACAGTCTTGGCAAGGAGAGAAGAAATCCTTTAGCAGGGAATGGGAAATGACATTCCCAACAATTATTTAGTGTTTGGAGCTGGGAATATAAATCAGCATCTACTCATGGTACTGAAAGAGTTAAAGGGCTCAACCTGGACATTATTTATTTATTGTAACTTCAAGAAATAATGAAACTATTCAATATTAGTCCATATTATTTATTAGCAATGTTTACTTCTTAGAATTTCTGTATCAATTAAAATATTTGAGTGTAATATCAGAAATTAATTTGCATGAACTCTGCATGATAATGTGTCAAAACCAGAGAGTAAATGCAATTATTTATATGTTCCTGGCATTGCACATTACATGGGTACTCGTAACTCTAAACTGATCAGGAAATGATGGTATGAAGGACACAGATAAGATAAACTTGAGATTTTTGGGGGCTTTCATCAATGTAAGGAAATTTATAACTATATAATTCAATCTTAGATGAAATTTCATTACATTAATAATGTGGAAATATAAGTTGAAAATTATCACGGGTTTGGGTTTTCCATAAAATTTGAAACTTTGATGTTGTAACTTTTTGAGGTTCAGTGCAGACCTCTCAGAATGAAAAAAAGCACATATAAATGCAAAATCTCCTCAATTATTTAGTTTCTAAGGAAAGGTCAGATGATTTATCACTTTAGCCTGACCCTGAGATCCCAAAATATCATTCTGTCCCTGATCTCAGAGTCTGAAATGCCTGAATGCTACTGGAGCTAGTGCTGTCTTGGATAAAAAGTCCAGATTTGAAGGAAATATCCCTTAAAAAGATGATTTTTAAAATAAGTATCTGTTGTTTGAAGCTGGCGAGGCATCTCTGAGGTTGGAAGTGTCTCCTCAGGGCTGCATTAATAAGCAGAGTGGCACAAGTGGCCGAGTGCGTGTGGAGTTTCTCTCATTCCTGCACAATTTATGGATAACTGTAGAACTTTTGGAAACAACAGAATTTCAAAACACCTCCAGCAGCTTCTCCCTGCTCTCCCTGTGCAATGCCCAGTCTGAGGGAAGCCCATCCCACCATCTTTCTCCTTTACCATTTTTAATATCTACTTACAATTCGTTTTCCAAACGATCCTTCATTCGTTTCTCCCCTCCTTTCTTTCCTTTTTTTTCTTTCTTCCTCCTGCCATTCCGTCGGCATTGCTTGGCAGGCACTTCAGTGTTCCTTTCCTGGCCACCGAAGGAGCATCTTCTGGAAGGCCACTCTCGCAAATTCAGCCAAATATTCGTGGAGAATTCCAAGATATGTGGGCAGAGTCAGATCCTTCTCTCACTGAGGTCTATTCTTCAAGGCAGATTAATTGTTGAAGTGATGCACCAGTTGCATGGCTATTATATGGTCATTTTATCACTCCTGTGAAAGGAGTATCGTCCCCATTCCTCCAAATATTCCAGTCTTACCTTTTCTGCCTAACGCAGGGGGCACCAAGATGAACAAACTAGTTATACATGCATGGAAAGTAGCAAGCTGAAAGTAATTGTGTATTCAGTTTTAATGGAGCTGAATCTCCTGCTGAGATTTCAATATCTGACAGCATTGCTTTCATTGCCCCAAATGCCCAACCTTTCTCTAATGTTTGACCTTGGGTATGATTATATTTCTGTATGTATCTCAAATGATGCAAAATCATTTGCCTATATCAGTCATCTCTCGCTGACAGTCCTGCTCCAGCTCGTGGAAGAAGAGAACAAGTCTGATGGCGTTAACAGTAGCTAAAATGAGCTTTGATAGATGTTCCCAGCCCTTCAATAAATACATAAAGCATCTCTATAATGTCATTTTGTTAACTGATAAACAACAAAAGGATGAAGGCATTCACTTTTAACTATATTGCATGTCATTATTTTCTCATTGCCTTGCTCAGGGTAGAGAAGTAACGTGACCTGCAGAATAGAGGACGGGACTGTTGCTCTCAGTGCTGGTTATTTATATTCTCTGCTCTCCCACCTGCTAAATGAGAGCTGTACAAGTGTGTGACAGGCTCTACTGTGGCAGTTTTGCCTCAGGATGGTGACCCACAAGCCTGGGTCTGCTCCTGGTGGTTTCACATCACCCTCAGCACAGCCTTTACATCTCCCCATGCCTGAGGTCAGCGTAAGGCTCCTCACAGAATTGCAATTCTTGCATCTACCTCTTGATTTTTTTCTCTGTCTGGTCTAACCTGGTCCCAGAGGAGGTTTAGGTCAGACAATAGGTAGAAATTCTTCACAGAAAGAGTGGCAGGGATCAGACGGGGCTGCCCAGGGAGGAGGTGGAGTCCCCATCCCTCGAGGTGTGTAAGAAAAGTCTGGATGTGGCACTCGGTGCCATGGGCAGGGTGACAAGGTGGGGATCAGTCACAGGTTGGACTCGATCTCAAAGGTCTTTTCCAGCCTCAGTAATTCCACGATTCTGTAATTATTGGCCTTGGAGTCCCTGCTCTGGAGCAGCTCTTGCCCCGTGCTGGGCTGGCAGAGGTGGCTCCAGCAGGAGCGTTTCCATGGCATTTACAGATGTGCTCAGAGGTTTGCAGATGCTGTGACACTAAATTACTGCAGTCCAGGAGAGAAGGAAGGGTTGCATCCCACTCCTCACATCCCCACAACAAAGTGGCCATCAGAGAGGGAAGGTGATGGGTGTGAGGAAAAGGGGTTTGGGATAATTGGGGACAAAGGGACCGTTTTTCCAGTGTGACTCCAGCAGGCAGCCTCGGTGTGATTAATGTTCCTGTGCTGGTAACAAGAGCGTATCCCTGAAGAGGGAAAATTCGATAGGCACCTCTTTTTTCAGGTCTGTGTAAACTGGGCACATTATTTTAATAGTACACCATTAAGGTATTTATCTTAATTTTAAAAAATAATATTTCCCTTGTTGTTTGCAATTGCCCACTAGAAACGAAATCCCTTTCCTGAGCGAGTATCCTTTGCAATCCTGAGCTGGTTGTTATTGCAGGTTGCCTCGGGAATACCGAGTTACTGAGCCCCAGACTTTCTTCAGAAATACTGAGGGGAGTTTAACAGCATCTGAAAATACAGATAAAGAAATACATGGGCCGTGCAAACAGAAGTAAGAGGGATAAAAAGGGATGTGTTTACCAGATGGTGCATGGAAAAAGAAAGGTCCACAAAGAAGCCTCTTGGTCTGACTACGAGGCTTGTTAGGGATGCAGAGCACTGCCCAAGTTCGCTGGAGTTTGAAACCCCAAGGGCAGGTTTGGGTTTCTTGCTGTGCACTGCAGAAGGTGATTTAATAATTCATCTGAAACTGTGCAAAACTTTCTGTTGACTTAATTTGCTCCCTTTCAAGCAGATTTTTGGTTTTTCTCTGAGATTTTAACACGGTATTGAGGAACTATAAATAGATGAAGGCCTAAACCCTGGGTCTAAAGAGTTTCGCTTGTGTCTGGTTGAAGCTGGACAATCTGACCAGTGGTTAGTCTGAATTTACCAAAAAAAATGGACACAGGGAGGCTTAAAGGAGTTAAATTTGCTGTTCCTGTACACTGGTCTGCGTTAGTACAGCCTCTCTACTTCCCAAGAAACAGGGTAAAGAGAAATTAAGGCAAATCTAGGCCCTGGTGTGTAGAAGGGGGGAGAGATTTAGTGCTGGGAGCTACTGTCAAGCATTTTTTACACAAATGCAAGATTTCAACACCTTTCTGCTTCTACTGCTAATAAATGTCCCTGGTAAATTTACATTTCCTTCTCACTCACAAACATTCAAATGCTTCATTAGTGGTTGCTGCTTTGTGTTTCAATATTAACTGTCTCCCTTCCAAAGTGCATTTTATTTTGGCACACGTTCTTAACAATTTGTGGAAAATATGGCAAGAGGTCAAAATGTTTATTGGCCACTTACTGCATTCTGGTGCCTGATTCCATGGGGGCATCTTGTTTCTTAAAACATCGTATTAAAACCATCAAGCTACCGATCATTAAGGAATCACAAACACCCACATTCTGTTTCAAACACATTTTTAAGAGGATTTTTCTCAATTTTCTTCTTTCCAGGATGTGAACCTGGCTTCCAGTAGGCAATGAAGTCACTCCGATTTCTGCAAAATATATCAAGGAGTGAATCCATTCATAAATACATCTTGGAAATAGCCTTTAAAATAGAAAAAAGTCTTTCCCAAGCATAAGGGGTTTTCATTTGAAGGAGGAAAAATCTGTCCATAGGTGATCTCTCTGATAATAACACTGTCAGAGTCTAAGTAGCTGTCCAAAAATGAAACACAAACTCCAGTCATTTTTTCATTGCAGGCATGTGTGAAACTGGTAAAAAATGGATGTTGCAACTCAGGAAGTCAGAACAACGTGTACAAGTGGCCCAAATTGGTTTTGATTAACAAGGTTTTCTGCCTGGAAGTCACTTTATCTTCATCCCATTAGCTCCACAACAAAATAAATGAATCTAATGCATTAGGCTGAGCCACTCTCTTGAGGGGTGAAAGAAAAGAAAAATCCTTGCTTGAGAGCCATGCAAACGTTTTATATAAAATGTTGTTTTTAACTTAATATTCCCCTTGGATGTGAAGAGAATGCAAAGTTTTCTGCCTCCGTTCATTGTCTCCTCTTGTTCTGCTGGTGTGTGTTATTCCCAGATTTGGATCATGCCACGTTGGGATGATGTGCTGTAACTTTGGGCCATCGAGGTGCCCATTCCACACAGTTTTTGTGTCTCTTATCCTTTTACAAATGATTTCCTGCATTCTGGTTTTTAGCATAGATCACAGAAAAGGGATATTTTTTCAATGGGATAAGTAGGAAAATTTGCTATGTAAAAAAATCTCTTTGTGCCATGAGGATCCCCTTCCACCTCATGTGCCAATCAAAGCAGAGAATTCCCCTCCACATCTAAGTCTGGTTTTCCCCTTTCTCATTTCTCTGTAAGGAAGTTGATTTTTCCTCAATTATTTCAAGTTGTGTTGCTTGGAAAATCAGGTTTAAAGAGGATTTTCTTGTCTATGCAAAAGCATGAATTTTGGTGCTTGTTCCTGCTCAGAGGTTATTCCAAATACTCAATTTTCAGATTGATCAAAGGTTTTATTTTCACAGTTATTAAAAAAAAATCTCTCTTCAAGCCTATTGACAGGTGGCTGAAATGTGATTTTGTGAGGAAGAAAGAGGAGTCACGTGAGCTTGGCTCCAAGGAACCTTGTCCTCTAATTCCACTCTACCCCCAATATCTCTACCACAAAAAATATATTTAGTTCCAAAGTTATCTTGGGAGCTATGAGTAAGTGCAATTGAATTCCTTTGGTGTTCTGCATAAGAAAATATGAATATCCAGACAGAGACCTTAAACAAGATCTATTCTTGATTATAAAACCTGAAGATGCCTGAACTTTCATGTTTTATTTTTAATTTCTCTAGGCAATGTAATACATAGCTTTGTTTTATTTTTAGGAAGAGTTATCATTAAAAAATAGCAGTTAGAGAAGATTCTTCCAAATTCTGCTGGGCAGGGGGGTGTTATTCTTACCAGCTACAGAAAAATTGTGTTTTTAACCAAAGCTCAGTCTTTAGTAGAGACAGTGGCAGTTCTGGTGCTTCTTCTAGTTAGACCTCACTATAATCTAAGCCAAACTGCCAAGAGAATAAATTTCCACATAATCTGTGTTTTCTTAGTGTTCATTATCTTCTTACTTAAAAATTGTCCATGAAAAAAATGAACATGTTCATAGGAACATGACTAAAATATTTGCAATGGAAAACATGTGAGAACAGAACATTATTCAAATTATTCAATTTTTAAAAATATACAATTGCAACCAGGGCTGTTGTGTTCAGCTCCAGTAGGCACACTGGATTGTCTTTTTTTTTCAAGTGGATAATTTATGTAATTAACCAAGATGCAATGAATTTTAAATTATATATTAAAATGGCAAAATTAGGTAGTTAGGAAAAATATATTATATGGTTTATATTCTTACTCACTGTTAGGTTTTTTTTATTTCAGAACTTAAAATTGCAGCTGGCATCTTTTCAAGACGAATCTTGTCCACAAAAATGGTTTTCCCTGACCTTCTTGACCTGATGGGCTGGGATAATTTTTTAAAATTCAAATTAAGACATCTGTAAAATACTGTTCTGTTCTTGCTCATGTGCAACTTTTCACAGTGATACTGAAGGGTTTTTTTGGTTTTTGTTTGTTTGTTTGTTTTTGGGGGGGGGTGGTTTGGGGGTTGTTTTTTTTTTTTTTGGTTGTTGTTTGTCATCTGGGAATGCACTTTAGGCTTAACATGAAGAAATCTAAATGTGCTTTTTATATACTCAGTCATTTACATTTTAAATAGAACCAGCATGTACAAAGTCCGTTCTCTCTCAGCAAATTCGATGTAAACTTAATTCTGCAGCTCCTATCAAGAATTGTTCTTTGCTGCATTACACCTCTTGATCCCGTTTATCTGCATAATTCAAATGCAACCCTGAAAGATATAAACAGAGTGACAGTTTTTAAACATATTTTCTGATAATCAGCACAAACTATTACTTGAACCTATTCAATAACATCACCCTGACAGACGGAATTCAATGACCCTCAATAACAACAGATACAATCTCATTGTATAAAATTATATTATGACATGATTGTGTTGAGTTATGACTGAGGTTGACTTGCAATATGGCACGTGTTTTCTTTAGGAGAAGATGATACTTATTGACATTGAGATAATGCAGGATCTAAATTGCGCAGCCCGAGCTTCTGTCATGAAAAAAATCCCCCAAGAGTAAAAAGATGTGTGAGTACAACCAGGAGACAAATAAATAGTCAAATACTGGTGGGTTTAGCAAGAACAGAACTGTTATTTAACACAGATTTCTTTGCTGGGGCAGGTTCTTTGGTGGCTCATGTTGATGTTGGGTGGCTCAGTTTGGGTTCCAGCACTGGGGGGAAATGGGGCCATGGCAATGGAGATTGGCGTTGGAAATCTCTGCCTGTGGCTGTCGGCGAGAGATCTCCCATGGGATCTGCCAAACCAAGCACATTCCTGGACTAGGACAGTTGTCCAAATGGATATTTGGTAGTTGAAAAAGCCAAAGTGACTTACGAACATCAGCTTCTCTGAGTGTGTGCTGTTAATAACATGACAGCAGCTCCGGGCCAGGAGGGCCAATGCTCCCACCTTCTGTCTTTCCACGCTTGGTCTGAGCTCCCAATTCCAGGGAACATGGAACGTTGTGAAGTTGTTGGATCATGGGGTCTGAGCTCCCCATGCCAGGGAATGTGGAACATTGTGAAGTTGTTGGATTATGGGGTGTCTGGTGGGGCAGATGTGTGATTCTTGCATGTGTGTTTCTCCTCCAAAGAAGAACACCCCAAACCCACAAAAATAGAATAAAATATCATTATCGTTTCTGTCTTCAGGGAAGCTACTTTGCTAAATAGTGAGAAAATCCCAATGTCTTCAATCGGATTGAATGAGGTAAAACAACCATTCAAAAGTGTCCAGAAGAACAATTGCCTTTCACTTTTCATGGGAGAGCAAGAAAGGTTTTTGTCCAAAAGCCAAAGCTTGTGATCATTGAGACTCCCAGCACGTGCAGATGTTGAGGGGTTTGGATTTGTTTGCCCGAATCATCGGTAGAGCCGATGATTGTATAAAACTTCATTATTACAAGCAGGTTAGAAACACGGAGCTTGTTTATGAATAAATAATTCTGTGTCTATTCTGCAAGGTAGGAAGGACACTTAGGACATTCAGCATCTCCAAGGATGCCGTGAGCAGGAAGTATATGTGGCAGGAAAACAGATTTATGGTCAGGTAAATACAGGAAGAAAATGACATGCACAATAAATGGCATTACTGAGGTTTACGTACAGAGGCAGAAGTTAGAGCCATTGAGGGCATCCACAGGTTAAAATTTAGTACAGATGGAAAAGTGTGGGATCTTGAGTCATTTCCATTACTGGTGAGATAAAAATCAATATCCAAATACTTCCTTACTGGCAAAAAGCCACTGAAAATACCAATCTGCCATATAATATAAGAATCCAGTGTCACTAATTTGAGAGAGGATACAAACTCTGTGCTGCCTTCAAATAACTGCTTTTGTTGCTCCCTGAAACGTGGTTTCCATAAAAATATTTCACAGAGAAATGAATCCATCGGCTGTTTGCTCTGCTGGTCTGGAAGGGGCCAACCTCTCCCTGGTGGTCAGTCCACCATCGATCCGGGGATCCCTGAGGGATGCTCGGCTCTGATCATCAGAGCAGGGTTGCTGGGAAGGGGAACCAAGGTGTTCTATCCATAAATTCCGTGGTCTAGGACCGCCTGCCCTGGGTGATGAGTGAAAATCCACGAGTTCCCTGCAGCGGTTGCACCCGCTGGGTTTTCTCCAGGCGCAGACACATGTTCCTCACGTGCTGCCAAACCCTGCCCACGCTGCGGGGCCGGGGCTGCTCTGCTCTCCCAGAAATTGTCTCTCTTCCCTCTGAAGTTTTTCCCCCTCTCCTGCAGCAGTGCGAGGTCAGGCACACAAAGGTGCTGTCCCCTGATTGCAGCAAACACCGCCATGTGTTGTATGTTTGATGAATTAAAAGGATGCTGCCAACTTAATTACACTGTAACCCTTCAATAAAGGAAGGGCAGAGCTGATTAACTAGTGAATAATTGGGGGCTGATTGATGGCTTTCTCCCTCACTGCTAAAGGCTGTATATATAATTATTTTGCCTGTGGGCCTAATTTTGCCACTGTTAGCTTCCACTTTTGTCATCAGCTGTAATTTATGGATGGGGCCTGAAGCCTTAAAAAAGGCTGGAAAATGAAATAGCCCCAAATCCCCAGATATGTCACCTGGAAATGGCCAGCAGGCAGCCTTTAACGTCAACATTTGCAGCCATTTAGCAGCATTAACACCTCATGCTTAGCCGGAAAATAATATTATCATTTGTCAACAACTATCATAATATAGATTTTTTTCCTGACATGTAATAATGTTACATCACTCACACCAATGATTTAATATATGTTTTAAATGCAAGATCAATTTATTGCAACTGAATAGCAAATTCTTCCAGTAATGCACCAAAAGAAAATAAGAGAGCCAGAGGAGGAAGAGCCACGTCCCTCATTGCATTGGCAGGTTGGTTCCAGAATTAGCATCTAAGTCTCTGTTGAGCCCCCCAAATCACAGCAAACTAAGATGGTTTGTGAAACTTGGTTTAAAAAATACATAAAAATATTTTTTCTTTGAACTTTGAAAGATGTAGTAGCAACTTCAAAGCAAATATAGTTAATAAACCACTGAACTTAAAAAAGAATTGGGGGACAATTTTCCACTGACTGTCAATCAGCAGAGCTGCACGTGAGCCCGTGGAGCTCCACTGATTTGCACGGGATGTAGATCTGGCTCTTTGTATTTTAAATTGAAATAAGATTTTTTAATTATTTTTTTTTTCAGAGAGACAAAACCAAATCATTAATGCCACAAAGTAACAGCAAAAGCCACTCTGTTTTGAAGGATTGAATTGGTTCAGTGGCAAAGAGAGGCCCCCCCAAAAGTCAGCCTCTTTGGGGAAAACACCACATGCTGATTAGAGCTGCTCCACCGACTGCCTGCTTTATATTCCACACAGATTTTTTTCAATAAAGTAATAACAACTTAGATTCACTTTTTCTTTTTCTTTTTTTTTTTTGGGGGGGGAACCCATACTTAAACATCATGGAGAGGAGCCTTCTAATTTATAAGCCAAGATATACAAATCCTCTCTCTCAAATTTCCTTTGTTGTTTTGTCCTCGCTGAGCACTCCCTTGCCTATGAATCACAGAAAGATTTGAAGAACCTTTCAGTCAAAGCTCAGTTTTGTGCCAGTGGGCACTGGCCAGGAAAAAAAAAAAAAAAAGATTGATATTTGCCCTCTCTTCTTATCTGCACTTGATTTATAAGTCAGTGCGAGTATGCAAGAGAAATAAAGGCAAAGACCTTGATGCCTCCCTGTGGAGAATATGCACCATTTGGATTGAAGGCATGAAAGAGGAGAAATTAATGGTAAGCTGTTCATCTGTCACTACTGCCAGCCTGATGGTTTTGCAGGGAAGGAGAGGACTGGCTGACATGCCCTCCAGTCAAGGGCATGACTGCCCGCTGTTCTCATATTATAAACACAGTGCTTTGGGTTTCTGAGGGATTTAAATTTAAATTATACTGTACTTTGGATAGGCAAATCTTTACACAAGTTTATTTTCTTGAAGTATTAACATGCAGGATTTCGCTGGCTTTATGTGGAAGAAAAATAAAAATTAAGTCCCTCTGTTTGATAAAAATGTGTAGCAGACTCTTAAAATGTATCCGTATTTTTAAAGCAGTGTGTTATAGTGTAATGAGATTTAAATTTATATATGCATTGAAGATTTAGGCACAGGCATAAATAGATAAGCTTTAGTTATTCTGCTTTCTGGCACATAGGGAAAGATTAAAAAGTTCAAAATAGGAGTTGAATATTTTTTTCTATTAAAATGGTATAATACTAAGTGCTGCTATCGATGACAACATTAGGAACACATCTGGAGGATAAAAACTGACACAAAACTTTCATGTTGTGCTCTACGACAAGAAAAATGTACTTATTGCTAAATTACTTATTTTCAGGGCTGAGCATTTGTGTCATCCTGTGCTGCTTTGGAAATATTTTGGTCTGCTCGAGTCCTCACGGTGCTCCTGTGACATGGATGAGCCTCTGTTTGTCACCAAAGGTATTGGGGATTTTTGGAGAGGGTTTGGGTGCCTGCCTTGGTTTGGATAAATGTTGTTGGACATGAGAACTGGTGTGCACCATGTCCAAGTTCAGGGTTCAGATCTGGGGACATTGCAACCACCCACACTCTCTGGCTATTTAAAACTCACTTTGCTGAGTTCCAGCACTAGGAATTCCTCTTTTCCATTAAAAAAAAAGGGAAAAACTATTTGCTAATCAACTGGTTTCAAATTACCTTGTGTTTTATAAACTAAGAGAAAAAAAAAAACTTCATCACTTATTTTTATTACAATCTTCTGAGTTTTAAGCTCATTTCACTAGGCTTGAGTCATAATTCATGAAATCCTGGTTTAGGCAACAGATTTCAGTGGCAATTGTGCTCACGTAAAATGATGTTTGCTCTTTTTCCAGGAAAATCAATGTCTGGCTGAAAGAACAGGGAACAGAGATAAACCAGAGAAGAGGAGATGAGGGTTGCTCAGGTGTGAGATGATCCTCTAGGACGCTCAGGAAGGAAGGAGCATCCTTCCCTCCAGCACGGCTGACATCTCCAGAGCATCACCGCACGCAAACCTTGCGGAGCTCCGCAAGCGCAAGGTGGGTCAGGACAATCCCAAGCCCAACTCCAGGCTGGATGGAGAATGGATGGAGAGCAGCCTGAGGAGAAGGGCTTGGGGGTGTTGGTGGATGTGAAGCTCCACAAGTCCCAGCCGTGGCTCTGGATCCCAGAAACCCTTCCGTGCCCTTGTTTGCTCCTCAGCGTGGGCAGCAGGAAGGGGGAGATTCTGTCCCTCTGCCCTGCTCAGGTGGGGCCCCACCTGCAGAGCTGCCCCACCCCCAGGGCCAACAGCACAAGGGTGTGGAGGAGGCCATGGGGATGCTCCTGCTCTGGAGCCAGGCTGGGAGAGCTGGCGGTGTTCACCTGGAGAAGAGAAGGCTCCAGGGAGACCTCAGAGCCCCTTCCTTGTTCTCGAAGCTGATTCCTACCCTGCCTGAGCACTTCACTTCCGTGGGCACCATAATCATCCCTCTGCATCACCTCCTGGGATAACCCTCAGCAGGGGAAGGTTCCTCCCCGAGGAACAAGGATCAAGGCATTCTCAGTCCTGATCAAAATCAGCTGGCCAGAGATATCGCACCAAGGCTGGGAACAATTCACCTTCATAAATTCCCTGTCTGTCTTATCTCCCTGCTCCCGGAGCATCTCCTCTGCAGCAGTGACAGGCTCTGTGCTGGGTCAGCTGCCCAGCGCTCCATGTCTAACTGCCTGCTGGAATCTGCCTGGAGTTTTGGCAGACTTCAAATGCTGGAGGTGTTATTTTCTGTGCCAGCTGTGAGCTGTTTTTTAGAAACAGTTTTTTAAGAATCTTTTGCTAAAACGAGTACGATTTTTTTCCCCTTATTTTTTTAAAGAGATGGTGGGAATGTGTGTTCTTTCACAGTCTGCAAAATTATAATAATTTTCCCGATCAGCTCCAGTTCCTCCGGGCTTGGAGCAGGTACTTCATTACTTTGACGCTTTCTTTTTTTTTCCCTGTTCCTGTCAAAAAACCCTCCTGTGCCCCAGTTTATGGGCATGTTAAAAATCTGTTTGCACTTGCTGAGTCCATCTGCACCGAGGCTGATCCGTCTCCTCGCAGTTCCGAGTGCGGATGCGACGCCCATACGGAGCATCCCTGGCGCGGCCACACCGGAGGAGAGAACACTTCTCCCTCTGCTCTGGGGTCGCCTCCTGCTGATTCGGGGACGGCACAAAACCCACCCAACTGAGCATTATTTTCTCGGTGCTGAATGTTTGCGCAAACGCCGGCAAATTGTGTGTTTTCCATGTCTGGAGCGACAGGGGACGGACAAAAAGCTGTTTGCTGTCACAGAGTGCGTGGGGAGCTCGGGCACAGGAGGTGGCAGAACAAGTCTAGAGGTCCCAGTTTTGCTGATGAAGCAAAGGAAGGTCGTACGATCCTGCAGGCTGAACACTTTTCAGACTTGTCTTGTTTGTTGTTCGGGGAATTGCATTTGAAAGAGAGCAATGGAATGCAAAGGTTGGGAAATTAAGGACTGAAAAGTCAGAAAATGTTATTACAGACACATATATTTTTATATTTTTATTTTTTTATATTTTTATATCTTTTATGGTTTTATATTTTTATATATTTTTATATTTTTATATTTTTATGTTTTTATATCTATATGACTTTTGTTCTGTGCTGTGCACTAAAATGGGTTGTGGGGTTGTTCAGACTGGAGAAAAGGAGGTTCAGGGGAGACCTCGTGGATTTGCAAATCCCCGAGAGGAGGGTGGAGCCAGGAGGGGGTGGGGCTCTGCTCCCAGGTGACAAGTGACAGGATGAGAGGAAACGGCTTCAAGCGCCACCAGGAGAAGTCTAGGTTTGATATTGGGAAAAGTTTCTTTGTTGTAAAGCACTAGAACAGGGAGCCGGGGAAGAGGTGGAGTCCCCATTCCATGGAAGCATTCAAAAGCTGTGGCTGTGGCCCTTGAGGACATGGGGTGGCCGTGGTGGTGCTGGGTTGATGGTTGGACTCGGTGACCTCAAAGGTCTTTTCCAACCCTACTGATTCCACGATCCCATGGAACGGTCTCTCCTTCTCTTCCCGCAAGTGTGGTTCCCTCATGCTCATTGTCTGTTATTTCCCAGCCACTGTCCAAATTTTGGACTTTTCCTCATAGATTTTCCTCTGGCCCTCTCCCCAGGGCTTTTTACGATTAACTAAACTTTGCTAATTGTTTGTGTGGGAGCAGAGGAACATCTCCTCCTTTCAGAAAGAGTTGGCTCCATTTTGCACATTCATAATCAGGCACTGAGATAAAAAGTATCTCCAAAGCACTGAGAAATTGGTTTTTATCTTTCTGGCGTCATTTATCTCATTCATTCACGGGAAGGAAATCTTGACTGTGAGGTCATCGGTCCCTGGAAGTGTCCCAGGCCAGGTTGGACAGGGCTTGGAGCAACCTGGGGCAGTGGAAGGTGTCCCTGCCCATGGAAGAGAGTGGAACTGGATGGGTTTGAAGGTCTCTTCCACCCCAACCTATTCGACAATTCCATGATTTACTCTGTATCCACCAAATACAGACAGCAGTAAAATAAAAATCCCGATTTATTTCCATGCATATTCATTCCTGGGCACTTACGAGCCTGGATTTCTCTGGAAAAAAAAATGGAAAAAGCTGTGTGTGAGCAAGTAATTAACAACCACATCATGGTGAAGACAGGCAAGGGCCAAATTAGAGTTGCAGAGGGACCTTTAGTTCCAGCATTTCCCAGCTATTGAGCACTTCACTATAGTTAGCAATTTTTAGCCCAGTTTTTAAGCTAAGGATGAACTGAAAAACTGCCTTTTAACACTCTTTTAAATTTCTAATTTTTAGTTCTCTTTTTACAACCAAATTCTTGATGTTGTCACTTAAAGAAAAAAACCCAACCCTATCAATATAAATGAAATATCCATACAAAGAAAAACAAACACTAAATTTATTTCCTGTTTGACTTCAGAGTGAAATTCTTAAATTTCTATACTTAGGGTGGCCTAGTTATGAAAATATTTTGGAATTTTTGGGGAATGGTTTTTCTTCCTCTGGAATGAAAAATATATTGTGCTGCAAATCAGTGTTTTTTCCTCGAGGAAGGAACAAGCTCAGTAAGAAAACTTGAAACCGAGTTGAATACTTCATTGAGGATTTTTTGAAAATTAATCTAAAAAATCACTGAAATGCTCTCTCTCCTTCCTAAAGAGAGGGATATTCTCATATATAAAAACTAATCCTTGCAGGAGACCCTCTGGCACCATCTTTGCTTCATGGGGTCTCAGACCTCAGGGATTTGCTCTTTTGTGTGGCCTCAAAAGCACCCCAAACTCATCATCACATTTAACTCTAATTCTACATGACAGCAACATTATATCCAAAAACTCTAGATTTGAAACATAAGGGGCCACTAATATTTTCTGTAAATATTTTAGTTTGGACAACAATTCTTAGAGTTCTGCTGCTTATTTTAGTTGCTTTTTTTTTTTT
>VZRL01005061.1:156877-184575 GCA_013397895.1 Origma solitaria
TTTTTTTTTTTTTTAACTGGCCACTTGATTAAAACTTTGGAAATAAATGCATTTTTTATTTTTATTTTATCTCTGAAATATGATTATAAATGACCTTTGATAAAAAGTTAACAGAGAATATGTCAGGAAGCAGCTCAGAAAGAAAAGATTAAAAGCCGGCAGTCTAGAGAGGTGTTTAATTTCAATTTTCTTTGTGGTATAAGAAATCTGTAGATTTTAAAGCCATCATGCCATAGTTACTTTTATCAGCCGGGCTCTTTTGTTTTGTTCTGCCACCTAATTCTTTTGATGACAATGAGTCCACAGTTTTCCAATGACTGATTTCGATTTGCATGTTATTGTCAGCCTTTTATATTTTATCATATCTCCACTTTGGTTTTTATGCAGATCCTCACATCAGAAGGCAAGGGCAGGCCGAGCTAAACAGCTGGCTGGATTTGCATGAAAATGGACTGCCCTTTTTCATTTGTTTGTTCTTGGGAAATTACAGTAGGTGAGTATCTGACTCAAATTTCCCAAACAAATAAAGATAAAACTTCACAGATATTAAACTGTGGAGCATTAAACTGTATCATTTTACATATAAAAAGAAAAGGATTAAATAGAATTAGTCTGTTGAGCTGACTGAGGAGAAACAATGTGAGTGACGGGCTGAAAACTAAAGATACAAAAGAACTGTGGTGTCTTCAAGAGATTTTTCTCTCCAAATATTTTCCTTTGCCGTGTTTAAAGGATAAACACTAATAGAAATATTTCCCTTATGAATTGAAGATATTTTTGCTAAGGAAAAGAAAACCATAATCTGTTATAAGCCATTATATATTTGATAGTGTTCCTGTATTTTATGCATTTATTTTATGCACAGAGCAGTTAGAGCAGCCCCTCAGCAGTGGATATTCTTTACAGCTCGGGCTGGCCTTGTGAAGCAGCCAAGGTCCAAACGTGACCAAGGGCAGGTGACATTTCGAAGCCCACATTGTTCTCCAGAGGCCAAACCTGCAGGGTGAGGGGAGATCTTTTCTTAGACTGGCTGCTAGGGATGGAAAAAATGAACAAGCTTTGGGGCACAGGAGAACTCGAGACTCGACAGAGAGGGGCATTATACATTTGAAGAGTAAGGTATCAAAATAACACATGGCACGACTTGGAGTTGTCAACAGACTTATAAATTATTTAGAGCGTGTGTGTCCTTGTGTGCCTCGGAGCTTGTCCCTCTCCTTCCAGCCAGGCTGCTCGAGCTTAGAAAAGTCATAACATTCCCTGAGAACCTCACCTCGCTGCCCTTAGACCATCACAGAAAGGAGAGCAAGATTATAACTTATATTAAAGAAAGGTTTGGAAAGAGTGGATTTAATTATTTTATGCCTAGACTTTCAATTTAGGTAGGAGCTGGCATTGCTGGTGATGTTTTACACTCCCTAGAGTTAAACATCTGAGGGAAAGAGCTGTCAGCTCGGAATTTCCCAAAAAAAGTGGTAACTGCTAGTGCTGCATGAGATATTAGAAGTTCCTCCTTTCCTCTGAAATGCTTGGAATTGTGTACCTGGAGTTACAGCCACACAGTGCCGGAAGAGAAGCAGCAGCCTCAGGGAGCAGCACAGAGCCATGTAACAGCCAGGACAAAACTCGTAGGGTAAAACACATTCTCACATCTATCTAATTAATTAATTATCCACATTTCTTTCCTGAAAGAAAAGGAAAACCAGGAGAACAGTTTAAATCCTTCTTCTTCTAAACGCAGCAAAGCCGTGCCAAAGTTTCTTTGTACTTACACATTAAAACTCAGCAGTGAAATGGATCCTGAGCAATTCCCAGGCCTGGTGACATCCCTGGGCTTTGCTTTGTGGTGGTGCTGTGGAACCTCAGCAGCGACAGGAGACAGCCAGTCCCAGGTGAGGG
This sequence comes from Origma solitaria, assembly GCA_013397895.1. Taxonomy (NCBI): domain Eukaryota; kingdom Metazoa; phylum Chordata; class Aves; order Passeriformes; family Acanthizidae; genus Origma; species Origma solitaria. The sequence continues at coordinate 158,777 of VZRL01005061.1, forward strand.
CAGGAGGTCCTGATCCAACCCTGGGAAGCTGAAATGGTTGTTTATAGCAGGGGATACAATTGTGAAGGGTGAAAAGATCTAGGACCTGCCAGAGTCAGGATGGGTGTTCTGCAGATGGGCAGGAGCTCTCCTGCTGCTGGGAACTCAGAACAACTGAGGGATATTCTCACTTTTGGGAAGTGGTGTGTGATGGACGTTGTGCCTGGGGGACTGACCTTGCCTTGCCTACTGTTTGAAGCTATTCAAAAACTTAACAAATACTGTTTTGTTTTAGGAAATCCATGTAGGGAATTGCTCTATCTCCCAGCAGAGTTGAGGCTGGATTTCCCGTGAGCTCACTGGACACATCTCTGGTCTGCGATTCGAGCCTCTGAAGGTAAGAAAACAGTGAGGTTTTGCTTTGAAAGCAGCAATGGCTGATGGCCTGGCCCTGGAGAAAGGATCTTCTGGGATAAAAGGGATAATTTTGCTGGAGTGTGTCTGGAGAAAGGCAATGGAGCTGGGGCAGGGTCTGGAGGACCAGGAGGGGCTGAGGGAGCTCGGAAAGGCTCAGCCTGGGGAAAAGGAGGCTCAGGGGGACCCTGTGGCTCTGACAGGAGCCAGGGTGGGGTCAGGCTCTGCTCCCAGGGAACAGGGACAGGAGGAGAGGGAACGGCCTCAGGCGCATGGGGCAATTTAGTTTGGATAGGAGGGAAAATTCCGTCACAGACAGGGTCACCAAACCCTGGTTCAGGCTGCCCGGGGCAGTGCTGGGGTCCCCTGGCAGTGTTCAGAACCCACGTGGGTGTGGGGTTAGGGTTGGATCTGGCAGTGCACCCCACAATCCTAAAGGGCTTTTCCAACATTTGTTCATCTATGGATTAACACTGGACGTATTTTTTGAGCAAAGAACATCTGAGGCAAGTGTTTGCTATCACTGCACTTCCCAGGAGCACGAAGGGGTGTCCTGCAACCACCTGCACATTCAGAGCCATGAGTAGAGCTCCCCCCAAAGCCTGCTAAACTCCTTCCCAAAGTGCCATTATAAATTCCCGCCTGTTAAAGGCACTGAACCTCCAGGAATTTTCTGTTCAAAACACAGAGACTCTGTGGAAACTCCTTTCAATTCAGTATTTACAGAGTTGTCATGGAAATACAAATAATTTTTGGCTTATTATTTATTTCCTATTGATTTCATTTTGTTGTGTTGTATTTCTGGACTCCTTCCTACAAATTTTCTGTTTCCAAATAGCACAAATAGATATCAAAAGTTGCACAGGCATTTCTGAGAGCTTTCCAAGGGTTTGCTGTTGTCCCAGTTGCAGCAACCACAGCCCTGGCGTGGCAGTGAGTGCCTGGAATCAGGAGCATCCAGCCTGACAACTGCTCAAATTGCTTCATGCTACAATACGATGTAAAAATAATGCAGGAAACAAGACATTTTGGCTTTGGAGCCTGACCTGGAAATGGATTCCTGGAGGAAGTGGAGTATTTGACTCGCTTTTCATTTTCATGAAAAGGAACAAACAGGCTCAGATTTGGCAAAGTTGAGCACTTTGTTGTGTCTCTTTTTTTGGTTGGGTTTTAATCTGGGCTCACGTGGGATTTCCTTCAGCGCTTGGATGTGTTTGAATGAGCTCTTCCTGCTTTTGCTGTTTCAATCAAACTGGGCTGGCACGGCAAAAAATCAGTGACACCAGGAGAAGGAGCCAGTGCATCAAGGGCCAGCTCTTGTTATCAAGTCATGATTTTTCTTTGGACATCTTCTTTGCAAATTATTGGAAGATTCTGTTATGGCTGCAGTGTGATAAAGAGAATTATTGTGCGTTTTAAGGGTTAGATCTTCATCTGATATCAAACTGCTGCTGAAACAATGTGAAATTACACTTGGGGAGGGTCAAGTGCAATATGTGGGTCAACATTTTGCAGAAAATACTATTTAGATTCTATTAGAAAAACCTATTTTTTACATCGAATTTGTAATGTAGCTTCTTGCATAAATCCAGGGCTATAATTAGCAGTGTAGCACCACTGCCATACTTAGGAAATCTGGTGTAATTTGGGGAATCAGCTCTTTTTTCAGCACAAAACAAGCTAAAACTCCTTGTCCTGCCACCAAAACACCTGTGGCAAAAAGTCTGTACATCCACAGCAGAGCCTGGTTGTGCTGCAGGAGGCTGATGGAACGTGGCCCAAGTCCCCATTCCTGTAGGATAACCTCAATTCAAAGATTTTTTCCTTTTTTTGATGCTTTCTTGGTGCAACTAAGGGTCTCCTGTGGCTCTGTTGACCTCAGGGGTAGTGCCAGGACTCCTCTGAGCCTGACACCTTCAGATTATTCAACATTTCCATCCAACTTTTCCTCAAAACAAAATTGCTGGTTGGGCTGATGGTGACTTCAGCATCACCCACCCTGCAGGGGAGAAAGGGAATAGCTGAGGTGTAGATTAATTTGAATATTCTTGAATAAAAATGCCCACCATTAGAGTTTCTTATGGGACAGTCACTTCCAATTTCCACCTGAATTATGGGCACACAAATGCACATTTTTCCCCAAATAATGGGACAAGAAGGATCTCTATAACCCTGGGCCTCTCAGCAGCTGAATTTATTTGTTTGTGAGACAATGTTTAGTTTTTGAAGCCTTTCATGATGCTGAAAGGACACTGAGAAAGTCTTTGCATGATTCTTAAATTTCAATCGAGAAAAAACAAATGTGGCTCTTTCCTGTCAATATTTTCTGTCTCCGTGCGTTTTGTGTTAAACTCCTGTACAGTGGGACTGTGTGTTATTGATAACGTGGGACTGGACTTGGTGGATTTTAATGGCTTTTTTCATGTTTATATGGAACATTTTTTGAAGCAGCAATTAAAATAATTAAGGAGGGTGAAGAAATCTTTAGCATGCAACAAAGATTTCTGCAAAATGTTAATTTCTGTCAAATAAGTGAATATATGCACAGATGCCTCCTGACAGAGGCTGTGATTTCTGAGTGCTTTGCATGCCAAATAACTTGTTTACCCCCTCAATGTTTGCCAAGTTTACTGTCAATTTACAAATAATTTCCATTTTGCTGTTTATTCTGCTGCCTTTTGATGGATATGTCTTCCAGACTTTTATCTTGCATGTAGACAAACTAATTAATATTTTCCCTTCAGGCAAATATTTTTTTCTTAGATCTAAATGTGGGTTAGATTCTTCTTCGTTTCCATATGCTTTGTTCTGTCAATCACTTCTCTTCTATGTTACTAAAAATGTACCTTTGTGGATGTCATTTCTCATGTTTTACAGATTTATTTCACCTCCATCTATATGGGAATGTGTGTATGGAGAGAGACATATTTGTTATATATGTGTTCATATATGTTTAAGAAGAAAGAGTGAAAATACTCGCTCTGTGTTAAGATTTGGATCATAAGACTGAATGAAAATGCGTTTTTGTCTCGCCTGTTGCTGCCATTTCCCAGGCTTGACCTCACAGTTTGTGGTTCCTGCTGCCCATATGGCACAGGCAACACCGAGCACGTCTCTTCTGCAGGATCAGCCTCGCTTCCTGCACGTCTTTTTGACCTGGTCCAGCCCTTCTAGCCATACCTAAAATATTTGGGATATCCCATTTCCACCCTCCAACTGCACAGAGCACAGCGAGCGAGATGAGCAGGATGATGCAGAAGCTCTTCTTGAGCCACCAGGATCCTGCAGGAGGGGTCGGGGAATCAGTCATAGGATGGTTTGAGTTGGAAGGGACTTTTGAAGGTCATCTTCTCCAACCCCTGCCGTGAGCAGGGACATCTCCAACCAAATCAAGTTGCTCCAAGCTGCGTCAAACCTGACCTTGGGTGTTCTCAGGGACAGAGCATCCACCTGTGCTGGTGTCTTACCACCCTATTGTAAAAACTTCTTCTCCCTGGGCTGCCCTGGCCTGGCTCTGCCAACCTCAGTGCCCAAAACTCCTAAATCCTTGGTCCCAGAGACCCTTCTCCTGCAACACCCTTGGTGAACATTTAGCTACATTTAAAGATCTCCGAGAGCTAAATATTGTCATATCCAAAGAACAAGATTTCCACGTACTCCCTGCGGGTTCCACAAAGCTTTGAGGCTGTATTGGAAGACACAGTACTGGATTTAAAAAAAAAAAAAAAAAAAAAAATTGTTATCATAAAGCCTGCATTTTACCCACGTTCTGCTGAGAAAAACACAGGTGGTAACCGAGAGCGCAGATATTGTGAACAGATTCTTGCAACTTACCAGTTGTAAAAATATCCCTGCAAAAAAACTACTCCCAACGACTCTGTTTACAGAATGCTTGGTATTTCCTATATCTGGAAATACTCTCGTTGGAGCTCCATATGTCGCAGCCAGTCTGACAAGCTTGCTTTTGAACTGTTTGCAGGTTGCAGTCTGTCTGGAGGGCTGGGTGCTGATGCCTTCAGGTTTTTAGGCCCCGCATTATGGGCATGATTATCTTGTTCACTTTGCAGGCATAGAAAAACGGAGCTGGGATTTAGCAGGATTTGAAGAAACTTCCTAATTATGCCAAGTAGAGAAGTGCCTGAGTGAAATCTCCGCCAGAACCCCAGGTTTTTTATTACCGGTTCTGTTTTAAGTGTATCTCTATAATTTTCTGTGTTTCTGCTTTTGTTTATATCATCGTAGTCAGCAGGACTGCGAGATTAAAAACTGAAATATATTATCTTCGCACATCCTCCAAACCTGTCGAGAAAGGAGGAGAAATTAAACAAGGACAAAAACTCGCAGTGAAGTGAAGCTGTTTCCTTTGAGCTGCCTTATTAACCAGTCAAGTACTTGACTGCCACTGTCAGCGAGATTTCTTTAGAGAAAGAGTGGCATTTTGAAAAATACAAATTCACCGCCTGCACAAGTTAATGAGGCCCTTCAGCAATGTTCATTGATAGTGTAAATTCATCATAATACAGTGCTACAAACCATAAATGGGATCTGCATACAGGAAATCAGCCACTATTAGAAATTTGCCAGACATGGAAAGAAAAGGAAGCCATTGATAAGCAGAAAACTCATCTGAGCCACTCGGTGCTGATGGTGTGCAGCACATCAGCGATGCCAGAGAGCGCCACGATGAGAACTTATTAAGGTGAATTGAGGTGGCTCATCATGTAGATTTTGCTCCCATTTGTTCATGTTTTATGGGCTCTCAGCTGCCTCCCTTCCACTCTCCAGTGCTGGGTGAGATAAAGTTTGCTGTGTAAGGACTATCCTCGGCATAAAGGGACAAATGTCTCCAACCACGTCCCTTTTCTGCACACGCACAGATGTGCTTGTGCTTTTAATTGATTTTCACTTGCATTTGCAAGTGAGAGCTTTGCAGACACCAAATTATCTTCAGGGCTGTACAGGACACCAGGAGTGGATGATAACAAAAATTGGCAACCAACCAGAAATAATATACCAAGGTGACTTCCTGATCTTTGAAATAATTATTGAGCAGTGCTATTTTGCTGTCCATATCAATCAATAAATCTCTCTACATGCAATACATTCATTATTCCTGCCCTCGTTGAATAGTGTCAGTTTAAAAATCTCGGGGACCATTAGGTCAATATTTTAGTGTGATTTGTCTGCTGGCCACTTTCCATCATCCTACTCAGGAAGTGAATAGAAAATGAATACCTTGCATCATGATCATAAAACAGGCGGCTTCTTGAAGAGAAGAGATGACCAAACTTCTTAAAATCTCAAAGATCATCACCCCAGATGTGCAGGATGCTGCCAAATTAGATGAATGAACTCAAAGAAATAAAGAAGACTGGCATGAAAAGCCTTTGAAACACCTGTATCCATCTCCTGTGGTCTTGATTCCATGTATAGGGAGATCTGAGGAAATATTACATTGGATTAGTTGCTGAGAAGTAGAAATAGAGAATTGCACCCCCAGGTCCCTACTGTCCTGATTCTCTAATTTTGGTGGATCTGATTGTTGCAGGACCACAGATAACTGGGGACCAACAAAGGACCACCAGCAGAGGAACCTGAGGACATGCAAATTGTGCTTTCCCTCTTCCCGCAGTGTCTTTGGTTTCACACACGAAGACAAGGTCAAGGCTGTGCACTCTGATCTCCTCTCCCATTGATTTTACTCTCAGGTATAACCCGTGGCCTTCCCCAGGAGATAATTCAGACCTCCTTCCCACCGCTGGAAGCCACGGAGCACCAGTGCCCTTGTCCCAGCATCCCCTGTTTGCCTGAGCTGCTGTGTTTGTGTCACCAGCTGCACGAGCCAGTGGGCAGAGGAGCAGAAGCCTAAGCAAACATGTCATTCTTTTGTAAACAGGAATAATTATGTTGACTGGAAGATAAGCAGGAATAACTAAGCAGAAGCTGCAGATGTTGATGCTTTCTCTTCCCTCTGTCTCTCAAGCCCCTTAGGTAGCTCCTCCATGCTGCTCCTGTCCCCTTTCCTGGTGGCAAATCCCCGTGGGCACTTTTGTGAGCCTCTCCAGTGTCTTTTTTCTGTTCCTCTTATATATTCCCCATGTTGAAAACTATTTCAGGCTGGAGACATGCTCCCCAGAACCCTCCTCCTCTTGTGTTCCTTCTTACCTCTTCCCTGCTCCAACAACTCCTCTTTCCTCTCCCCATCGCCCATCAGACTCCCTCCTGGGCCTGGCTGCCCCACTCTCCTGAACCACTTTTCCCTCTCAACTCCTCCCAAAGTCCATGGGTCAATCTCCAAATGGAGCTTGGCTTCTGAAAGGGCTTGTTTCAAATAAATCTGGAGTGGAGGTTGTTTAATGCTCTGTGGGAGATGAAAGGGAGCGAGATGTGTTCGTTCCCTTCGCCGGCTACTCCAATCCCCGGCTGATAATTACGAACAATGGATGAAAATGTGCTGGGGGTATATCATAAGAAGAAATCTTATGGAAACATTAGGCAGCCTATTATTGTAAGGCTCTTGTAAATACTGTTTTGTAAGAAGAACCTATCTAAGATGATGTAAAACTTAATATTCCTATTAACAAGATGTACTGTACTATTTCCAATTCATATCAGTGAAAATGCATTTTAAATTACAAAGTACTTGTATTTTATCTGAGCCAATGTTCTGATTCATATGTCTCCTCTTTAATCCCATTTTCATTCAAAGTTTCACAATTCACATCTTTTTCCCATTTTCTGTAATACTTTCTGTGTTTTCAAAATGTAATCAAAGCTTGTTAGCTTCTACCCAACCATGTTGGGCTGAATGGGAATATTAATAATACCAGCTATTGATGTCTTTATGTTAAAATTTGATTTATTGAGCAAGTGGCACATAATCTGTGGGGAAAATACCTAGAGATAACACCTTGAGATGATTAATTGTGTTTACAGTGCATTTCTGTAATAATTGTTTACAAGGAAATTTATGCATGAGTTGCTGCTCCAGTTCAAAAGAATAACTCATCAGATTGTCAAGCTCTCTGCTCTTGAGTATTCCAGCTAATTGCTATCTTTGCTAGTTGAGCATCATAAATCCTTCTTCCACAGAGCTGAGAGCAGGATTTTTGGGTCCTGCTTTTGCGTGCAACCTTTTCATCCCTGGGAACATCAGTTTCCTCCTGCAGGAAAAGAAAAAAAATCTGTAAGGGGCTGATATTGACGGAAGATTGCGCCGAGCTGCCTGGTGGCATCGGGTCTCACTTCTGAAAGGAGCTTAGGCAATCATGTTTTAAAATCTATGTTGGGTGGATTTGCCAGGAATGTTACTGATAATGAATAACACACAAGGATGTAGACTCAGTCTTCGAAATTTAAAAACACTGAATTCCCAGTTCTGCTTCTCCCTACCCTTGTATTTCCTTCTCCTCCACGAGTGCTGCAGGGTAGAGATGGTAGGATGGGTTGGGGAATGGTTCCTTTGCAGCCATCTGTGCTTATTACTGATCTAATAACAACTGCACAATTCTCCCTTTTGGAATTAAAGCCGTCTTTATAAATTCACAGACATAAACATACTTTTCCTCTGCACAGCTTCATGCATTTTGAGTTTGCTTTTTTTTGTTCTATTTCCAATTTTGGAGTTTAATTATTTCATAACTAACTCTCCTGTAGTTGCAGGAGTGTTATCCAAGCAATATGTTGCCAGGAAGTAGTTGATAATGTTTAATAATTCCTGATTACATTCCTGTTCCAGTCCACGATCATGATTATACAAATGTTTCTGGTGCTATTTTTCAGTACAAATCCTCCTTTTCAGTTTTTTTCCCCTCCTTGTTGACAGTGTGTTGGTCAGAATACAAGAGAAACTGACCTATTTGCTGGTTTAATTAAAGATGTCAGTGAAATCCTTAAGGTTTGCCTGGGAAGGAGCAGATTTACTTGCTGCTTTTATGCACACTGTGGGATTTAAACATTTTGAGAATTGCTTTGGTGATTTTTCCCAGGAGATAAAGGAATGGATTAAGTGAAGTAGTTTCTGACTATAATTGGTCTGGTTTAAACACTTAAAAATAACTTTAAGAAATAAGAAAACACAAAACAGGTTTTCAAGTAGGGATTTAACTTTTTCTTTTTTTTTTTCTTCCCCCCAGCTATGTGTTTATTCCAGCTTTGGTGTCTCATTGTGAGCTATCAAAGTGGGCTTGACCTGAGGTGGGATATCTGTTCTTGGAACAGCAGCCCAGGCAGAGGACAGATGTCTGGAGGAGAAGAAACAAAAGGCCTAAATCTGAAGAAACAGCAGGAGAAGAGAAAAAGGAGATGAGAGGGGGGAAGAACTAAAAAAAAAAAAAAAACAAAACCAGAGGCTTTCAGCCTTTGGATCGGTTATTTGCTCTTTGCAAACAAAGTGGGCTGGGAGCGCTTTAAACTTGCCGAGGTTTGCTGGCAGAGCAGCTCCATCAAAGGCTCCCACCTGTTGCTCAGGTGCTCCTGGAGCTGCTGCTGCTCCTCTGGATCAGCCAGGAGCTCCAGGAAAAGCTGTCCTGTCTCTTTTTCCAGGCACACCCCTGGGCTCTCCTCTCTGCTCGCTGGGTCTCAGGCGGGTGAGCGGCCAGCAAGGAGGGATTGCCGCCAAATGATTCCTGCCGTGGTCAAGGTAGAATTGGCATAAATCAAAATATTCAGCTGGCTAAACCAAGCTTAACTCTGTCCCCCTAATGCCATCAGCTCCTGCAGTGCCAGCTGCGCGGGGGGGAAGGCAATAAAATGCCCTGCAGAGCAATCAGAAAATATCCATTTGACAGCTAAACTTATGCTTGTGGTCCGAAGAAATGAGGATCGCTGCTATGCCTGGAGTAAAATAGCTCCTATCAAAACGTAGCGATATGGGAATTCTTGAGAGGAGAACGAAAAAAGCCACCCAAGGCTTTACAAGCAGGTTTTGATCCAAAGTAGACGCAATAACACAACACATGAAGCAGATTCTGTAGGAAATATTAGACTAATCTTACAAAATATTCCAACCATGCCTATCAAGGAACATTAATAACAGTGTTATTGACAGAGTATTCATTTAAAGTCATTCTGTTGGATACAATTAACATTTAGATGAGAGACAGTTATAGGTACTTGGATGATATATATGAAAGAAACAATGACTCATCCCTCCAGCAGCATCCGCACCAAACCTCGCGGCAGGGAAATCGCGTTTCTGCCAGATCCGAGAGAGAAATTCCACGGACCTTCCTGAAGAAATCGGCGTGTTCCTCTCAGAGAGGTTGCTGTGTTCTGTTTCCTTGTTGAAAGAGGGAATTTCCGTGGGGTTTGCCACGGGTTGGGATGAGTGTGAGGCAGTGCAGGGGAAATGGACAGCTCAGCTCTGGGGTCTGAAGGACTCTGCTGTGCTCTCCTGCCAGGCTTTTCTCCTCAAAGTTGTTTGTGTAATTAGATTAATTGTTACCTCACCCACAGGAAGGTCAGCAGATGATGAACCTCTGTGCAGCCAGGGTGAGGGCAGTGGTGTAAAAACGGAGAGTAAAGCATAAATCCTCTCTTGGCAGCTCTGTGCCTCCCCAGGATCAAACCAGACTATCCAGACGCGGATGGATGGTGAGCAGGGTGCTGGAAGGACACATTCCAGCAATGATTTCCCGAGATTCACAATGTCTCCAGTCAAATAATGAAGCTTGGATCGGTCTCACCTGATTTTAGTTCTTTCAAATTTAGCCTAGGCCTGCTCTTGCCAGAGAGAAGTTTGGCCTGGGAGTCCTTCATCCTGGACAGCTTCAGATTCCTTGTTTTTGGAAGGCTGAAGTGCTGTCTGAATGCAACACAAAGGCATCAGCGGCAGTCACCAGCCTTTGCATTAGGGGGATGCCACTTTCTTCTCCACATCTGTGCCTGCCTGGAGGTCTCTCCACCCAAATGGATTTTGTGCAGCTTAAGAAGATGCTTTGTCAGCCAAAAATATGAGCACAATCAACCAAAGTTCAGGAAATCTGGAACTGTGACAGAAATTTCCACCGCAAACCCTCTCTGCACCAGCAGTTGCTGTGTTGGTAAGGTAAGACTATCATAATTTGGTTTAGAGAAAATGGTACAATAATAATTAATTGGAAAAAATTGTTTTATATCTCACACAAAAATTTTAGATGACATGTTGCCACAATAAGAAGACTTGCAAGTCTGAAAATGGAGTTATCTCCAACCCTGCTGCCTTAAATCTGCTCCATAATAGCCTGGTAGTAGTTTATTTATATTAATTCTGTACTGTATATTTTGCATTTTTGTAGAAATGCCTAGAGCATGCATATTAAGCAGTTAAGAAAATTGATCTGCTTGAGCAGTGATAACATTTGCAGAATGAAATCCTCACAATTAGAAAGACGTTTGAAGAAACCATGTTAAAAGGTGCTGAAATGTTCTTGAAGAAATGCCACATGTTGCTGCGGGCAGTAATGAAATATTTCCATATAAAGTACTACATAAACACATAGAAAATGTAGACATATGTTAGCAGATTATGGGGTGTGAGAGTGATAGAGCAGTGATGATTATTTGCAAGTGTTAATGTTACCAAAGCTGAAGGTTATCTCCTGGTCCTGGACCCTATATGTAAATAATTATAGCTGGAAATATGCATCTTCAAAGCCATCAAACATAATATACATCCAGCATTCCTGAAATACTGTAGGGTTTATTGATCTGCAGCACAGGACAGTAAATTTTAGTAGATTTATGCTCAGATTTCAGTGAACATATGGCGTAAGACATGCAAGTTTGGAATAAAGTTATTCATATTACGCACACTTGCACATGGTTCAGGATTTGCAAGTCAGGGAGTGATCAAAATGCAAAAGGTGAAGTCAAATATACATTATCCACACAGAGGGAATTTTCTATGCATAGCACAGAGCTCTTCTATCAGCAAACCTGAGGAATCTGATCTCTGCATCCATCTATCAAATGTTTCCCGTGAAAATGTCCATCTATTATGTAAATAGTTCTGTTCTAAATATTTGTTTGTGTGAGGATAACCTACACATTTTCATAGCCTGCTGCACCCAAAACAGCACTAAAAAAAAAAAAAAAAAAAAAAAAAAAAAAAAAAAAAAAAAAAAAAAAAAAGAAAATATAGCAATTTAAGAACCAGCAGTAACTTCAGCTTGGGAATGTGGTCTTTGTGGACCTTTGGTTGAGGTTTTCTTCCAAACCTGTCCCAAACCCTTTAAAACCTCATTTTTTCATTGGTAAATTTTGCCTTTATCCTTATATAAAAAGCTGTGTGTTGCTCCTGCTCCAGGACCTAAAAACACAACTGTGAAGTCAGGTAAGTTGGTTGAATATTTCTACTGAGATTCTCAGTGTTGTTTTTCTAATGAGCATTTTCTCACATCCTTTTCTGGTTGTTTTTTTCAAAATGTTTGCTTGAATTAGAAAACAATCTCTGTACTCAAAAGTGGCAAATCACTTGAGACTCGTTTCTGAATAGTGCTGAGAAATCCCTCTTTGCATATCTTTAAAGATGTTGCTCCAAGAAAAACAGGAATTTGTAACTCTAAAACCTTCATCAGCCTTGTAACTTTGAAATAAATAGTTCTTGAAAGAATTCAGTACTTCAGAATCCAGTTGTGTGCACCGAAGCCATGGAAATTCAAGCAAAATAGACTTTATGGTCTTTGTCTATTTAATAGAAGTTGTTTTTTCTTCATCACAGAACTACATCACTATTTTCCACTGTGGAAAGACCAGAAATAGAAAATCAGATAAATTAATGAAACCATTTTATTATAAAAATCTTTACATAATTTCTGGGTGCCATATACATATATGTCTATTTACTAAATATTATGATTGGAGTTAAATGTTGGTCAAAACCAGCCCCAAGTCATTTCCTTTAGTTCTGGGTCAGGCCTGTTCTTGCACAAACAGGAAAAAATATTTAGGTCAATGCAGGATAGATTAATTATAAATTATAAAAGGCATGATAGTATTAATTTGCATTTCATAGCTTGGTGCATTTGCTCATCAATCCAAGGAGTCTCCTTGATTTTTTTTACTATTAATACGCTGTATTTATCCTGTATTTGCAGTGTATTGTGTTGAGCTGCAGAGTCCAATCTTTGTCCATGGCTTGGGAGGATGTTGGCGACATTGATGGGAATTCCAAAGGCAGAGCTGAAGGGGTGCAAGGAGGGTCTGCAAACAGAATAATCCTTCTCCAGGCCCAGTTCCCAGAGGGATGGTGAGGAAGGGCTGGGATGGGTTCCCGTGGGGCTGCAGTGCCCCTTTCCCCCACAGCACTGAGGTCAGTGCCAGATCCCAGCTGAGATAAAGGGAAAAGGGTATTTCTTCTATTTGATGCATGGTTTGCTGATTAGTGATGACAGCACATCAACAGTAGGTTAATTTCATAGAATTTAAATAAATTAAATGAAAGGTTTACTAAATTTCCTGACTAGAAGCCTCTTTTTGAAAGGGAATGCTTTAAAATTTGGAAACAAAGGATCAGGCAAAAGTATTTTCCAGCTATCCCTGTTTTCAGAAACCCATCCATCTCCTTTCCAGAAAGGAGTTAACTTTCAGGATGAGTCTTTTCTTCTTCATTAGCTCTTTATTAACATTGGGCTAATCAGGTCAGGCAGAATAGAAACTCATCAGAACCATCAGCTAAAGATCAGAGGAAGCCATTTTTCCTTTTGAAACTTACATTTCCTTTCTTTTCTGTCTTTTTCTTCTTAATAATTTCTGTTCCTCCTGTTGTCATACAGGAACAGATGTGAAAGAATTCCCCGAAGAAAATTTGTTCTTACAGCATTCTGGTTCAATTTCTTTGTCCATGCCCATCCCTAAAGATAGTAAACAGATAATATTTATAGAGGGATTTTACGATCTGTTTACTTCAGATCCTTTTTGTATTTATAAAAAACGAAAAGGAACCAAACTAAGTGATAAAGCAGCAGCTAGAAGTGCCTTTTTCATTCTGGGCATTCAGTAAACATTGCTCTGCTAATAAGAAAAAAAGTCAAATTGAAAAATATTTAAAAATCATTAAAATATTAAAGATCTTTCTGGTGACAGCCTAGTAGGGTATATAATATTCATAGTTATTGTAAAAGTTGTTTCAATGAATGTTTCTAATAACAAATAGAAACCATATAAAATCAGCATGACCCTTTTCCATGTTCCTATAGTGATCCAGGCTCGGCTGTGGTTTAAAACTCTGATTGGGAACCTGTAGATTTGGATTTTTGTGGGTGAATGGATCCTTGGCTGGATCCCTGAGGGTCATAGCTCTAGATATCCCTTTGGGGCTGCTTTATGGCCCTGATGCTTAAAAAGTCTCTGATATGTATTTTTTAGTAGGTTATATGTACATTCAAAGGGTTTGCTCCATTTTTTGGTAGAAAATGAGCAATCAGTAAATCGATGGAGCTTAGGTGCAGCTAGGCCCAACCTTAGCCTCAGACTTGGACAATGGTTTATGTCTAATGGAAGCATCTTTACAAAGTTATAGCTGAATATTGAATATTGATTTCATTGGTGTCAATTCAGCAGATCCCAGTCATTTCCCGAGGGTGTGCTGTGGGGAAAGGGTGTCCCTTCCTTGGGCAGGGAAGATTATCTTAGCCTCAAGTAAGGAATCTCAAACCTTGGGGAGCCCTGCTCAAGGGGAGAGTCACTGCTGTGCAGATCAGCTGGAAGTCACTCAAATTGGACTCATCCAAAGCTGGAAAAAGGTTCCTCTGCTTTGAGAAGCAACCACGAGTTCCAGCTCCAGGGCCCCCTCAGCCTGGAATATCTATGGATGAAGTGGTTTTCTCTCAAATTGCACATGATGGGAATGATGAACCTCCTTGTAGCCACAGCTTTGTTCCTTGAGGAGAGAGCTGGAAAATCTACCTGCCGTTCCAGTGTTATTGGTTGGTGTTCCACGCTCATGTGTTCTGATGTTCCCAGGGTCACTGCTCCTCTGGGGATTTTCTTGAAGAGTTCTTGGCCCAGCTTTTCTCTTCTGGATACAGGTTCTTTGGAAAAAAGCTTTAGGTCTTTTTTTCCTTTGGAAGCTGCACCAAAATCCTGCTGCTTTGGCTGAGGGGTCAAATGTCACCTACCCCAACAGCCAAAATCAGAGCACAGTACCAACAGAGATCTAAGAACACTTTTTTTTGGGAAAAAAAATTTTTAAAAATTCACCAATGCTTATTTACCTTCTAGAAACTCCAGCTTGGTCCTTTCCAGTGTTCTTTGATGTGCAGGAAGCTCTTGGCTGTTTGACTAGCTCATGGAAGGGTTTCCATGCTCAGCCCTGGGTGGAGCAGGAGACCTGATCCATGCAGCACATCCCTTTAAACCAAGCCTCTGCCATCTGTTTCAACCTCTAATTACAAATGCAAAATAACACAATTCGCAATTGCATCATAAAAAAGTAAAATATAAGTGATTTAAATGCATGTGTGTGTTCCTTATGCAAGGCAACATTCATCTGTTATATTTTACTGTCTTTTAGAAACAACTCCAGGGTGAAATCCCTCTTTGTGGAGGGAAGAAAAATTATTTCATTGTAAGAAGACAGGTTTTGAAAGGTGTTTTTCCAGGTAATATTGCACTTTATGTATTTCTCTCTTTAAAAATTCTCTTTCTTCTGCCAAAATAGCAGCGTTGATTGGATGGGTGGTTTGTCCACACCAGTCTGTTGTTCCAGCATACAGACTGCGGACTCCTCTGGCTCACCACGCTTCCCAAATCATCAGCCATGTGCTACTGCTGCTTCCCCTCCTTATAGGCCTGTATTTATTTGTGTCACTGTGTTTACAGGAGGTTTTTTTTTAACCTATGGATGGTAAATTCCATCCAGTTCATCTCCTTCATGAGGCAAAGGGTTGATTTAAAAGCAACTTTTAGTTATCCCATCATGGAGCTCTTCTAGTGTTCCCATTCTCGAGATGACATCACCTATGAACCCAGCTAAACTCAGCCTTCTAAATAGTTAGATTAATTATGATTTTTGTTTAAGATGTTTTTAAAATTTCATTATTGCTAACACGTGCATGCTTGACTTTTAATTTCCCTCAGAATTTTCACTTCCGTTCACCAGCCACATTTCTTGGTCTGGAATAAGCATCTTGGGATTTCTCAATATCTTTCTGGCACTGAGATGGCTCAAACCAAATGTTCCATACTCTGTAGACCTCCAAATTTTCTCCATCCACACCTTTACCCTAAACAGAGATGACACCTCACTCTAGGAGAACAGCAAACTAAAAATTCTCCCTGGGGAGAAATTATTCCCAGTGAGCAGCAGCTGGGGGGCATTGGAGTTTCTGAGCTCGAGTTTGCTGGTGAGCAATGAGTACTTTAAATGCATTTAAATGAACTTAGGCGCTCTCAGACATTTGGAGGCTCTCTGGAAAGCAGAACCCAAGCCCTGTGATGTGTGACCGCGTGGGCTGTGCAGCACACGTACTCAGAGCCTGCGCGCAGCCCTCAGCCCTGGGCTTTGTCCTCCCTTCCCCTCCTCTCCTCGCCAGCCTCCTCAAAATGAGGGTCCAATACATCAAGGGATTGAACTTCATGGGTTTCGAATGGAAGCTGAAGAATTTGTTTTCACTCTGATGTGAAAGGAACAATTAGCAAGGGCGCACCCCCTTCTCATCAATGGGAGACTTTTCAATTGCCTTGAAAGGCTTTGGACCAGGATCTAAAAGAGCAAAGCCTTACTCCTAACAAAGATGCCTGAATAGGGATGGAAAACTGTTAATCAGACACTCCTGGCACACTGGATGGTAAAACAAAACCATCAGCACACGTCCTGCCTTCCCTTCAACCTTGCCATGGGCAAAGGGATGATTTTAGCCCTCGGGAATCCTGGGGGATAACTGGGGGTGTCAGGATTCTCACTGCTCCTTCCTGTGCCTGTTAGAGGGATACAAACACAACCTGTGTATTCAATCTCACGGCAAACAAACACCTGGGGGAAACACCTTGTTTTGGCCGTGCTCAGCTGTGGGGAGGGGGAGAGGGCAGTGATGGGAGCAGGAGGAGAGGGATGCAGGGAGCTCTGCTGGGCACAGCCAGGTGAGTGAGGGGACACTGAGCTGCACTGGTCCTTATCACGGTTTGGGAGGACAGTAGGGCTGAGCTAAGGATGCTGCCATTGTCTCTGTTCCTCAGCTTGGAATTTTTTTGGTCGGCAGGGAACTGAAAATCCTTCTGGTATTGGACTATAGCTGAGATTTGAATTCAGCTGAGGCAAGGAGGTAGTGAGAGAGGCATCAGGAGCTGCTTTTTTGGGAGTATTTTACTTTGCTATGTTGCCATCTGTGCCAGTTTCCAATGTTTGGCAACCTGGCTATTCAGAAATGTTTTGGAGTTGTCTATTTCTCTTTTCTTTTCCTTCCAGACAGCTGCACTTTGATTTTCTTACCAAGTCATTTTGGTTCTGTTATGGCTCTGTGGATTTTTAACCAAGCTTTGTAACTGAACATTGGGAGTTCTATTGTTTTATTTTTGTTTCCTATATGTAATTTGCTTTGGAAGTTGCCAGGGAACAATTTTGTTCAGAAAAACAACAAACCCACCCATATTATGAACTAGTTTTATTTGGAGAAAATAGAGTTACAGATGCACCAAGACGAAGTTATTTGGCAACAAGAGGTTTTGGGTCCATTCCCTTTGGACTGACATAATCTTGATGGAACAATTGCTAAAAGGTTTTTATTTTAAAATAATGTGACCTGTATTTAAAAGAAATTGGCCTCAGATAGCCCAGTAAGTTGCTTTTTCCCAGGCTTGCTTATTGTTTTATTTAAAAGCTTGTTCAGAACAGACCCATTAACTGGTCATAGTCACTGATTGTGAGCTTGTCTTTTCTTTGGCTTAGAAAGGCTTTGGATTGAGGTCAAAAAGAAAGGGAAATGGAGTAGGCAATTCTAAATTGCCAATTTTTCTCATTTTAATATCAGATTTGTTTGGCTTGTTCACGTTATGCAGCTGAAGCTGTGGTACCAGTGCTCAAAATCCTGGGGTGTCCAAAATCGCAGGATCCAGCCCAGGGCTTTCTCTTGTGGGCTGAAGGAAAGACCTTGGAATTTGTTCTTCACTATTTCATTCCTTTTCTCTTTCTCTGGTTTGCCTGAGTTGACATGATGGTGATGCTGCTTTATTTTGTGCTGTAGAAAATGTCGTAAATGTTTTCTCATTTTCCAAGTCACATTAATGCAAATACTGAGCAAGAGTTGGTTTTAGCAAGTCCCCTTCCAGCTGGGTATTTTTTAGGGTTTTTTTTCCTTGGAGCTAAGTAGAAAAAGGAACACGTCTGGAACATGTGAGGAGCTTTATTGCCATTGCTTTTTCAGGGCTAATAGACTTTCTTGGGAGGAAATGCAACAACATATTTGTCAGTGTCTTTCCATGAAAACCATCAGTCTTGAATCTCAAAAGTGTTTTGGATCATAAATTAGGCTGTAATTTGGTTATGTTTATCTGACTGTATTTACAGGAGCATGGTTGGGTGTCACAAGTGTCATTTTAATACACAGTGAAGGTTAAAGAGGGGCACTTTACCAGGCAGGTTTCCATCCAAATTTGCTTGGGTAAACTCCATTATTTTTATTTTTGAGAAATATATAGAAAATAATTTTCTTTTGCAAGAATCCATATAGCTTTGGACCAGGCAGTAAGTGAAATATTTTCTAGCACTACATTTATTTTTTTTCTCTAAAACACTATTTCTGTTAGTTGGAGAATTCTGCTGCCTACCAGAATGTGAAAATAGGTTTCATTCAATTAATGAACTGGAAACAGGAAGACATTACATAGTAAATGAGGTTTACATATGATAATGTTGGATTTGTCATGTAAACGATTGCTTCCTTTCAGCGCCCTGAAAGGACTAAATTTTGCTTTTGTACAGATTGTACAATGCTAATAAAAAGAGAAAGCTCTGTGGAAAGTATAACAATAAACTATATCTATAATTCTAATGTGCAGGAGGAAAAAAAAGGCGATGATATTTTAATACACAAGTAGCTCAGAGGTGGGAAGTGGTGTCAGAAACTAAAGGCTCAATCACAGCTTTGCAACAGACTCCATAGGCAGGGCAGCGTAACACAGGGAATGGCTTTAAGCTGAAGGAGGGGAGGTTTGGATTGGATATTGGGAAGAAATTCCTCTCTGTGAGGGTGGGGAGGCCCTGGCACAGGTGCCCAGAGGAGCTGTGGCTGCCCCTGGATCCCTGGCAGTGTCCAAGGCCAGGCTGGACAGCGCTTGGAGCACCGTGGGATGGTGGAAGGTGTCCCTGCCATGGGAGAGGGTGGAACAGGATGAGCTTCATCATTCCTTCCACCCCAAACCATTCCATGTTCTTATTTCCATGAGTCTTACTTCAGCCCTGACCATTTTTGCTGCTCTCAGCTGGACTTTGTTAAATTCTTTGCAGTTTCTTTGCATCTTTTTTGAAACCACGAGCTCAGGGCAGGACACAACATCGCAGCTCAGTGAGGGTGGCGTAATTACCACAGTGGTCTCATGTAGGATGCTCTTGTTAATGAATCCCCAAAATTATCTTTTCTGGAGCAGTTTTACTCCTTTGTTTGATACGGAGCTCCTAGGCCACTATAAATTTGAATGTGTAATGGAGTTCCCTTACTGGCAATTTCCCATTTGCATCTGATTTCTCGTCTCTAAGTGTAACATTTTACACTTGGTTTTATTGAATTTCATCTTAATTTCAGGCCATCACTCCAAACTGTTAATATCTTTTCAGATTTTGATCCAGACCTCCCAAGGGTTCCCACCATCCCAGCTCCTCAACATTGCAAATTTTATAAATGTAATCTCTTTTCCCTTTAACTGAGTCATTATGAAAATATTGAACAGAGCTGGAGCAAGGACAGATCCCTGAGGAATCTCACCTGAAACTTCCTCCCGCTTTGACAGTGAACCATTGATAGCTACTCCTTGAAAGCAGTTTTTCAGCCAATTGTTCCCTCCACCTCATGGTAATTTTATGTAGTTCTAGACCATATTTTCTTAGTTTTATTGTAAGAATGTCATGTGGAACAGTATCAGAAAGCTTACTAATAAGAAGATGTATCACATCAACTCTGTCTCTCTTATCCACAAGGCCAGTTATCCTGTCAAAATTAAACTGGAGAGCTCTGTGCTGGAGACTTCTTTTTAATCAAGCCATTTGAGTTATGGCCCCTGCAATATTAGATAAATTTTTCAGGAATAACAAACATGCTGGGTTTTTTTCTGGGCTACCACTGTAAGGCAGTTTGCTTGTTTGTTGTTTTTTTAAATAATCTGGTGATGTGAGATTAACAATAATGGTCTGAAAGCCAAAAGCCATTATCTGGCTGTTACCAAAGACAAAAATTAGGGTGGGAGCAACAAGGCTTCCTCCATAATAGTGTTTTCTTCATTTCAAGCTGATCAGTAGGAAGTGGATTTAGAAGTGCTTTAAATCATTTCACATCATTTACTGGTAATCTAACCAGCATGAACTGTATGTACCCTAAGTGCTGATTTTTTAAAAAGCATAAGAGGAAGAGCAAAAGAACTTTTTATTCTAAGTCATTCTGTAATTTACACATTTTTGTATCAGCCCACTTACTAGTGCCATACATAAGTGTTTCCTCTGAACAGATTTAATTTTTAATTTTCCTGAATCAGTGTTAACCAGGAAAAAGGTAATTGTTGTCAAGAGTATTCAAACTGTCAGAATATCATTCAATCTAAAAGCTGTTAGAATCTGTGCAAAAGTAATTACTGAAACTCTATTCAACTGTAATAATAACCTGCCACTGATGACAGCAATTACTGGGGAAAGTGTAATAGAAATCAAAGGCGCATTTTTCTCTGACAAGTACATTTCTAACTAAGGTTTACATTGGTTGAATAGTGTTGACAATGATGATGTGCTGTATCACTCTTAATCACGGCTGGCATGATGTTACAGTTTGAGCTGCTCGTGCTAGAGGGGGACTAATTGCGCGTTTCAGCTGACACTGTCCGTGCTTTCTGTGCTCGGGATGTGCAGGAGGGACGAGCAGAGTTTGAGTGTTGTGCCTCACTGCCTGCCTTGCTCCCTTCCTTAGCATAGGTGGGAAGCACTTCTGGGTTTCACGTATAGGCTTCAATTAGAATTGGGGGGGAAAAATTTAAGTCAGCTTTGGGTATGTGCAGAGGACAGAAGGATGGGAAGGAGCAGGGTTGGCAGGGGTCAGCCCTCTTCTGCCTCCTGGCTGGAAAAGGTCATGCAGAGTCCTTTGCCATGGATTTACCTCCCTAGGAGGTCCAGCTCTCTCAGGAGAAGTTGGTTCTTCAGTGCTCCAAGTTCGTAGGAAGTCACTGAAGCCAAGAGTGGTGGTTATCGTCAGATCTCAGTGTCAATGCTGCTCTTCACTCAGACAAACCCCATGGCCCAAGGTGCCAGGAGGGATAATTGCCCTGGCTCTGGTGGAATTGTGTTAGGAGGAGATCTAATCTGGCCTTATGCACTATTTGGAGAGGGAGGAAGAAAGGACATCCTTCTTGGCAACTTTAATTCCTCTGTCGATCACTTTTGCCCACTTTTTCAGCAATTTATGAGAAGTTTCCTCCAGAACATTTCCCTGTTGTGAGAACTCCTCAGGAAAAGCTGTTTCAGAATAATCCATCCAGAAATCTGGTTCAGCTCCCCTGTTCAGCACCCCTGCATCAACCCCTGTGTTTGAGAACAAGCTCAGGAAAAGCATCCCTTGGAAACAACCTTGGGAAAACTATCCGGAGAGCCACACATGTTGGTCATGCCCAAAACTATTCCAAAAACATGTTAAAGCATCACAGAATTTCATTTTAGCAGGTTTTTTGCTTCCTTTGGGTCCATCAGGGTAACTTTGAGGATTGAACACGTGCAGGAGATGATGTGCAGGTCTGGAGCAAAGCAGCCGAGGACAGTTTCAGGCACACCTGAATGGTCAGGTTTTCATGCTGAATATTGGGTCCATGGATTTGTATAGAGTGGAAGAAATAAGGATAACTGGGTGACATTGTGCAGTTAATCACATTTCTCTTGTGAGGACTACTCTGTCCTTCATGTCATTCCACAGTCCATAAGCTCATAGTGACCACAAAGGCCAAAACTCATTGTTATTTCTTGGGAGATGCAACTATTTCCACCACAGAGGCTCAGCAGGAAAACACAGTGTAGAATTTGGGTGTGGAATAGAGAGAAAGAGAATTAACCAATTCTTCCATGGCCACCAAACAGGTTATATCCATTAAAGGTGTTCCAAACTGTGTTTAACACTTCCAGCAGATTTTTTTTAATTGCTTCTAGGTAGTGCCCCATCCCAGAATCACTGGCTGTCCCTGCAACCCTGTTCCCCCCAAGATACCTCCAAGCTTTTACAAACCCCTCACACACACTTCAATGTGTGAATAGTCCCTGTAGGCTCCTTGGATGATCTTGTGGACTTAAACCCATGGCTAATTTTCCATGGAATTGGGGCCTTGCATGGCTCCGAACAGGAGGCTGCCAGAGGAGTTCATTCCATCACTCTACTTGTTGCACTAATTGCCTGTTTATGTTTTCTGACAGCCAACACTACCCAATAATTTTATAAACAGAAGCTCTTTCACAAAATCTACTAAATAAAAGTCAGAGCTCTTGAAAACCAAACTGATTTTAAAGGAAAACTTGATGTTTCCCCTCTGATTTTGCTATTGATGTTTAACAGTTGCATCAGTTTGGGTCCCTGGTGCTCTGTTACCATGTGGCTCTCTTTTATTATAACGTAACAATAATGCAATTCAGCTGCAAGCGTGTGGCAAAACACTCCTGGATTTTGTGCACACCTTATTAATTATCCTAACTGCAAAATGATGGGGTCTTTGACAATCATTTCTATAAACTCTTTGGGTTTTTCACGTGACGGACTACCTGAATGGAGGTGGTGCTTTGCTGGTTTACAGAGCGGCTGCGGGTGGGCGTTTGTGGAGCCAGGGGTGGTTATGAACCTCGTGATGCTGAGCCCTCACCCTTCACCCCTTTGTTGAAATAAAGCATGAGAATGAAACCAAAAACACACCAGGATCTCCTCCCTGCTCAGAGCTTTTTACCCATGGGAAGAACAACCTGAACGAGGTGAGGGAAGAGCCTGTGCCTGGTCTGTGCTCAGCACTGCTCTTTGCTTTCCTCTGGGAGGGTGCAGCCACAGCGAGGTGTCCCAGGCACTGTGTCGTGCCCAGGGTTTCCATATGGCTTTTTCCATAGGATGAGACCACCCAGGCAAAGCAATGCACCCACGATGTCACTCCAGGGGTGACACTGCTGGTGTCACCCTCTTCATGGGGTGAAAGGAGGGCAGAGAGGGTTGGAAAGGCTGATTCCTTAGAGTCTGTGTGTTTGTTCCATTGTCACTGCCCTGTCCAGGGGGAGGGATTAGGAAGGGATCTGTGCGATGTGCAGGTGCAAATGTGTGAGCTAAATATAAACTGAATTATGACAGAGCTGTGACCTCTCCAGCAAACACCCATGTACATCTGTTTGGGAATTTAGGGACATTATTACTGATGGTTTTCCCTCTGCCCATTTGCCTTTCCAATGCTACACTTGTAAGAATTCCCCATCACCAAGAGCTTAGAAATGATTATTCAAGTGTCCCCTGATAAAAACAAAAAGCCAATTACTTGCCTTTTATGGCTCATCCTTAAAGGTCCTTATTTTAAACCTTTTCCCTGAAAACCTAACAGCCACATATTTATACTTTTTTAACAGAGAGCTGAGATTATCGGAGATCTTAGAGACACCATAAAGTAGCAACAACACCTGGCTTAGAGATGCATCACCACCATCGTCTCGTGGTGTGACCTCCTCAAAGGGACAATCACAGAGACGAAGGTCCAGGGCAGGGATGAGATTCCATGAGTGGCAGTAAGGACAACATCTGCCTGGAATATTTCTGCCTGCCTGCATAATCGTGCACAGCTTTCTATTGTTCCAGGAGTTACTCAAGCATATAATAGAGTTTCAATGAGTTCAAACCTCCTGTTTTAGATGGTGTTTTAGTGAGTTGTTTTTCTGCCTCAACATGGATTAGAATTTTTTTTTTCCCCCCAGCACATGGAGAAAGTGTGAAGAAAATCCTGGATTGTAAATGCTGACTGCACAGCTGTATCTTGAATTTTAAATGTAGGAAACAAAAATATTTCCTAAAATGCACCTTTGATATCTGCTTAATACTCTCTGTGGTCAGAAATAACCTCAGACCCCAAACACCTCTTGCCATGCCCAGATCCTGCATCCACAGGTGGAATTCCAACCTGGTGCAAAGGAACTCTAGAGCAGAGCCAGGGGTTCATCCAGGGAATGGCAATGCCGGGCAGGTTTTGTACCCTGCAGTGTCACCTGGGAATTTGGTAGCAGAGTCACAATGATGGTTTAAGGAATCTTTCATATTGCTAGGATCACATAAGGAGTCACAGGCAGAGATGTTGGATCTAAAGGATCCTCTCTCCTGAGCCCTGCGCTGTGTCCCTGAGCCAGGGGGGATTCAGAAATTGCAGAAATCCATAGTTCAGGAAAAATATTCAGGAAAAAATTTCAAAAATCCATATTAATTAATGAGGAAAAATACTTAAAATAATGCAATGACTGTTTCTGGACCTCAGTTGTAGCAAATATTTTTATTAAAGTACACAAATGATTGATTCATGTGAGGCAGGAGGGGGAAGGTGGTTTGTGTGCCAGCTGAGGGAAAATCCTTTGGGATGAGCCCATGGCATCCCCCCTCTGCCAGGCTGCTGATCCAGGGCTGTGTGCTCATGCTCCTAATTCCTCTCAGCCAGGTTGGTTTAAACTGTTTGAATTACCGGTCCCGGCTACCCCAGCTGATTTTTTTTTTTTTTTAATTATTTATTTTTTTCCTGCCTGGAGAGAATGAAAGTGCTCATTTGAACTCCTTTGCCAACAGATCTGTTCAAAACCTGCAGCAAGCGGCTTTTAATGAGCAGCTGGGGGAGCGACTTCTTCCCGGCACAGGCTGCTCCTGAAGAGCCTATCCATGCATATCCTTAAGACATTTGAAGAGATTGTGCATTTTTCTTCTATCTTTAAATCACAGGAAAAGTGACTTCAGGTGTTGTAGTGCTCGAATTCGCTCGGTCCCTTCAGCCTGCGTGGTGCCCACGTTCGTCATTAGCACATCCTTTAATGATCAAGGCTGGACCGCTCAAACGAGGGAGAGTTTGGATCCCTTTGGGAAGCCAGCAGGACAGAGCTGAACACATCAGTCCTGCTGCTTAATTAGATCCCAAAATCTCCAAGTGAAAATTAAGTGATGCTTTAACCAGTTCTTGTATAATTGCTGTCTTGGTTAATTTTTTTTTTTCCAGAGGATTTTCAACCCAAATTTAGGAGATTAAATGAGTTGTGCACTTAATATAAATGCGTAAATAACCTCGTCTCTGCACAGCAATAATTTAGACAGCTGTTAAGTCATACGAACACCTTTGGAAGGGAGGTGGGTGTTTAAAGGTTTGTTCAATAGACATCTAACTTTAAACAGGTATCATAAGCCTTAAAATGAAATTTAAGTAGCTGGGTGTTCCCCCTAATGACTGTGACAAAATCAGGGAGAGAAGGTGGTGGGAAAGTGTGTCAGATGCAGTGGTGGTTCTGGAGAGTGCAGGGATGGATTAGAAATTTCCCATCTCTTTTACTTTCCTTTTTCAAGCACATAAAAAGGGAATCTCATTTGTTTCCTCAGGTGAGTAGATGAAAGGGCTGCTCTCCAAACAGCTGCACACAAATGTTCAGCTTCTTTCTGGGCACTTGGTCACTTGAAGAAAAAACTTATCTGGTGGGCAGATGTTTGAGAGACGTTTCTAAGCTTCCTGAGAGGGAAAAAGTTTAAAAATAAGAATAAACTTGCTAAGGGCCATACGATGCATGGTGGTTTATTAGCCCTTGTTCTGGTGCATGAGCCAACATTCTGCCTTAATCCACGCACGGCAGCAAGTTCCTGTGGTTTAGGAATCACAAACCTGGGCTGTTTGTCTTGTTCTCTCTGCTGGACAGCATCCCATTATCATCACACTCCCTGGTTGTACTTAACGTGAGGAGGATACAAGTCCCTTAAAAAAAAAAAAGTCACTTCAGTAGTACTCTCTGCATTTTTATTCCTGAATATTAAGTCCCAATTTTTATAGCCTTAGCTCGATCTGGGGCTTCATAAAACATCATAAATTGGAGCTTAGCTTTACAGGCAAGCAAGATGATTTGATAAGCATGGGATTGCCCCTACTACATCAAATCACATTTCCTCTCTGAGCATCCCGAAGCCCTGAGTTATGGCTCTGGCTCAGTAGACAGCGAGGAGATAGAAGAAGCTCCATGCAATTAACTCTTTGCATCTTGTCTTTTTTTTTTTTTT
>VZRL01005061.1:184595-272604 GCA_013397895.1 Origma solitaria
TTTTTTTTCTTTTTTCCAAGGGGAAAGAATGAGAAAAGTTCTTTAACCAGGTATTTTCTTCCAATTTTACCTCATAGCAGAGTCAGCTAAGTGCAACCTCTTGTCAGCAGAGCCATTATCTGTAATTTACATGCAGGAAGCAACAAAGTTTTAGGGTGAAATGGCTCCAAACCCGAGAACCTCTGCCTGTTCCATCATCCAGCCCTGCAAGTACAGGAGCTGTGTCAGTGACAGTATTAAGGGCTATTAAACTGGCTTTGATGTATTGCTGGGCTTTTGGATGATTTTCTAGTTTTTATTATTCCTCTGACTATCATTTGCTATTTTTAAATGGAATCTGCTATTATGGGATACCAGGACTCTGTCCTTCAGAGGAGACTCTGCTCCAGCAGCCCTTGTGCTCGCTCTCGGTGGTGTGTGGAGGGGACATTGAAGATCCCCTGAAATTTGGGGGTCCTAAGCATCATTTATACAATTTATCACCCACGGAGGTCCTCTGCCCAAGGCTGGGAGCAGGCACAGGACCTGCCCATGGAATAGCTCTGCTCCTGGAGCCACAGGGGTTGGACTCAGGGCAGGTCTCAGTGTCCCCAAACTGGGGCTGGTGCTGCTCTCCCCAGATTCTTTTCCTTGGTTCAGTATTATTTTCTTTATGCATCCCACCTTTCTCCCTCTGTGGGCAGGCGGTGCTCGCTCAGCCACGGCTCTTCCATGGGTCTGCAGCAAGAGATTTTCATGGAATCATGGATTCACAGGTTGGTTTGGGCTGGAAGGCACCTTAAAGATCAACTGGGTTTTTGTGATGTTTTTCTAAAAAGCCTTGCAGAGTTTTAGAATCACGGAATAAGAGAATATCTTGAGTTGAGACCTTCAGGGACCACGGAGTCCAACACCTGGCTGATTTTATGGCTAATTCAATACCTGGGTGACAGGTAGTGGTGAGAAAAACAATGAGATTGTTGAGAAAAGAATAGCATTTAATGAGCACTGAAATGTATTATTCCCTTTTTAACAGAGCTGCCTAAAAACTATTGATTTTGCTGCCCACAGATTTCTAATAATAAAAAATTTAAAGCCTTGCTATCATTCCCCCAAATCAGGTTTATTTCCAGCATGAGTGAACTCAGAAATTCTCCAGTTAGAACTATGGGAATTGGATCCTCCAAATTAACAAATTCCTCTTCCAGTTTAACAAATTGTTGTGTTCATCTGCTTCCTCATCTTGGGAACTGGCCTTGCTTGGTGAGAATACCCAAATCTGGTTTGTTTTTGTTGGTGTTCGGCTGCTTTTCCTCTTCCCTCTGGCTCGGCCACCTCAATGAGCCCCTCCATATGCATACTGATTTTTCATAACTCAATTTATAAATATTTTTGACCGAAATTACCAATAATAATTTGTTTTATCCTTGCCTGTCACTCTAGTTAACCTCAGGTTAAACTTTTTAGGTCAAATCTGGGCTGACAAGGCTTTAGATTCAACGTCAAGGCTCCTCACCTGGCCCTTGAGCACTGCTGTAGCAGCTACATCTGTCTTCATTTTTTCTTATAATTTGCCTTTTTTTTTGGTCTTTATTTCACCACTGTTAAGACGCCCATAAAGACTTCTGGCCAAGCTGCTGGTTTTCCTTGCAGCAGAGTTATCCAGTGTATTGCTGGCAGTGCCTTTAGGGAGAAATATATAAGTTTGAAATCAAGCTTCCAAAAAAACAAACAGCACTTCTGATTAGGATCTCATATTGTTATCCTTCCTGCTTCATTTGTTTTCCAGATGGGCGAAATAAAGGTCAACAACCCTAGGGCAACGAGCTGATTTGAAAGAAATGTGATTTCTGAAAGGGAAATTTGCAAAAAATAGCCATAACCAAGAAATGAGAAACATTTTAAGAAATTGGCAGTTCAGACTAATCTTCCACGTAGTTTATCTTGGCGAATTGGTGATATTTTATTGTCCATGCAAATGTGCTGATAACCCAGCCCTGCTCTTCTCATGGCATTTGAGAACCATTTTTCTTTATTGAAAGTCGGGTATTGGAGCACGGAGATAAAGAGGGCCGTGGTGCTCTGGGCTAAAAACGAGGCACATTTGCACAGCTGGGCTCGTCCTGGAGGGAGAAGCTGGAGCTGCCACGTCCCCGGGTGGGCTGGGAGCTCTTCCCGGGGTCCATCCCCTCCGGAGCCAGATGGGATGAGCCATCCCAGGGCTGCTCCTGCACCCTGGGTCAGGCAGAGCTCCCCAGGGTCCCTCGGAGCTCCCCCGCGTCCCTCGCGGGCAGGGAGCGCTCAGTCCCGGAGCATCCCTTCCCCTCGCTCGCTGCCTGCATCCCGAGCCAGCCTCCTCCCAAAATCGGGGTCATGTCTCCCTCTAGGGGCTCGCGGCGAGGATGAAGCCCCCCTTTCCCTTTCCCTTCCCTCCCCTATGGAGGGTTCCGATGTGCCGAACGAACGCGTCCCGGCTCGGAGGGACCGCGGCGCGACACAGACCCTGCGCCCGTGGAAAGTGCTGCTTAAAAAGTTATGTTTTAATAACATTTCCCGGCAGGAATTAACTTCCTGCCTCCTCTCTGGACTGGGAGGAGGCTGAACTCTGAGTCAGTGTGGCTCTGCTGTGTGGATGGAGAAGGTCCAGGCGGTTTTTTGTCTCTGTCCCCACGCTGGCTGTGGTGACGCTGCTCCTGCACCCCCAGAGCCTCACTGGGTCCCTGTCCCCCTCCTCTGAGCATCCTCGGGAATTTTGGAGGTGGTTCTGCTGCCTGCTGGGCAGGGATGCCCTTCCAGAGGAGCTGCAGGATGCTCTGCTGGTCACTGGCACAGCCTCAGAGCCAGGGCAGGGATGGGGACACGGACATGGCCCCTAGTGCTGAGAGCAAAGAACAAAATCAGGTGGAACATCAGGCTTTTATTTCAGTGTTTGCTGAAATGGGAAACCAGAAGCGTTTAATTGCTATGATACAGCATTTAAACATAGCTCATCGAGATGAATTTTGAGTTTCCAGTTTAATTTGATGCCTTTGTGGACTCTCAGGGTAGTTTTTGTTTTCTGTTTTCCCAGTAACAAGAGCAGTGGGAATTTCCCCCTGTTTAGTGGCCAGGCAGCCATGATAATCATTCTGTGCCACTGTTGACCTGATATTGATCAGAGAGTCTGGGAAGAAAAGAAGTCTAATAAATAAATGTAAATCAATAAATTCAATCAAATATAAAGGACGGTCTTCCAAGAGGCACAAGGGGGAATTGCAGGGATTGAAAGGCAGCCCATGGAATTGGAATGACTCGGCAGGTCTTGTATGAGAAGTCAAGTACAGCTCTCAAAGATCTCGTTTTACTTCGGGGACGCAGAGATTCACTTTGCCAATTTTAATAATCCAAAATTTAGGCTGAGGCTTCCTCACAGTCAGCTGAGAGCTGGGATGAGTCAGGTTCTGGGGGAGGGTGTTCATTAGCGGCACTACATCACTGCATGGGACGTCAGTGCCCAATTTTTAGCTGGTCCAAGTTAGGTGCAGTTTATCTCATCCCTCTCAGCAATTCCTTCGTGGGCCGTTGCAGCCTCTCCCTGAAGGGTAAGGAAGAATCCTCTCTACCCCAGCAATTATTTACATTGTGCCCAAAAGTAATTAATCTTTCTTTAAATTATGGCTCCTCACTCAGCAAAACCAAGGATCTCTATAAAGATGTCGTGGCAGTGTTGTTGAAAAATAATCTAAAATTTTTTCGAAGAGCCAAAACCAATTTGAATGCAATTATTCTTTGCTCCACTGCAGTGTGAATCAAGAATAGCTCCTGAACCTTGGGTACCAAAGGCTTGGCTGCAGTTTTGTAACCCTGCAGGATCTCTGTAACACCTTTGGCTCTTGCAGGATGAATTAACAGATGAAACCAGGGTGTGTCAGATAGACATAAATAATTAGTAGTTGTTTGTTTATATTAACCCTAACTAAGGGTAGGAACTAAATGACCTTTAAGGTCTCTTCCTACCCAAACCATTCTGGTATTCTAAATGAAGAATGTAGTTATGCTTAAAGTGAAATGGAAGGATTTAGGGGCTTGAGAATATTCACGTGATCAGATTTGGGGATGTTCAAACAGAGATAATAAATATAAGCCAGAGAGAAGGATGCTGACATTGCTTTAAGGATGGAAAGTGCTTTTAATTTTTTTATTTTTATTTTTATTTACAGAAATTCAGGGGCAGATCTAAACTGGATTTAGTATCTAAACTTAGTTTAATATCTAATCTGGGCTGTCCCACCTGATGGTGACATTTGCACTGCGGCCACACAAGGACGGTGCTGGGTCTCAGCATGGCAAGGGGACCCTTGAGGTCCCTTAGAGCCATCAGGGCCAAAATCAGCCCCTGATTTCAGCGGGAACAGAGTCCCTGGGACTTGAGGAAGGTGGCCAGAGTTCAGCTGTCTCTGGTGGTGTTTTGTGGCTGCTGTGGGTGCTGGCTCAGATTTTCTGCTGATTATGCTGGAGCAATATCGCAAGGAATTTATGCATAATGGACATAAATCTCACTCTACGAGCCACCTGAGAGGCAAGAAAAATGGTCTCTGTCAAGGATCTACACACAGAAATACATTAACCAGGAGCTCTCCGCAGAGCAGGAGCTCCGGCTCTGAATGTAGGTTTGGGGGAATAATGAAGAATAAAATTAGTGCTTTGGTAATGCATTAAGCCTTTTGGGGGGGTTTCACTGGCAGCTTTTTACCGCCTGAAAGGATAAATGGTGATGATAATAAATTCTGCTAACTTTTAAAGCCATCTTCCAGAGGAAGGCGCAGAAAGCTTTTCCTGCGCGGCTCTGGAGCGGGAGGAGCCGTTCAGCTGGGACTGCAGACCCCTGTTGGGACTCCCAGTGAGCAAAACACCAGGGAAAGAGCTGCCTGCCAGGGTGGGAGGGTTTCTGCTGGATGGGATGGAGGGCTGGGCACCCCACATTCCCAATCCTGCCCGGGGAAGGAGCAGGGCTGATCGGGAGCTGTCCACACAACTGTGGCCAAGCCGCAGTTCCCATGGGAGCAGGGATGTGTGGCTGCCCACCTTCCCTTCAGCCAGGATATCCTTTCAGAGGCCGAGAACTGCCATTGGTGTAGATAAAAGGAGTTCAAAACCAAACCCATAAACCAAAAGGACGCTCATTTCTTGCCGTGTGATGGTTAGGACTAGGGGAAGCTGGATGTGGGAAGTGGGGTGTGATTAAAGCCTCTTCCCTCCCATCTCCGGGGCTCTGGCTTTGTTATCCATAGTCCCATGAATTATTTTGTTGCTATAGCAATACTTTTCAGTGGGCCTAATCCTTTCTCATTTACAGGGAAGCCCTTTACTTTGCTCTCTCAGAGCAATGGGGCCTTTACTTTGGCAAATTACCTCTCAAATTAGAGCTGGAGATTACGATTGCTTTTCAGCGCTAATCTGGATTAGGGAATTCTTAATTTGGGTTAAAGTGGATTTGGAAATTCTTAGTAAAATGAGTGCCAAAGGATCACATCTGTAAAACTATAATATATTATATATTGTGTGTGTCTGTGTCTTTGCAATCAGGATGGATCTTCTCACCCTGTTAAATATCCTGTATGGAGAGGAAAGTGGTGGGGGAAACAGAAATACATCAAAAACTCTGTGTGCTCGACGTTTACAGATTCTTGAATGCCATTGTCACTGTGACACTTCTCAGCATTTAAAAAATATCTCTCAGTCAAAATTTTTATTCCCAACCATGTGGCAGGAGGAAAGCAGGAACGCAAAGAAATGGAATAAGGCAGGGACACTGAATTTTGATGGCTCCCAGCACTGGTGGCTTTGTTACAATCCATACTTTGTCTTCTTTCCTCTGTTTTTTCCTTCAATTTTCCTATTTTTTGTACATGTGTGTATCTATTTATTTGTTTATATCTATATATATATAGTTTTTGAGGTGTTCTTGGATCAAGAATCTGCTGTCCCTCAAGCTGGGTCATTGCAACTCTCAGCGATGCTTTGCTGTGCGGTTTGTGGATCAGCAACAGGGCTTAAAAAGTTTAAATGGCAAGACTTAAATGAAAAAATAGGTATTTTGGAATGTATACATGGATGAAATTCACATTCAAGGTGGAAGGATTAACTTGTTTGCTTTGTATTAGTAATGCCTATTAATTAATATTCTCTTATATTAATTTTTAATGGACATATTTAAGAATTATACCAAATTTTGAATAATCTTTCTTTAATACCCTAAAAGAGTAATTACAATCTCGGCTATGTTGTCGCAAGCTTGCAAAATTAGCAATTGGAAAAGGTTAATAAATATAACTGGGGTTGCTGAGCTGCTGTTGGAGGGCAACAAGGCTGGAATTGGATCCTGTTACTTCAAACTTTTAAAGTCCAGCGCTGAATTCATTGTAAATGAATTTTTTCATTTATATGAGGGCCCTGGGCCGGCAGCAAGGGGTGGCTGTTGGCCACAATCAGGCTCACAGACACTGGCACACCTCTAAATTCACCCCAATTTATTCCCTACAGGCAAATCTATACAGATGCATCAACTCTTCCAATTATTCCCTTCAGGAACACCTTCCAGCTCCTCCAGCCTTCCCAGCTGACACAGGCAGGCCTTCCACTGCCTTCCCCAGCTTTAACACCTCTTTCCTCGTGAATAAGGTCCTTCCCCCCCTGGAACAAGGCCCTGGTGTCTCCCTGTGGGAATGCTCCCAGCGGTGGGATGGACGAGGTGGGTGCAGTGTGGATGAGTGAGCCACAGGCATAAGGAAGAATAATTAATTTATCAACTGAAGAGAGAGAAAATACAAAGGAGGGGGGTCATGATTTACAGGGGTTTTTCTGCTGAAATCTGGTACTTCTAAGTTCCTCTGACTTTTAGGAAGAAAACCCCACAGCATCTATGGGGAGGGAAATAATTCCCGTGGTGGCTGCTGAGTCCACACCAGTCTGTCCCAGTGGAGCTGGGTCTCAGAGATTCAGTGTGATTCATGTCTTTTCTGGCTTTAATTGCAATTATTCCTGTGCCTGAACATATCACAGAATTCTAATTTTTTTTTTCCCCAGGATCTAGTGCTTCTTTTTCTTGCCCTTTCAAGAGACCCAGCTGGGATTATCCTGTCCTTATTTTCTGTGCCTTTGTTTTTGCTCACATTCCATAACAAGTGATGCTGGATTATAAAATCTACTTCAGGCTAATACACAATTGTCCATCGTTTTCCACTGAGATGGTTTTTAGTCAGTCCCTTCCCTGTGCTTCTCTTCCAAGACTGAGCTATTCTTGTGGTATTTCCCCATGGAACGTCCTTGAGTCCTTCTGCAAGGCATGAACTCCTCTGGAGCCACCACGGCTTTCTCTGGAGATCTTAAATTTTCTTGACTTCAAAAGTCTGTTTGTAATTTAAGGACATGGGATGTTCCCCCCATGTTTACAGAGCACATTGTAACACACTTTAAGTGTAATTGGAGGGAAAGATCTTTGATGTCTATTGTAATAATTTCCCCCAAGGGCTGCGGGATTGGTCAAAGTCTACACCAGTCTCTGGATATTTCCCTTCTTTTTTTTACCCCTCAAATAATGTCTGGTTTTTTAGTTCATAAAATCAAAAAATATGGATGTTTTATATAAGATTTAAATATTGATTTCGTTTGGGGGGAAAAAGTCTATGTGGGTATAATAATATTCTGTATTAATATTTCAGAGGAATTATTTTATTCGCCTTAGTTTCCCTTATTTTATGATGACTTTTTCTGACGTTTTGTTCTGGATATTTCATTCATATATATATATATTTATATATTTAAATATATACACTGAGCGGGGGAGCTGCAGGGACCATATTTCTTCTGAGGGTTGGAAACAGAAGGGAGGAGTCTGTGCCATGTTCTGAAATATCCTAATGACCCAAAGCCCTTTCTGAGGTGGGAAAAAAAACAGGTTAAGCAAAAAAACCCATATATGTCCTGTTCATATGTGGAGTCCTTTTGTGAAATCCTGGCCCAAAGTTTGTGATTCCTGAGCTCCCATCCATCTCCAGTGACACCTTGAAGAACTTGAATTGCATTTCTGGAACAAGATTTCCAAATCTACATTTTTGGTGGATGTTGTAGCAGTCTTTTCTTTTTCATGCTGAGCATTCCATGCTTTGAATACTAATTTTTGGTGACCAATTAATTTTTATCATGGCCATATAACCGAACTAAGATAAGCATCATTTTTTGTTGTTTATTTCCCAACGCAACAAATCAATTTTACATTTTGAGTGGGAGGAGAACTAACTGAAGCTGGGAGAAATATAGATAACTGTGTGTCTTTGTTAGGCCCCAAAAATAAAGAGATCTCACAGCTTTTTAATCATGGATTCTCAAGGTCTATATTTAATATCTGGGATTTAGCATAATTAATTTCATAGCAGAGTTTATCATCAAATTCATTAATTTTCATGAGAATGCAAGTGATAAATTGTTCTGGATAAATAATCATCCATCTATGCCATTGTTGAGAGAACAATCCTAAGCTGGGCTCTGAGGAAGTGGGAATCTTGTGTCCAGAAAAGGGAACGGAGCTAGGGAAGGAGCTGGAACGTCAGTCCTGTGAGGAGCAGCTGAGGGAGCTGGAAGTGTTTGCTCTGGAGAAAAGGAGGAACCTTCTCACTCTCCACAACTCCGTGACAGGAGGGTGCAGGTCAGGCTCTGCTCCGAGGGAACAAGGGGCAGGACAAGGAAAAACACCCAGGGGAGGTTCAGGTTGGATATTAGGGAAAATTTCTTCACTGAAGGCATGGTCAGGCATTGGAAAGGGCTGTCCAGGGCAGCGGTGGAGTCCCCATCCCTGGAGGTCCTCAAAGAACAAGTGGACACTTCACGTGGCACAGCTTCCTGGCGTGGTTTATTGTCCATGGTGGGATTCATGGAAATCCATGAATCCCACCAAGGATTTGATGACTTTGGAGGTGTTTTCAACCATAGTAATTCTATGTTCTTCCTGCACGCAGATGTTGGCGGTGCCCAGCAGCCATCCCTGCTGCCTCCTGACACATCTGGCTGCCCTCACGCCTGGCTGGACACTGAGGTGTGTCCCCAAAAACCAGGGGAAAGCCACCCGGAGCAGCCGAAGCCATCACAGAAAATCTCTCTTGCTGTGATGTGCTGTTACCTCGGAGCAGGGAATACATATTTATGGTGCATTATTTACTCTCAATCAGCAGAATATAGGCCAGCTTTGAAATGCAAATGAGCTGCTTCATCTCCAGCCCCAGCCTGCCAAGGCTGAACCCACCCAAACGCGCCATTCCTGCTGTTCCAAAGGCCAAGCTCACCCAGGCACAGCGCTTTTCTCCAGCAAGTTTTCCAGTGGAAAATGATCTCTGCTCTTCGTTTGCTCTCCTGAAGTCTGAGGTTCCCTCCAGGTACCCTTGGGTGCTCTCCGTTTTTCGGGAACCATCCACGTTCCGTGGGCAATCCCAGCCGTGCTCCCGAGCCCTAACAGCTTCCAGGTGCTGGGACAATGTGTGCTGCACATGGCCCAGGCTGGGGCTGTTCGCACAGCCTTCACATTTGCTTAGGAAGAAAGTTCTTTTCCCCGGCAGAAACATCCCAGCGCCCTTTCCAGTGCCATCTGGGAAGAATAAGTGGTGCGGCGGAGTAATTCTGTTGTCTCTATGCATCCAGGCAGAATTCCCAAGTTATTCCACCTGAAAGTGTGTCTCCTGCAATGGACATCAAATCCATTTCCAACACGTGCAGACAAGGCTGTAAGTGCTGTTTTGATTCCATGGTAACTTGAGCAAAGAGTGAGAGGATCCGACAGAGAGGGAAGGTTGTCTTGCGAACAGGAGTGCTGGAAAAGAGGGGAAATATATCCAGGAGAGCAGATGAAGATGGATCATGGAAATACTAGACTGGGATCTCCTCCTGGCTCAATGGTGTAAGAAAAAAATTAGCTCCTCCCAGAAATATTTTTACTCCCTAAATAAAATTATAACTCAGTATTATCGTATCAAAAATAATAGTGTCACAAACCCATGCCCAAATGCTTAACATTCCAGTCCCAATTTTTGGTCTTTTCAGTGCTATTTGAAGAAAAAAATATAAATATTTTATATATATATTATATATATAGTTATATATATATAGTTATATACATAAATAGTATATACATGCTACTTTCTAAAATAAATTGTAGGCAGCCTTCTCAACAAAACCAATTTTTATAGCCCTTTCTCCTTACCACCCTTTATCCTTTATCCTGGGTGGTATTCTTGGCTGGCGTTCCCAAAGCATGTCACAATTTAATTATATTTACATCTGTCATTCCCAAACTTCCATCCATAAGAGTCCGGCCATGATGCTGAATCCTCTGCAGGTTGGTCCTGCTGGGTCTGCCCAACACCTGCACAACTCCAACAGGAAACACATCTTTTCCTCACAGGTGACATCCCAAAAATGGGAGGAGGAAGAACAAACTGGGTAACTTTGTGCCCACAGCACAATTTTCATTTCTTACCAGAAATGAAAATTCTTGGCTGTTAGAGCTAGAGGAGGACTTAAAGAATGCAGATTTATTAATCCCAGTTGTTCAAATTCCAGCTCACATAACATCTCTTTTCCCACGAGCAAAGTTTTTTTGCTAAAACTCTTCTTTTGGAAGTGTCTGGAATATTTTGCTATTACTTAGTTGTTCATGCTGAGCAATTGATTTTTTTTCTTGGCTCTAATCAGATGTTATTGCTTTCTCTTAATTTAGTTTTATAGCTGTTTAATGAAGGCTGTTCCAAAATGGTAGAAAAGAATCCAGAGGATTTAAGGAGCTAGAAAAGCTCTTGGAATGTGACTTGTGGTGCATTTCAGGTAGGAGGGGGCAACTCCTGCTCTCCATCCTCTACCAGGCTGCCCAGCTCTGCAGATGAGATCATTTAGTCAGTTAAAAGTCATCCTGAAGCAAAAACAACTTCCAGATGTTTCTCTAATTTTGCAGGACACTGAACTGTGAACAGTCGTTAAACTTTATCCCTTTTGCTTCCTGCGTTTTCCAAGGCAGAAACAGATAAAAGAATGGGGAAAAAAAACCCCAAACCGCTGCCGAGGGATAATTTGGCAAAGGAAAACTCTGGAGTAAATCTATTTATTATGAGTGGGGAAAAGAGAAAAGGAGCAAAGTGCAAGGGCAAGGCCTGGGAGCTCAATCGCTGCCCTGGAGAACAGGATCAGTCCCACGTCTTGGCAGTGTTGGGAAAGCCAAGTGTTGGAAACCTCCCTGCAGAGAGGGATTTGTTTGACACTTATCACTTCCCTAAAACTGCCTCTGATGGAGACTGAGAGCTTGAGACCTGTCAGGAAAAAGGGGTTTGCTGTTAAAATTAATCTTTACTTGCTGAAGACAAGCTCCTGACTCGTCATCCTCCCTAACCCTGCATAGCTACAGTGAGAATCCAGGATATTTTCTCCTAAAATCCGGGACTGTGAATTAAATCCTCCATAAAATTTTGATAAAGATCTCGCAGCTTCAACTTTAGAAAGCATGTACTTATTAAAACTCCTCTGACTTCATGTTTAATACAATATTGACATCCAGTAATTAGTTTATCCATGATATCCTTCAATTCTTTTCTGCCAATTAGGGCTGCAGTTTTCACTTTTGCCTGGCATAGAAATAGAGAAGGTACCATTAAATTTTACTCTATTACCTCTTTTTTTTAATGGTGGTTTTCCCATTTCTGTTTCATCTACTTAATGCCGGAAGACATGGAAATTTGCCAATTGCCCTGACATCTGCCCTGCAACGCCTCTTTTTTGGGCAGGAACAATTCAGCTCTAATCTGGAGGATGCTGTCCATAAATTAGTGCAGGCTCAGTTTGAGGGAGTTGATCTTGCTGCTTTCATTTCTCACGTGATGCTTGGACGGAAAACCAAGTGGATTTTAAACAGCTCTAATTTGTATTTACCAGTTAAGAACCTGTAAGATCAGTTCATGTGGTGGCAATGTTATTTGGAAAAGACCCAATACAGCCTTTTTCTATATTTTCCCTGTAAATGGTGTCATTTTACATTAATATCGTCTCTGGTTTTGTGGAAGCAGCTCCTGTGTTTTTTTGTTGGTTCTCTGGATTAGACTGGCTGTTATGAATTTGACAACAGTTATCAAATCTCCCCTGCAGCGGATTGACTGTCAAGGATATGATGGTCAAATGTTTCACATATTGCAATCAAACCATTTGTGTTTGGTTTGAAGAATTCCAAAAGAAAGCTGTCAGCTAAGAAATGAAGTTGAATTAGCCTGAAGCTTTTGGAGCATGTTGATCCAATTATGATGATCCACTCATATCCTTCAGCTTTTTTTTTTTCAAAATCAATTTTCATTTTAGCTCAGGGGACGGGTTTTTTTTGGTAATGCAGAGAAACATCTGTAAGGGTATTTCAGATGTGTTGTTTCAGGAAATTTCTTTTTTTGTGTGCAAGAGACCATTGAACTCCACACTGATTTTGCAAGTGGCTTTTGTCTCCAGTGCACACACGTTTATATTATACATTGTACATATATGTATACACATGCAATACACACTAACCTGAAAGGGAATTTTAAATTAGTTTGCATGTGTTTAATCTGGTTGCTCGGATCGGAGGAGAAAAAACTACAGCAAAACCCTGAGGGCTTAAACTGCCAGCACGTAAGTATGGATGTAAAGAAAGCTAAACTGTGAGCGCTGTGGGTGAGATTCCCAGCTGGTGTTTGCCAGGGAAGGTGTTTGTCACCTGCAGGGCTCTGTCCTGGATGGACACTGCGGTCATGACATGTGGACGTGACAAGTCAGTGGTCAGCTCTCTCCTTTTACTCTTTCAGCAGGTTCTGTTCTCGGCCAGGAGCTCTACAAATTCTTCAAAATGGCAATTAATTTGCAATCCATAAGCCTGAGAGTCCGACGACCTTCCAGAGATCCATAAATGGTCCTCAGGAGCCACCGGTATGAAGCCTCCACCACTTATCCCAAGAGTAAGAGATGGGTAAGTCCTCCAAACCTGTAGGAAGTGAAATTTGACCTTATCCTCGTGGTTCACCTCTGAGCTTCATTTAATGACGATTCTGCTGGGAGAACACGTGACCCTGAGGTACGGAGGGGTGGCCTGGCTATTATGGCAAGAAATATTTCCAAGTTCACCAGTTATGTTCTGAGAGAGAAAAACTGTCTTAATTTTAGTCAAGACCTGAGAGGACCAAAGGTTTTTTGATGGGAACAGGTGCCCAACCACCATGAATGTGCTATGGGCAGCAAAATCTGTAAAAATATACTCCTGATACAGCTGATTTGGGGGAAAATAGCAGATATGGGAGTTCTCATTGGGCACCTGGTTCCTTGAGCCGTCTCACTGCGGTGGCAGAAAGTCTTTTTCACTGTTTGTCACCGATGCCGGGGGACATCCTGCTCGTTCATTCAGCACAGTGAGCTTGGGACAGGTTGTATTGGCTCTTTTGTCTCGTGAGCTGCTGAAAGACTCCAAAACTCTTCAGTATTGTCAGGTTTTTTGATGGGTTTAAGATCTTAAATGAGATGTTTATAGAGAAGTTAATTCTGAGTTTTCTGCCATCATACCTAGAGCTGAAGAGCAAATTTAACCACTCTTTCAACAGTATATTTTGTTAAACTGAGATATTAATATCAGTTGAATGGCTTTTATTTTCAATGGTATCATATAATTCAAGGCATAATTGATGGTACATAAATATCTTTGCACCTTGAAATACTGGATTTGAGAAATTATTTCGCAAATGCTGGTTTTCAGCAGAAATCAGGTTTATTTTCTTTTAGTTCTGAATCCCTGGCATTTCTCAAGGAAATGAAGAGTTTATTTGATAAATCCCAAATAGCCATGAACAGACTCCAAATGCTGACTTTAACAGAACGGTGCTGATTTGCGCTGGTTGGAACTTTCAGCCCTTTCTCTCTCAAAATTCGCAGTAAAGGCGGTGCCCAATTCCCTTATGATTTTTCAAGGAACTGGATCAGCTCCATGAAGTTACCTGGAAAAGAACAGACCAACAGACACTGAACACCTTGCCAAGTATTTTTGTGAACTGATGATGGAGAGCCACGCTAAGATCAGAGATCACCTTTCAAACCTTTTGGCCTAAATGTACTTTATCTTGGATTTAGAGTGAATCCATCAAACTTTGAAGTTAAAAAATGAACCAACTGGGTTTTTTTGAGTCCTTTCATGCTGTACAGTAGCACTGCTGTTCGAAAGAATTATTCCAAAATCATTCAAGGTTTTATTTAACTGTAAATATTTATTTTTCATCAAAGGAAGGGATTCCCAGAGGTGGGCAAGGCATCCAGCTGGCGGCTTTTCAACAATATATTAATTTTTTGTACACCCTTTTCCAAGCTGTGCAGTCAGCAGGAGTCAGGAGCTGTTGAAGACAAGGTCTCCTGCAAAGGGCAAGTTTCTCACGGATAAACACGATGGGGCATATTCTGCTCTAGAAAGGATTTATCCTGATTTTCTGCTCTCCCGAACCAAAGGTTTGATTTCATTATAAGGCAAAGCAAAACATTTGTTTCCAGTAAAAGCAAAGAATTTCGTAGGCTTCTGAATATTTCATTAGAGAATCTTTCCCCAATTTAGCTAAATTTTCCAAATAGTTTATTTTTACAGTAGAATAGGAATGGAGGCTTGAGTTTGAGGCTGCTCCAGCAGACACTAAACCTCTGTGTTGGCGAACACGAGAACAGCACCGCACAGATGTCCCAGACAAGGGTGGACCTGCATAAACACAGAAAAAAACCTGTCCAATCTCGCTAGATACTGAATTGTACGAAGAGCAAAGCACACAAAATTAATGCAGCTCATGATACTGAAGTAAGGAAAATGTCAATCAAAGGCTCCAGCTGCTGATATGGAGTGTCCCAGAAACCCAGGATTTGGACAAAAACCTGTGTCAGCAGTTAATGACTCACTTGCAAAATGGGGTGATTAATTATTTTTCTGTGTGACCACCCATGGATGCTTTAGCTGTGGCCTGGGATGGATCTGTGCTAGTGCTGCATGACAGCAAACTCCAGTCCAGGATGAAAGACTAGGATGTAATTAGCATTGTACAAGAAAATACCAAGCAAAATATTAATTGCCTGCACATCATAAATTTGACCCACATCAAATCATTCTGCGGCCATGCCAAGGAAGAAAAATTTTGCAGATGGATTCAAATAAGAATCCAGTCACTCTTCCTACACTTGTAGAGTTATTTGGATGACTGGAGAAAATAGGTTTCTTGAAACTCTTGGCATCCCAACACTGAAGTGGGTGAGGTAGAAAAGTTCAGAGCTTGGCTGGGCCAGTTCCTGCTCTGGCTGCGAGCAGCAGATGGGTCTGGGTGGCATCTGGGGGTCCAGAGGGGTCCTGTGCAGACACAAAATGCTGATGGTTTGCTGATGGATGAACAGAGAAGGGCACATTATAGTCGTATCACAGAGGGGAAAAAAATCTGGGACTTCAGCATAGCCTGGAGGCGTAAACACAGGGAGATTTGCAAGTGGGTATAAGTCAGTATTGCTTAAAAACGGGCTGAAGAATGAAAAGGCAAATAGCGTGGTGGTGTTTTCACAGACAGTGTGGTGGTGTTTTCCACAATGTTTAGGTACTCGTAGGTCTAATCAGGCTGGGGAAGAAAGGTGAATAATTCCATTTAAATCACATTGAACCAGAGGAGGTGGCTCAAGAGCTATACGAGGACTAAAAAGATTAAGAGAGAAGCAAGATGAGCAGAAGGACCACGTGAGGTTCAGGTGAACCCACCTGTTCCCCGCTGGCTGAAGCTCAGCCCCAGGATGTGTTTTGCACCACAGCACTGAGGATGCAAGCAAATGTTTTGGGTCTGTTCATTGGTGTTATCGCCTCAAAGGGAGGAGGAAGGTCCTTGACCCATCATGTTTTCTGCTTTAAGCATAAACCCCTTATCAAATCCATGCAGAAACATTGTACAACTTTCAGAGTTGTGTTTAGCTGCTTAAATTTCCAACCTGAGCAAAAGGAAAAATGTTATTTATTTATTTCTCCGTGTGCCGCTGCTCGGGGGAAAACACATAAAGATGGAGCATTTCCCACTGGAAGATTTTGACTCCAAGTTTAGAGGAGTCATTAGTCACGTCACACATGCCAAGTCTGGTGGAATTTGGCAGAGCTGCTTAAACTTTAACGAGGGTAAAGAGATGAACCTTCACCTAAGCAGCGCTCAGGACAGATGCCGATGGTGACGATATGCTGTTAATTCATCAGGAATTTAGTGCTCAGCTTCCTATTAAAACAGCCCAGTCAGCCAGGATCAATCCCTGCAAATCTGCCAGCAAAGATACAACTTGGATCAAACAATAA
Source organism: Origma solitaria (assembly GCA_013397895.1). NCBI lineage: Eukaryota > Metazoa > Chordata > Aves > Passeriformes > Acanthizidae > Origma > Origma solitaria. Next base: position 200,941 of record VZRL01005061.1, read on the forward strand.
CATTTTCACTCAGGCTGCACAGACACAGTTTGGCTCTGATGTGTTTTCCCGGGTGAATTACAAAAGCAGGATTTGGAGATTCTTCCGTCTCAGGAATTAAATGCTCAGAACTATTGGCTGTCAGCTTGAAGAATGTTAGATCTGCATCTCTCCGCAATTGTCTTAAGTTTCTTGGAATCGAGCCCAGCTATTAGCAGGGGGTAAATAAGACAAAAATTGACAACAATGCGCATTATGGGGTGAAGCGTGGAAGACTGAGGTTTAGATGTGAACGGTTAATGGATTTCTTAGAACTGTGGTATTTGATTTGAAGCTTACCATGTTTTTCAAGCAGGTTCACCTCAGTTGCTCTCTGAAAACTTTAAAAAAAGAATAATATTTTATTCCATTTGAAATACTGAAAAAATATGGGGTAGTGTTTATCAATACGATGTAATCTTGGGGGATTGTGCAGAGTCAGGAGATGGACTTGATCCCTTACAGTTCAGGACAGTCTAGAATTCTGTGATTGTTAAAAATATGTTTCAAATGTGCATTTACAAGTTTGAGTTGGCCAGATTCAGTTTGGCTGTTGGTGTGGACTAACGCAGTGAAATGAAAATTGCTTGGGGAAATAGGGGTTAAATATCTGCTATTTCCAAGTGTGTTTGTATTATTTCCAAACTCCTCCTTTTTGTTTTCACAACATACAGTGGGTAAAAGGTTGTGAGGTCAGGCTAGAAGTGATTCTGCGTTTTCAGAGAAATGGTTTTTGCTTTATTTTTTCTGCTGATTTTCGTCTTTGGACAAAAAGAATCTTTCTCCTCTTCTCTATGATGAGCTGTGCTTTCTATCCTATGGCACCTTCTCTAGGGCTGAAAAGGCTCAAGAAATGAGTGATAATTTTACCCCACAGAGCCAACAAGTGAACAGCACAGTTGAAATATGACAAACTTGTAAAATATCCCATTTCAACAAGTTTCTCGTGAGCACAAATGCAAATATCTTGACACAAGCCCCAAGCAACACAAACCTAAATACACATTAAAGCTCAGTTCAGCTGCTTACATCAGCCTGAGGTTACCAAAAAGTTCTGTAGCCCTCCCGAATCCACAGGTCCATTCACATCCCTGCACAGTTATGGGTGTACAAACCCTTTGTCTTGGAGACAATAATAAAAAAAGCCAAACCTTTATTCCCTTCTCTTTATTTCCCTGCTGAAGCAAATTTTTCTGCCTCTCTCTGAACTTCCTTACGTAGGAAAATACATTCAGTGGTATTTTTCTGTAGGTTCTGGGTGTGTTTCTGGGATTTCAGCAGGTTCCCCCACCCTTCCCCGGGGTGGTGCTACCTGATCCTCTTTCCAAGCTGCTGACAGAAGTTTTGGGAAGATCTCAGCTGCCTTTGCACCAGCCTCAATTCCTTCCCAGTGACACCACCGAGTTTCACTTCGGAGCCTGAGGTAGGTTTCTACTCAGATAAACCTGCAGACAATATTGATGATTTTGGGCACACAGATTCTAAACACAGTGTGCACATAATGCCTTTAAAAATTGACTTTATTCAGTTGGGAAACATCTCCCCCCTGCCTTGTCCTGGCTTCAGTAAATGTTGTTATGTCCCAGTAATCCCGTTTTATATCTGGAAACCTCTGGGGATTTTATTTATACAAACTAGTCTTGATTTTCTATTTTCTCAGGAAGGGAAGGAGGAATTTTTAAACATTGTGTTTTTATGATTGCAGGTATGTATTGTGGCACTTGAAAGGAAAATACTGCCATGTATGTATGGAAGGAGAAGACCATTCAGAGCTCATGATGTGCAAGGAGAAACTCCCAAAAACTTTGACAAGGCAGGACTTTAGTAACACATAAAGTTTATAAACATGAGCCTGAAAATGAGCAGCTGGGCTGTTCCATTTGGCAAGACCACACAGTCAACAAGAGCTGGGCTGAGTTGGAGTGACTTTGCATTTTGTTTTTAGCAAAATATCATCTGCTTGGGCCTAAGACCCTGTACCAATATAGACTAATAGCTTAGAGTCAGTCGTTTCACTATTATTAGGTCACCGGGTAGAGAAAATTCTAAATGGAAATTATTTGGAGTACAGCAGCAAGTCCCAGGAAAAGTTGGGCGCAGCTTCACCAGGATTCCTGTAAACGAGGAGATTCCGAGTTCCCATTGATCATTCCTCGTTGCGCCGTGTGTATAAAATAGCAATTTGAGGTTTCAGGAGTGTCATGTCTGCATGATGAGTCCATCAATTTTCTTTGGCTGCAGGTTTCCCTTCAGTGGCTCGAAAGTAAATTATGAGAAGCTGAAGGAGAAAGCCGTAAATTATTGGGCTCTGCCAACTTCAATATCCGCAGCCTGACGGAGCCTTGATTTGACAACAATCTGCTTGTCAGTCTCTCTTGCAAAATATTAACACGCTCAATTATCAAATGTGTTATCCAACTGTTAAATCTCACGGATAGAGCAGTCCAAAGTCCAGGGTCAGGCTCCTCTTCTCTTCCTGCGGCAAAGCATCTGCTCAGGCTCTGGAGCTGCTCGTTCTTGGCCCGTGACAGCAGTGTTTCTTTAGGGTTAGTAGTATTTTTTTTTTTCAGGAAATTCAGTCTCTTTCTACGAGAAAAGTGGAAAGAAGGGCACAAGTGTTGCTGCTTGGTTGCCCTGGGTGCAGTCGGAGTTTCCGGGAATGGGAAGTGGGAACAGGATGGGCCCAGTGCTCCCCAAATCAGCCTCTTTCACGATGCAGAAAACAAACTATATGCTTTGACAAAGCCCCAAGTTCAGGAGCAAACACCAGGTTACCTTCATTTAAGAGCATTTTATAGCTACCAAATCAGTTCTCTCCTATTTACCAGTACAAAAATCTCATCTTCGTCCACCAGACTCTTCAGGAAAACCATTCCACTTTATCCATCCTCCTGTACTTTTCCCCATCTCACTGTGCCCTGGTGCTGTGATTTGGACCTGAGCCAGTCTGGGAGATGGCAGAGAGCTCAAGGAGCTGAGCCTCAGGTTTCCCCAAAGTTTGTATGAGCAGAGCAGAAAGTTTTTCCTCTCTAGAAAAGCAGGAGCCAGCGGTGTGTCCAGGAGAGCTGTGGGAGTGCACCTTTGCAGGAGGAAAGGGAGACAGCACTGCCAGAAGTGACCACTGGTCACTGGTTCCATCCTCAGAGACAGGGAGCAGTCTCTAAAGTTGGGAACAAATCTACAGTGCTGTAAAGGTGGGTTGTCCATTTTCCCTCCCCACCCAAAATATGAATTTTAGGATTATTTTACTGGCAATAAACTATTGGATCAATTTAATTTAAGCTACAAGGCCTCTCTCAAAAATTTCTATGAATGCCTGTGACTACGTATAAATCCTAAAATAACATCCCTGATTAAATATGAGTTGACCACTGGTTTAGAGAGCTCTGAGACACCTCCCACCAATTCATGTTGGTGAGGTATTTTTACAGATGAGGCACTGATCAATCATTGCATTTAATTGCTTGTGTGAAATTTTAAAAGAAAGTTGTATCTTTAAGCACACTGGTTTGCCTCAGGCAATTGTGATGAACATTACTCTGTCTCCTCATGCTGTAAATCATGATGGGCCACTGTAGATAAGGGGTTTGTGCTAAACATTAAAAACAGTCACCTGGAAACAAATAGAAGTATGAGTAATAACCACATGCAAATTTATCCCCCATTTATAACATGCTAGTAAATGCTGACAGTCGGAGAAAGGGAATGTGGTGCAGGAGGAGGATGTTGGGTTTTGCAATTACAGTCCCAATCCATTCTCAAAAGATTAAAGTTTTACACAGTGGTTGTTCTCGGGAAATTTGCTGAATCCTAATATTTAAGATGAAAGCATAATGAAGGACGATTTTTTTTTAAAAGAATTGTCTGATAGGCTTGATTTGCCAGTTCCCACTGAAGCAAAACTTTCCTCTGACTTCAATTATCAGTAAATTGTGTTGACCTCAATAAGGGTTTTTGCAGAACTGGACCCGTAGCATGAATAGGCTGTTCTGTGCAGAAAAGTGACTGCATGAAAATGGCACCTTCTTACTCATCAGTTCTGCTTCCCGAGGGCACACGAGCTGCTGTGTCTGGCTTTAATGACAGAAATGAGGTTTCGCTGCTCTTTCCTCCTGCGAGACCTTCGGAGCTGGTGGAACCGGGCTGGGAGTTGGTGCAACAGCGGCAAAATTTGGGTGAGAACAGCCCCAAAATCCCCTCGGTCCTCCACACCCAGAGGGCTGGGAGCCCCCAGTTTGCACCCCAAAAGGGTGTGACAAAACCCAAACCCCCTGCACATGACAATGAATCAACCATCGTTTTCCCACTGGGCTACTCCAGACCGGGAACTTTAAACGCTCTCTGTTTGACATCCTCCTGATTTATTGCATTTGTAAAGGTGACCTTAAATATTTTAATGGTAATAATTCTTTCAAGGGCTTGAATCAGTAAATGTGCTGTGTTCATATTTTGGCATTATATACTGTAGGCAATTTAATCCATATAAGCAGTTTCAGTGATATTAACACTGTAGGCAAACTGATACTAAAGTTTAAATGTCAGAGAGAGTTTTCATATTACATCTAGTGCAAACAAAGCATTTTTTCTCCAAGTACTGAGGCATAAAATACCAGGAGATAGTAAAGACAGAGAGTGCCAATGAATCTGAAACAAACAGGAGGTGAAATTTATAGTATTTTCAAATATGTGCCCTATCCAAGGACTGCTGCAGCTGCACAGATCTATAAAATTAGAGATAAGAGAAAAACCTTGTAGTGCTCCACAATAAATGCACCTCCACCAGGGTATCTATCTGGATTTCTGTAACTCCTTGGAGATTTACTATTTCACCTTGGATTTATTACCCACTGTGCATAGCACAGATGGTATTTTATATTTCCTCCATTGCCCCGCTCGTTGTGCAGGGACAGGTCCCTGTTCCAATCACAGTGCAGGGATGTGCCACCACCACCCCACCCCTTGTAGGACGGTGCAGAGAAGGGCTGGGATGATCCCAAAAATGTTTACCCAGTGATGCCATGGGGTTTGTGGGATCAGGCAGGCTTCCATCCTGTGGCCTCAAAGCTCTGGGTGCCTCCTCACACCCAATAGCCAGCCAAGACTTTGCCTTACGGGGGAAAAAAGCACGGATTGGGTAAAAAGAGGTGCCTTGCATGGTTTCCAGGTTGTGGTGAGGTGCTGCCCGTGCTGGGATAAATGATGCCTGGGGCTCTCCGGTGCCACCAGCCCTGGGAAGGTGCATCTGAGCCGGCCAAGCACCGGCTCATAAAACCTGTGACAAATGGTCAAAAGGTTTATTGGCCGTGTACTGCTGCTCATGACCCCATAAACCACCAAGGATGTGTGGAAACACGGGCTGTTTGTTAGGATGTTTGCTTGTTAAATAACCTGACCTGCTCTGAAATCTGCTGCTGGCACTGCTGGGCTAAGGAAAAGGGGGAAACTCAGTAAAAATAAGTAAATCAACCCATGAATGATGTGTAGGAAGTCACAGGAGGAGGAAGCACAAGTGCTGTCATGTGGCAAATGAGAGAGGAAGGGTATAACCACTGAGAAATAAAATTTATAAGCTAATTATGCTCTTTTTTCCCTAAGGATTTTTGTCCTTGGTTTAATCCCTCTGAAGATTTGGCACAGCTCTGGTGACCACAACTCCTGGGAATGTTCATCATTGTCACTTAGGTGACAGGACCATGGCACTTGGACTTGGCCGTGCCTCTTCATCTCAAGGAATTTTGAAGGTGCCTCAGGCAACTTTAGGTGACTTCAGGCAACAAGGGGGAAAATCCTGCTCCTGTTGGGATGGTGAAGAAGACCCTCAGCCACCATCCTTCCCCAGCTTCCAGGGCTTTCAAGCTAAACCCTACCAGACCTTGATGAGATGTCCCAGATGAGAAATGAAAAGAGCTCCAGACCCCACGGGAGGAAGGGACAGATTCTGCCATGAGAAGTTTCTTTTGCTATTTGGACAACTCAAACACCAATAATATCTTCCCAGTCATGTCATTACATCAAGGTGAGCCTGTAGTGCTCCAGGCTGAAGGATTTCAGCACTTCTTCCATTGGGACCCCCTGGCAGCAGGATGTGACTGTCACCTCTGGCCACAGCTCCTGGGTGAACAAGGGACCCAATGCACGACTTGCAAATTCCAAAACCTCTCAAACTGAGGAGAAAATGAATGTGCTCAAGAGCTCATTGCAAATTTCAGTCGTCTGCTGAAACAGAGCCAAGATCTTTAATTCATATTCAGATCCCTAATCAATATTTCAAGAAAATCAAAGTGTAAAGCTCAACCTGTATAATCGCGGTTCTGCCTTCATCCTGATTGCACTTAATTTCATCAGGGTCACACTGAAGAGCTCAGGCTTGTTTAATTTTAAACTCCAGTGATAGTCAAAGGAACCCAATTTCAGTTGTGGCTCTGCAAGATTTTTGTAAATTTAAAGCAATTAAATGGCTTTCTTTGTCCTTCTTAAATGGACAAGCTGTAAACAAGGTGTTCTGGTTGGTTGTTTCTCCATAGGAGATGTTATCCCCATATTTAAAACATTAAATATAGCATGACTTGTGATAACTGCTACTACCTGAATAGATGATAAACCAATAAATTAAAGCAGCAGCACATAAAGTGATGAATTCTGGTAGATTTAAGGTGATATAAAATAATTGTAGACTTTACTGCTATTTCCATTTTTAATGGGGTTCTGTGGCAGTACATTCTGGCAGCAGAGCTGGAGAGGTAAATTAATCTTTATGCATCATCATCAAGCAGTGTAAACATGGCCAAACTTCATTAGGACATAATAGATGGTTAAGTGTCTGCCCCTTGGAGGTGAGATTGCTCTGGGAAGTGATTATAAGTTCTTCGCACAGCCATGGGCACCCCATCCTGCTGGGCTGGAAAACTCACAGGGAGAGAGAGCTGGGCTGAAAGTGTACAAAAAGAGCAAAAATCTTACTCGACATACTGTCTTTTAGACATTATTGCACATTAAGGAGAGAATTGCAATACAATCTGTTCTCCGTTTCTATTTCTGATATTGGTTTTTGTCATTAACAGCTCCATTCCTGTGTGATTTTATGAGCCCGTTGTACCATGACCTCTCTTTCCACGGCAGCAGTTGAACTTACATTATATATGCAAGTATATATTTATACTTACTGCACTTTTTCTTGCCTCTTTAATGGATTACGTTCACTAATTGAACACAAGGTCACAATTTCTAGATTAAAAGTAGCTGCAAAATGTAGTTCAGAAATCTCACCTTACAGCTTTTTGTGAGAAAAGTTGGCAAAATAATTCTGAAAACAAAATATGTTTCGTTGAACAGTTTCAAATCAGTCTGGATTTGATGTCTGTACAGTGTGGACAGCAGAAAATTCAGGCTAGAAAATATATTTTAATCTCAGGGGAATTTTAATTATGTCTGCTTTAAAACTCATATTTTAATATATATTTGGTGAGTCAACATCACGATGCAGACAGTGGCATGAACTGGTCAGATGTGGAGTGGCAGATCTTTTTCACACTGTCAAATACCAAAAGGTGTCTTACTAACAGGAAATCAAACTGCAGCATCATCTTGAATCCCTTGATTACTCCAAGGCTCCTTTCGGAGTTCAACATTCTTGAGTTTACTTCCTGATAATTGTGTTAAGAGTTTTCTGCTGCTCAATTGCCTCAGGAATTAGGAGATGGTTTTGAGAGCAAAGGAAGGACTCTCCTGCTAGCACAACTCTCCAGAGCAGAAAACATTTCTAATTATGGAAATTATCATAGATGTTGTATGAAAAGGGGAAAAAATCATTCCAGAGCTGCAGGAAAGGTCTACTGCAGATCACCATATTGGGCCCATCTTGTAAATCAGGATAAAACAGCAGAGAAGACACAAAATGTTGAGTTCACAGCTTTATTTGGTCACTAGCATCCTTGCAGTGGGGCTCTGTGCATTTTCATTTCTGTTTTAAGTCTTTAATTCACTTTTTAATTCCCTCTTTGCTCATTTATTATGTTTTTCTCTTTGTTTGCACCACCAAAAACTAAACCAGTTTAATCCACATATATCTCAAAGTCAGCCTCCACCCCTGCATTTACTTTTGCATTTCCACTCTCTGGTAATAGCTTTTACAAGCAGACCAGTTTAAATTCTTAATTTCATCTAACTCCTCTAAATGCACAATGATTCTTCGACTGGAAAGGAAAGAGAGTAGCTCGGAATGATCCATATGTTGAAGTACTGTATTTTCATCGTTTAAATGATAAACTTCCCATCAAATATCCACAAATGTACATTCATGACTCCCATCCAATGATCTATTGGCCAGAGGCACATACATTGTTTTAATTTATTTTGGAGTAAAGGTGCTTTCCTGCCGAGTTTGGATAAGCTTGCTATGCACCAAACAGATGTTCAATAAAAGAGACTTTACTGAATATGACAGAGAAACTCAGGGAGAGAGGATGAAGGAAGGAAAATTACAGGATGTATGGATTCCTGGTTCATCAAACAACAGGCCACACTTTTAATCAGGGCCCTTCTATGGATGGAGCAGTAATGAAACAGAAGGACTGGGGATGTCTTGGAAGGAGGTGACACCAACACGTTGCTCGTGGTGGAATTAACTTTGGCAAATCCACTGTGGAAGGCTCCCCATCCTCTGATGGGTGCAAACAGTTCCTCCCATCATGGAAAAAATCACCTGCAGAAATTCAGCTGCAGGATCTGGGAGAATTACAAGGTCTGGAGGTGAGCATGTGAGGGTTTCTTCCCACCATGTCAAACGCCCAATTTTGCTCTCAGAAGGAGAAAGTGATTCTTGAAACACCCAAGCCTTACATCTATTCAGGCTTTTCCCGTCTGGAGAGAGGTGCTATTTAAGGAGGAGTCGAGGAGCACAAAGCCGGCCTGATTCATCAGGAGATCAAAGAGGGAATGCTGCCTTTGAGATAAAGATGGCTCTGCTTTGAAAGGTTTCTCCTTTGTTCGGGGATGTCCACCCACCGCGTGGGACAGCTCCTCCTGAGAGACACACACGAGGAGAAAAGCACCTCCTCTGCCTGCTCCCGGGGAGCTTCACCTCCAGTTTTTGGATGTTTCCATCAAAGACAGGCTTCGTGCCTGACCTTCTCCAGCCCCACCCTGCCTTCGAGCAGGGAAGCGCGACGGGGATGGGCCTCCATCTTGTGGCAGAGAATTGACTCAGTGATGCAACTTTTAAACCTGGAAAATTTTAAAACTCCACCGGAAACTTTCTTATTCGCAAGATGTGAATCCCAATGTTGATTTGCCAAGGGAGAGGAATTGACATTTTCCACCCAGCAATCTGCTGTGCTTGTTCAGGGGCTGTTCATAACCAGTTTTCCTCTCTCTACCTTCCACTATGGATAGGTCACTGTGGTGAAAAAATGCAAGTATTTAAATATTTTTCTGGGAATTTTGGTAAAATCTGGTGGTATAGAAGGTGGAACGGCTCCTACAGGTGAGACTCTTCCATCGGTGTTCATCCACATTATTTGATGGTTTCAAAATCAGTCCTAATAGTAGGTGGAAATGCCCTGGAATGTGGTGTAGGACAGCCAACATGTGACCTGATTTGGCTGCTGAGGCTTTCTCTAGGTGAAATGGAGTGGAGAGAAAAGGCAAGAAGGGATTTCTGGAAAAGGGATGTTTATAATTGAATTTTATAAACCTTCTTTCAGGAAATTCTCAGCTTGGCTTAACTCCCCCACATTCACTTCTTTAGAAGGAACTTCCTTTCTACAACCTACAAAATGTGTATTTTCACATAGACAAGAGATAATTTTTAAAAAATTAGAGTAGGATTTATGGGGAAAGATGACAAAAATTCATGGCAAAAGAGGAGCTGAAGAAAATAAAAAGTCATTTACCAAGCTCTTCCTGGGCAGAACTTGCTGGTTACCTTCCAGTTGAGATGAGAAGGCTTCAGCTGTGGGACTGTGATGGGCTTCTCCAAAATACAAATAGAGATTTATCGATTTGCCATGGGGAGGCAACACAGTCCCTTTAATAATAAATTAATATAATATAATATAATATAATATAATATAATATAATNGATAAATATAAATTTAACTATAAATATAAATATAATAGATAATAATTATATTGTGTCACTGTGTATATTATTATATAATAACAAATTATTTTATAATTTATTATTAAAGCCACCAGCCATTCAGAACCAAGGGTGAATAAACAGGAGTTTGCAACATGAAATAGGATCCCATGTAGATTTACTAAATCATTATTACCTGTGAGTATCTACAGCCAGGAGCACAGAGTCTCCAGCACTGACATGAATTCAAACATGATGCTGAAGTTTCAAAACACTGAAGCCTGGGCAGTATTTTTCACAAGATGGATTGGCAGTTTTAATAATTCCCAGATCCCAAACACATATGAAACGAGCCCTTGATGAGAAAGGTCTGATTACAAATAACCTGCAGAGAGATGAAAGTTCGTTTTTAATATCTGTTTTTCTAATTCTGCCTTAGACTTTCAAGAGGCTTCAAAAGAAGGCAAAGACTAGAAAACAGTTTGATTTAATACTGTTAGATGTGTGAAATAAAATGCTGGACAATAAGAGATGTAAAACAAGCAACAAGTGCAAATGACTTAAATCAAATTAAAGAGCTAATTGAAAATAATGGAATTAAACCCTTTTTCGGTTGTTTTTATTCATCTGCTTTTCAGCACTGTTTAGAGAGCATTTTTTTTTTATCTTCTTCACTTTGAAGAACAAACTTTCTCTGCCATGAAAGACAATGATTTTAATCAGGCTCTGAAATGTCATTCTCTGGGGATGTGGATGTTAAATGCCAGCGAGGAAGAGAAGCGCCATCAACACAACCAGCAGGGCAGCCGCGGAGCGAAGCGGCCTCGGTGCGAGGAGCTCTGATCCAACACCCCGATACCGAGATCCTTCAGCTCCCATCACAGCAGTCCTCACCGGCATGACCTTGCTTTCATTCTCTCTATATCTAAAGGAATTCTTCTTTCTGTAGCACACACACTCACAGCTTCAACTGAGCAAATCTCGGGCTCCGGTGAGGAACCATGAGGTATCTGCTGGTGTCTATCCGTTTTCAGTTTTTGCCCAGATCAGCCAATATGGACTGAGCTTTTCTTGGTTTTGTTTAAGCAGCTGAAGGGAAATGGGGTTTACTTGAGTGTATTTCGGTGTTTTTCTGTTCATTAAAGCAGAGGAGCAGCCCCTCAGCAGTGGGATTGGCGTGGCTGCAAACCTGTGCTGCAGGAAGCTGCTCCGGAGTGTCCTGGTGAGTGGGAGAGGAGGTGTCCCAGCAGGAATATGAGTGTCCCTACAGCTCCTCATTGTCCTGTCACTATCGGAGACGGTCACGACACAAAAAAATTCACAACAGCTTCTTGGTCAGAGGAAAGGGAGAAGTAACTCTTTATTTTCCAGAGCCTTTTTATACTATTTTCTAACTTTTATGTCACACATCCATTGTCTCTCAATTCACCACCCCACAATATCATTGGCTACCTACAGCCAGAACAATATCTTGGAAAAACACCACCTGCATGAAGCCAGCTACCTCTGTTTATGAATTCCTGCTTGCTTTGAACCATAGAGCTACTGCGAGAACTGAGAACAAGAAGTTGGTCTCATGGTGAAGTAGCTCTTACTACGTACCTACAATTTCCACATTGTCCCATTTCTCTTACCTGCCCAGTGCCACAGCAGAGCCAGGCTGACCTCTCTTTGCTCTCCCCTGTCCATTCCCAAGCCTCCTCCTCATCCTCCATTAGGGTTTGGGCTCCAGGGTGAGGATGGCCCAGCAAAAGTGCATTTGCCCAAAGGGCCTGAAGCCTTCAGTGCTTCAAAAAATACTGCTAAGTAGAATCAATGATTTTAAGGGTCTCTTCCAACTTAAATGATGATTCCGTGATTGCAGAGCACATCTGCAGGGGGAGGTTACCTACAGACCTTGAATGAGGCTTGGCTTTGCAGGGCAAAATTAAACCTGTTAAAGCATTTTGTGCAGAAAATTCCACCATAAATCCCTGTCATCAATGTTCCGAAAGTTTCTCTCTTTTTTCGACTGGAAGCTCACAGAAATACCTTCCCTGTGGAGCTCAGAGCTGGGCAGCACACCAGGCTCAGCTCCTCTTTGGTTTAGGGGTTATTTTTGCTTTACTCCATCCTGCACAGAAGCAAACCCGGCTTGGAGCACCCAGGTCTAGTGGAAATGTCCCTGCCCATGGCAGGGGCTGGAATGAGGTATTTTAGTCCCTTCCAACACAACCCACTCTAGGATTCTGTGATTAACCGCGCTGCCTTTCTCATGGGCAGCTTAATTTTAAGTCTTGCAGAAGAACAAGGGGAAAACCAACTGAGACAACATGAGGACAATTCCCCTGCCTGTGGAAATGTGTTTTTTTAATGAAATTATTTCCCCTGTGCACTGCTGCACTGCCTCTTCATTAGAGGGGCAGCAGAAGTGTGTGCTTGCTCAGTGCTGAGCTCTCATGGTATGCAGGGGCTGCATTTAAAAAATCATTCCTGGTGCTAAAAACCAACCTGACAGTGCTCCTTAAGTTTGGTGAAATATCCAATCAGTCTCAGTGGTGTTTTGTGGGAAAAGGAATACATAAAATAACAGGGGGGGGAAAAAAAAAAAAAAAGGGGGGGGGAAAAAGAAGAGAGGAAACCCACCAACCCTGGTGTGTTCCCATAATGAAGGGTCTAAAAATGCCCCACTCATTGATGCAAAATTACAGTTATTGTTTATCCTCCTTCTACTTCACACAGCTTTATACAATACACACCACGAAAAATACAAGCAAACAACCGACACATTAGTTAAGAGACCTTCCATTTTACTTTGGCAGTTCACGATAATGGAATTTAATTGTGGAAAAAGCTGAATAATTTTAGCTGAATGTCATTTGGTTCATTCAAACTGGGAATCAGGGACATTTTTAACAAAGGTTTTCAAACTTCTTTTGAAATCAGGAAGCTGCTGTGCACAGATAAGGGGAGAGGTTTGAGGATTCTCTATCAGAAATTTCAAGGTTTTTTCCATCTGCTTTTTCACATTAACTGGTAATTATCCAGAAAGGCACATAATAGTGCAGAAATGACAGAAGCTGACAAAGGTTTTCCTAAGATATGTAAATTGTCAGTGATAGGCAAGGTGCAACAGAAAGGCTTTCTACAGCACAATTATTTATGCCAGTTTCATTTGCTTTTAGGTAGCACTGATGGTTCTACCCCACCGCCGCCTTTATCACAGGCACTGCACATTCCCTCACCACCAGCACGCAGGGAAGGTGGCAAAAACTGAGCTTGGAGCTTGGTGGTCTCCTCCAGTGCCTCTATTTTCTATTAAATATGTGCACGGGGACTGTGCACGGAGATATTTCTGAGGAGTTTGTTATAACCTTCCCTTCATTTCTCACACTGCAGAAATAAATTAAAAAGTGTGACTCTTCCCACTGAAAGAGCTCCCGCATGTTGGTGGTCTCAGAGACCTTCCTCACCGCAGCTGTTTGAGGGAGGAGGTGTTAGAAGGGACACTCAGCTGTTTGTATCGGAGCTTCATTAGTCCTCTCCGCTAATTGCCTAACTACGGCAAACAGATGAACCTGTTAGAGATGCTCAGATAAAGCCCCTTCCTCCTGCTCTCCATGTCCGGGGCTTCTCTTGCTGGGTTGGAGAGGTGGGTGGTGGGACAACTACCCCATTTGCCTTTAAAAATTCAGTCTGGGAACGATGAATCATGGAATACTTTGAGTTGTAAGGGACTTTCTGAAGGTCTTCCAGTCCAATCCCCCTCAATGAGCAGGGAAGGTCAGATTTGGGGACTCAGCTTATACTTCTTAGGGGAGGAAAGATCCTCTCTCCCAAAATTGTCCTCTCAGTCCCAGGAATTCTTACCCATGGCAGTGCAAAGGTGCCACCCCATGACCTGTCCCAGGCTGGGCTCCAGGTCCTGAACAGGGTTTTACATGGATATTCTACATCTCTGCTGCACAGGCAGAAGGTTTGGGGTTTGATAAATATCCCTTTGCCAAAGGAGAGGTTGGGTTGGGCTTTGGAGTCCTTAGGGAACTTAATTCTTATTTAAGTAGAGTAAGGGGCTGTGCATGGGAGAAATTCCTGCCTGACCTCCCCTCACTGAGCTCATACTGGAATTACAGATTTTAATTAACCTTTTCTGGGAATAGGACCTCCCATGTATCTGCACATGTAATGAGAGGTTGTAGGATCTTCAATGGATGGAAGGACTTCACCTGCTCTAGTGGCACCAGAGGTGTTTCGAGGGATAATCACTTCCCATGAGTGATGTTCAGTTGCCCTCATGGGAGGAGTTTCCATGTGGTTGTGGGGGTGGAATTAATTGCCTTTACGGAAATATTCCCCGAAGTTAATGGGTGCTGAGAGAAAGCAAACAAGATGCAACACAACAGATTTGTATAAAAAAAACTCAGTAAGATTGCATTTGAAAGTCAATAGGATTTGCTATTAACTGTAAGGACCTTGTCTCGTATCTGGGGCTTTGTTTTCCCAAATCAGGGAGGTCAAATCCATGTGAAAGGCTTTGGGACAGACGGAGGGGAAGGATTTCACCCACCCAAGCCATTGAACTGCAGCTGGTGCCTGGGGAGCGTCTGTCCCTGCAGGAACCATCCTGGGGTGGCTTGTTGTTTGGCTTTTTTGTTTGTTTGTTTTTTCTTGGGGTTTTTTGGGTTTGTTTGTTTTTGGGGTTTTTTTTTTCGTTGGTTGGTTGGGGGTTTTTTGAGGGTTTTTTTGTTGTTGTTGTTTTGGGGATTTTTTGTTTGGTTTGGTTTGGTTTAGGGGTTTTTTGTTGGTTTTTTGTTGTTGTTGTTGTGGGGGGGTTATTGGGGGTTTTTGGGGTTTTTTTGGTTGGTTGGTTGGTTTTGGTTTTTGGGTTTTTTTTTTTTTTTTGGTTGGTTTTGTTGTTGTTGTTGTTGTTGTTTTTCAAAGACAGATTTTCTTTCAGAGGCTTTTATGCCATGAAGATTGAACAAAAACTTTTAAGAGCTTCTTTACTCGGTCACTGCTGAACCTCCTCAGGAGGAGCCAGCTCGGGGGGCTTGGACGGAATACCCCAGCAGGTGATTTTTGGGGGCTGCAGCCCCAAAACATCTCCTGTGCTCATGTCCCCTTTTGTCCCCATTCCTGTTAATTCCCAGGACTCTTTCCTTTCTCCGCACAGCCCCTGACAGTGCTGGAAGGGAAAAACAGCAGCTCCAGCTGCTGACACTGGGCTGCAGCTCCACTGGGCACTGGGAAAGCCAAAACAGACATCACATATGCCTGGGCTTAAGTAGAAGAAGTTGATTAATTATTATTGCAAGAGGAAACCCCAGCTCATGCCCAGGGGAGACCCCAGGACAAGATGAGGTGAGGGACCAGAGCCCAGGCCCAGCTGGAAATGGATTTTTGGAATATGCAGGTGAATTAAATTAGGTGTGTGGGCCAGAGCACCCTGCTGATAGTCACACAGAGCATTTAGGGTATTCAAAAAATGCCTGAGTGGTAATTATGTCCTTAAACTTTCTGGATTTCCTTTGGTTTTACTTTTTTTTTAGGTTTCTTTTTTTAAAATAAAGTTTAAATTAGATCAAAAACCACCAGGCCTCTGAAGATGGTCCCGGGTGGTCTGCGCACAGCAGAGATGAGGACTTTGGAATTGTCATGCACAGACATCAGGTGCGAGCTGGCAAAAGGACTTTGAAAAGGCAGAAAGGCACTTAAGGACAGAAACCCTGAGGATGCTCAATAAACAATCACAGGAACGGTGCTGTGAATGTGACTTTGCCATTGTTAAACATTTCTGCTCCTGCTTGTGGTGACATTTTGGCCACTGTCTAAATACACAGAAATGGCCTGAATGCATCATCTGGATTATCTGATTTTAGTTTGAGGTTGTGGGGTTTTTTTTTCTGCAGCCTCTTGGTAGACTTTGAAAGAAGAAAAGGAAAAAAAAAAATTAAACGTATTTCAGAGTAATTGAACTGTGTTCACATTAACTTACACTAAAATTATTTTTAATTAAATGAACTTCCTCTGTTTGTAGCTGGAAGGTACTTGTGTGAGATAAAAACGCCATTCTAATAACGCTGAGACTCACCAGCGCTTAATTAGCATCACAACTCAAGGCAGAGGGAGCAGGAAGGCGAGCAGGGAGGTGGCTCTGTGCTGCTGGGTGGGATTTTGGGAAGGGATGCTCAGGCCCCATCCCAGAGCCCACCCAGCACCGAAAGGAACGCCGGGAGGGGAAATCACGCCCAGGGTTTGACACAGTTTGTGGCAAAAGCAATTATAATTAACATTATATTAAATATTAAGTCAAGATCATAAAATGTTGATTGGTGCTGATTAGCTGCATAATCCATAATTAGAAATCACTGCACCCTTCAGCAGGTACTGTAGTGCCTCGCCTGTGATTTCACCGCTGAATTAAGTGGGAGTGATTCAGCTTTTGCCCTGAGTTTTATTTCTGCATTTCATTTAGGGCAGAAGAACACTCAGGCAAAGAAAGGCACAGGATCTCTTTCCACTCAGGCTGCTCCCAAATTCTCCATGCCAAGGGCAGCTCCCCATCCCTTCCATGCCCATGGAGAGGCGATGGCCGAATTGCCCTTGACTCTCCCCAGCTCTGCCAAAAAACGTGGGGAGAAGCTTTGGAACTGCCTGGGGAAGTGCTGGAGGGGTTCAAAATCCACGTGGGTGTGGCTTTTGGGGACACGGGGTAGTGGTGGCCTTGGCAGTGCTGGGGGATGGTTGGTCACAATGATCATGGAGGGTTTTCCCAACCTAATTGATTCCATTTGGAATGTATGGAATTCCGTATTCTCTGAAAATTCCTCACCCCAAAAGAGTGACTGCAGAAGGTCGAGCTGGAGCTGTGCCCTCCTGGCTCAAGCCAAGAGGAACCAGCATTAGGCAGCTCCAAGAAAATAATTTATTATAATATTATAATAATTATTATATAATTATTATATAATTATATACTTACTATAATATATAATATTATACTATTATAATATTATACCAATATAATAATATATAATAATATATAATATTATAATATAATAATTTTTCTTTTCACTAACTCAGAAAACAAGGTCACCTCAGCAAGGAGGGAGCAAAAGGAGATTCTTTATTCTGATTTGATTTTAGAAGACCAAACCATCTGTGCCTCACTCATCAGTGGGGTGGAAACAGGGACCCTTTGGGGAGGTCGGTGGCTCTGGGCTGAGGAGCTGCTGCAGTAGGGTGAATTATTCGGGGTGTTATCGAGGCTTGCTGCAGCAGCTCTGCTCTCCCCTAATTTTATGGGTCCATTTATCCTGGATATCCATTTGTAATGGATAATGTCATCATCACACACTGGGAAACGTTCAAGTTTTGTGAAAGTAAAGAACAAAATCCCCTAAACCATGAGGTTTTATGTCTTTGCTGCTAATTTGAGTCACTGCCTTGGCTGGAGACCCAGCTGTGATTTTCCACACTAGAGCTGGATAAGAATAATAAAATTTGGTGGATAAAATCCCAAAGCCGTGGCAGCCTGGCTGCTCCTCCTGGAGCCCCAGCAGCCTCCTTGCAGCTGAGCTGATCCAGAGGGACCTTGGAGGCTGCGCTGGGCACCCGCCGGCAAACCCAGGGCTACAGAGAGAAAACACATTGCCGTAATTTCCTCTTTTCCAAAGGCACTTTGGAGTCTTAGGGAAGAAATCTTTTCATTCCTTCTGCTGTTATCTTTTGCTCTGATCAGCAGTGCCTGGGAGTGGAACTGAGGGTCTGGGCAGAGCCCGGTGCTCTCAATCAATTAAATCAATGCGGCCGTGACGCTCTGGTGATTTTCCCTAACCATGGCTGGGCCGAAAAGGAGGGCACAGGGAATTGCAGGGAATGCAGGTGGAGAAAAGCAGGAAAGCTGGGCTTGGGGTCCCCATTTCCATGGGATGGATTACATGGAATGCAGCCCTGGACGGGCCCAGGGAGGTATTTGCACCCTGTGATGTTCACACACTCATTCCCACAACCTTTTAATTATTCTCCTTATTATATGAATGACTATATTTTTATTTAAATCAATAGTCTATATATATACATTTATTTCTATTAAATATATATATTTAATACATTTTTATTTTAAATTTATAAGACTGCAAAGATCACCTCCATCATTTAGGAGCTACTTTTGGCTAATCCAGGAATTCCCTGTCCTGCCTGAGCTCCTTGAGCAGCCAAGAATCCCAAGGAGATATTTATCTGCCCCACTGCAAAGCATCCAAACCCCTCTCACATCCTTCCCCTGAGCATCCACCAACCTGAAAGCACCAGGAAGAACCAGAAAATGCTCCCAAACCTTGTGTGTTCTTTGCTGAAGTATTGATAGTGTAGGGGCTACTTCTGACTGAGCAGCTAAATAAATAAATCTAAAAATTTAAGGAGATTCCCATGCCATGACTACCAAAACCAAGGTATTTCCATTATCTCAGCATTTTCATTTGAAAAAAAGAACTGTAAAAAAATAAAAGCAGAATGTCCTCTCTGTGTGTCACCGTTCCCTGGGCAGAAGTGCAGGAGGTGCTGGGCACAGGGCACATTCCCAGTATAAAACTGGATTTGCATCCCCTGCCTGGGATGCACAGCAAATCCCCCCAGCCAGCAGACAGCCTTTTGGCTTCTGGAATACTGAAAATGTCTCTTTTTTTGCCTGCAGAACCAATGCATTAACTCAGAGAAGGGGCAGCAGAACGAAAGCCTGGAGCTGCTGCTCGCCCTGGAGCTGGAACATCCTTTGAGCAACAGCAAAGCAAGAGGAAGCAAAACCACCCCTCTAAGATGGCTGCAAAGGGAAGGTCGTTGCAGTCCCTTCTCAAACACTGAAGCTATTTTCATTTAAAAATATCTACTTAAAGGCAGGTTTAATCTCAAAACGGCATTTTCCACTTAAAAAAAAAAAAAAAATCACACGCATGCAACCCCCCCCAAACCTTCAAAAATGTCTTGAATTACTTCTCCTTCACATTTTTTTTTTTCCAATTAAATTAATTTTAACTGAGTGAAAAATGCTTTATGCCCTAAGAGCCTGAAACCTCTGGTGTCAGCTGAAACGGGCACTTGTGCTCTTAGCTTCAGCCCTCGCTGCAGGCACCTCTGCTTTGAAGCCTTTGAAGTGTTTGTGGCACAGGAAGAGTCTCTCCTCAGAGAACACCAGTTATTTTATAGATATTTAATGTGCAAAGCGTGTGCGCCTGTGTTTGGGTTCGGATTGAGGGGGTTTCACGAGGCAGGTGGGAAAATAGGGACGGGAGCTTGACTTGCAGAACGAAATTGAAGGGAAAACCACCCCGACAGCATCTCTAAGGTGCTTCCAGCCTTCATCAGCACCATCGTGGAGATGCAGATGAAATTAGGTGCTGACCTTCAGAGGGATCAAAATATTTTTTTAGGGCCTTTTTTTAGATTTTTTATAGGATTCATTTACTCTTCCAGCACCAGGATTCGCTTCAGAGGAAATAATGTCACAAAAACAGCCTGGGAACACAAGGGACTGAGGATGTCCATTCCCACAGGGCAGCTGACAAAAGCCCCCGAGTTTATTTTGGGGAGGTGACACAAGAGCCCTGCAATAAATTTGATTACTGGCTGGATTTTGGAGCTAATTATTTGACTCAGGTGATGACCTTGCTTGCATTTCAGGGGAGCTGATGCAAAATCTCCACCTCAACACCCAGCAGGACCAATTTTGAGGCTGATTTGTTTAAATTGTTAAGTTTCACTTCTTTTTGGAGGGAGCAGGGATGCCCAAAAGTTGATGCCTCTGTTTCAGAACAAGCCACATTTATTCACCGTGCAGGGCAATTATTTCAGCTCGTTACCAATGAGGTTTAATTAATATTAAATTCTTAAATCAGCCAGTTCAGCCAGTGCTATTTGAGTGAGCACTGATGGTTTGCTGAACATCTTCTCCCACGGACTGGTTTTTAAATAGAAGAAAATACAAAAAAAAAAAAAAAAATCTTACAACATCTGAAATGGAAAAACAATTATGTTCTGTGACATTACAAAGTTATTTCTGAGGACATATTTTTTGCAGAGTCCCTGTTCTAGGAGAGGCTCTTCCTGCTCAGTGTTTGTTGTTTCCCTTAATGTAAACACAAGGAAATACAAGGAAATGGATAGGGAAAAGAAACAGATAAGGAATATAGAATAAATATAGAATAAACCCTGTGTTTTTCAAACACTTGCCCTCCTTGCTGCTTTATTTTTCCTTTTTCCAGCTTTTCTGGAGCCATCCTTGAATCAGCCAAGGCTGAGTGAGACTTTTTCCTTCCTTGCAGATCCTGAGGCTTATAAAGCTTCTCTACTCTTCCATAACCAAATGTTTAGTACCTTCCAGACTATTTTTTCTACTATTTGGTATTTCTTTTTAACACTAATCCCACTTTTTAACCCACTGGTTCTTTTGGGTTGAGCCAAGGGTTCATCTGATCCACCTGGAAATATCAAGTTCCAGGAGATTAAGAGCACCATCTGCCCTCCTGACAATTCCCAGACTAAATGCAGCACAGAACCTTGGATATACCTCAAAAAAAAGGTGATTTTTATTTTTTGTTTGTTTTAAAGATGAGAAGAGACTATTTGGACAAAAGGGAAAAAAAAAAAAGATGAGAAGGAAGAGAGATCAGTGAATGTCCAGCATTGATTTAGAAACAGGCTCTGCCAAGCAGGGAGAAAAGGAGCCTTTCCCAATCCATTCCGTTTATGGTTATTAGTATTGATATAGTATTTCTCTTGGCTCCCAAAAGGAAAAATGGGGAATGAATTTGGAAAAATATACATTTCTGCAAATAATTTTTTTCCAATTTAGACGTTTTTTAGGAAACGAGGAGGGGGGAAAAAAAAATCTGCTTCTCAAATGTCAAGGACTTGAAAGACTAAAAATACATCACCGGAATAAATAAATTAACCCAGAAGACAGGACTGATGCTCTGCAGGCATCAGGGATTAAATAAATTCACTAAATTCAAAGTGGTATTGCAGATAAGAGCTCTTTGTGCTGCAGCATGTACAGCTTATTGATTCTGGGATTGAGGTGCTGTGCACTCTTGTAAAAGGGACCCCGCCTGATATGGCTTAATCCTGCCGTAATGCGCAGCCCCGCGCCGCGAGCATGGACCGCTCCTGCCGCCCTGGCTGCTTTAATTTGGTTTGTGCCCTCATTTGCTGCGCCACATCTGTGCCCTGTCCCCCCAGCCCTGCCCTGGGCAGGGTCCGAGGGACACGGGGCACTTCAGGCCGTGCTGAGTCAGCAGGATGGCCGTGGGTGCCTTCCACAGGATGGAACGCCCCAAAACGGCCGTTTTCTCTCGTGTTTTGGGGGCACC
Source organism: Origma solitaria (assembly GCA_013397895.1). Taxonomy (NCBI): domain Eukaryota; kingdom Metazoa; phylum Chordata; class Aves; order Passeriformes; family Acanthizidae; genus Origma; species Origma solitaria. The sequence continues at coordinate 222,379 of VZRL01005061.1, forward strand.
TTCCATAGGGATGGAACGCCCCAAAACGGCCGTTTTCTCTCGTGTTTTGGGGGCACCTTCAACAGGGATGGAACGCCCCAGAATGGCCCTTTCCCATCGTGTTTTGGGGGCACCTTCCACAGGGATGGAATGCCCCAGAACGGTCCTTTCCCATCGTGTTTTGGGGGCACTGCAGGGACAAGGGGTCCCTGGGCATACCTGGGTCGTGCAGGGACCTTTGGGGAGCAGCTCTGGCTGCAGACTCACATTTTGTCACAGCAGCCACCAAGGCAGCAGGAATGTGCCTGAACAAATCCAAAACAAGACCTGGACAGATAGGAGGGATTTTTCTGGACAAAAAAGAAAATTGGAAAGGTTTGTAATAAATCCCGGAGGGGCTGTTCCACACCCAGTTGGAATGAAGTTGGGTAAGTTCTAATTTACCTGCTTTCCATGGCAGAGAGAGTTTTCAACCCCTGGTCAGATGCTGAACTGCCAAAGTCACTTCATGTTAATACAGAAGGACCTTTAATTCCTCCTTTGGAAGCTCTGCGGTGCTCAGGTTTCCTCTGCAGGTTGCTCTGAAGGGCCAGCAGAGCTCTCCAAACACAGACTTCTATCATATCCCAAGAAAGAGGAGAAGCTTCCAGACCTCTGGAGATGTGAGGAAGCAGCTGGGCACGGCAGTGATGCTCTCCTGAGCCATCTCTCCTGGTGAGGTGGACCCAAGCCCCAGCCTCAGGGCACCCTTGGGCATTGGCTTCCAGAACCACTGCAAAAAGAGTTGATCTGGCCACGGGGAAAGACTTTTAGTATTAATCGTTGTCTCTCAGGCATGAGGGAAGTGCTCAGGGAAGAACTCCATGGCATGAAAGAAGTCGCTACAGCGACTTTTGGGTAACCTCCCCAAATCCCTGTATCTCCCTCAGGTTTGGCAAATCTCCCAGCATCTTTCACCAAAATCAAGCTCTTAATCTCAAGACACCTCTCCTCTCCTACGTAAGGCTGCCTCCTGAGCACGATCCACAGGGCCCGTGTTTCAACACCCAGGATTCATTAATATTTCCTGCAGAGTGCTCAGTAAGTAGCAAATAAAGCAGGAAGTGTCCCAGATGTTGGAAAGAAAAAATGGAATTATTCATTGCTTGCTAACATCAAATGCTAATGTGAGAAAAGCATCCTTGAAGAAATCCTTGACTAAAATTCATCAGAGTGATGTGAAATCACTGTTTTAATTATGCATCTTTGAATGTATTTATTAGTCCCGGTTCTGATCTGACTTACAGATGTTTAGCAGTGATAAGGGTCTGCTGCAGCCTTCGGAATTACTCATGATTTATAATGACAAAACTTGGATCAGAATTAGGTCCTTGTCACTACTCTATAATATCCTTTCATCAAACTTCGCATTCAACAGATGAAAGCGACCGTGGTTTCTGCAATTTCCAACTCTACCACTGAGCCCATGAGTTTCTTTTTTGAAATTTCTCCTCCAGAAATGATGACTCTCACAGCAAATTTTGTCTGCTTGAGTTATACTTGCCACGAGAAACTTCAGAGCAAAGGAATTGGACTCTTTAATCTATCAAAATTATGTGTTTGGCCTTGTGCTGGCAGTAAACACGGAATTTTAATGGAGGAGTTAATTGCTTTAATCACGCAACTCTACAATCTCATTCTTTCTTACTGTTGTGACTCTTAGACATTTATCTAATATTGAGAGATTTTCCAAACATATTGGAGATCCAGAAATTTGATGAACTGACCCAAAAGCTCAACACCAGACAACCACCGGAGAATGCTCAATGTCAAAGATATTTAAAATAAAACACCCTCCGTTCAGGAACGATTCAAAGCCACGTGGTTTCTTTCCAAAGAATGATGGAATTTTAAGCTATTGCTTGTTCTAGAGCGGATCCAGAAAGAGCAAGTCTCCAGGGATGCTTTACTCCCTAAAGCATGAATGCATGATTAAGCTAAATGTATTCCATAAATGCCTTGACGACATTAAACTAAATTTTTTAAAGAACAAATGGAGAAAGTTAATAAATATTTCATTCTATAATATAAAACTCACTTCTATATTCACAACTTCAGGGATCCTCGGCTTCACAGATATCAATAAGTCTGATGGATTTCTTGCTGCATTCTCATTCTTCTGCCCTGGTGTCTCTTATGGGATCATCATTTCTGCATGCTTGGATTGTTTTATGGGATCAGTGAAAGGCAAGTGACTGTAAATCTTGACCTCTTCTGCTCCTGGATTATATACTTTTATTCTTTGTGACCATAAGTGTTCATCTCCACATTGAATAGATAATTAAATGACAAAAATTATTCAAAGGGAATTTATAGTGAGAAATTATCCCTTGAAGTACTGATGGGGAACAAGCATAACCCAAGGAGAATGAGGGGGAAAAAAACCAGTTTAGAATGGTCAAATAAAACACTAAAATCTCTGTGTATTTGGGAATGCCATGAGAAATCCATTCCCTGGAAAAAAACATGATTTTTACCTGGAAATCCCAATTCTATTCAAACAAAATTTCTATTAAGGGAAAACTGTGGATATTGCTTAAGAACTGTAGCCCAAGCCTGTTATTCATATGAAAGAACTAATCTTTACATGGGGGAATTACAATTTCTCACTCTGTGTATGCCATGAATCTTGTAAAAGAATAATTAGAACTTGCTCCGAAAGGAAAGAAACGCCAGACTTGAATAATATTTTAGGAAGAGCATTAACAAACATTTTTACATTGCCAACAATCTTCAGCGCTTCCTAGCAGAGATTTACATTCCATTATTAATTAACTGCATTGAGTCAATAGTGTGACATAAAGCTCGGGAGATGTGAGTTGAGCACAAACTCTGACATCCATGAGAACAGCGCATTTGGAGGAGTTTGATTTAAAATTTATGCAAATGAGCTCAGCAAACAAGGACCCAACAAACTACTTCAAAGCACCATGCTCCAGCCCGAAAAACATGACAAGATCAAATCTTTGTCATTTCTCAAGTGTCTTTATAAACTTTTGCATATTCAGGATAATTCATTTCACCCCCAGTACCTGGATAGTTTGGTGGAGAATTAGGAGGTAATTGCTCTTCGTTGGGTCACTACCATGTCAGCCAATCACCTGAGTGACTGCAAGAATTTAAATATATTTAAATGTTACATAATTTGTCTTTTGGAGCTGATTGCAGTGTCTGGGTGGACCAAAACAAAGCCAAAAAAAAATAGCAATGCTATTATCCCCACTCCCTTTCCCTCAGCTCCCACCACCATTCAGTTTTTGGGTTGAGAAACTTCTCCAAACTGTGTCCAGGAAAAATCTTAAATTCAGAGTAATGACAAAAATTATTCAAAACAAATTTATAGTGAAAAATTGCCACTCGAAGAACTGATGGGGCACAGGAATAAGCCAAGGTGATATACTAATATCATGCTATTGTCCCCCCTCCTTTTCCCTCAGCAGGGATCATCTTTCAGTTTTTGGGTTGGGAATCCCCACAAAACCAAATCCAGAAAAAATATTAAATGAAGAGTAAAGCATTGCTGTAAAGAAATACTAATTAATTCATGTTATGCTTCATGCCACAGAAATTGGTTTATTCCCTTATTGAAAGTTAGGTTAGGTCCAGGTACATTTGTATCCTCAGAATCAGGGCTTTTAAGGAAAAAAAGTTCCTCATGTTTCCCGACATCCCATTAAAATGGCAGTCCTTTGACGTCGATTAGAGCCGGCTAAGAAAAAAAAATCATCCTTAATTGCTTTTTAGAAATAGATGTTACTGCTTGCACCGTCACAGCCAGATTCGATTTCCTTTTACAAGAAGCCAGGGTGCTGGGAATGCTGCAAACCTCCAGCTCTGCTGAATATGGATGTGGAGCTGTGCCGGCAGAGAGAGCTGCTTTTCCTTGGGCTGCAGGGAAAAGTGATGCAAACCCCACAAACGTGCTGGAATTTCTCCCAAGTGGAAAAAGGCTGGAGCTGGATGTTCAGCTGGGCTGGTTTGGGATGGGCAGTGGTCAGACACCTCTGCTGTGGAGCCAGGCTGGGAGAGCTGGGGGGGTTCACCTGGAAAAGAGAAGGCTCCAGGGAGAGCTCAGAGCCCCTGGCAGTGCCTAAAGGGCTCCAGGAGAGCTGGAGAGAGACTGGGACAAGGCATGGAGGGGCAGGATGGGGGGAATGGCTTTGGAATGAAGGAGGGCAGGGTTAGATGGGATCTTGGGAAGGAATTCTTCCCTGTGAGGGTGGGGAGGCCCTGGCCCAGGTGCCCAGAGCAGCTGTGGCTGCCCCTGGATCCCGGGCAGTGTCCAAGGCCAGGCTGGACAGGGCTTGGGGCAACCTGGGACAGTGGGAGGTGTCCCTGCCATGGCAGGGGGTGGGATAGGACGGTCTTTAAGGTCCCTTCCCACCCAAACCATCCTAGGATTCCACAGATGCTCAGCTCTCCATCCCTGCCTCCCCACAGGGTGAGCGTAACCCATCCCAACAATTACAGCTACAAAAACGATCAAGTCCTCAAAACCTGGGTGCGTTCCTTTACAAGGAGCATCACCAATTTTCTCCAAGCCTTCTCCAAATTTATCCTACTGCAGGGAGTCCATAATGTCTCTGCCCACCAGGAAGAAGAGGAGTCCAGAGAGCAGCACCAGGGGCACCCCAGCAGCAGCGAACATGAAGGACCAGCCGTAGTAGACGTGCACGGGGACATCATCCAGGCACTGCTCGCTCCTCTCCAGAAGGATGTACCTCTGAAAGTCAGCTGCAAACTCCTTCCACATCACAAAGAGAAACACGAGCAGGAGAAACAAACCTCCTGGGAAGAGAGACAAAAGTGAGTTACTGTCTGTGCAGGAAATACAGGGATAACGGTGAGAAAATGTTGCTCTGTTTTTCTGATATTCGTGGAGGTTCACAGAAGCTTGCAAGGAAGTCTAGCAGACAGCACCCAAGATGGCGATTGAGAGGACTTTATTTACAAAAGTTTCTTTATATAAGCATTAATAATCTAGCAACTATTGGTCAAGCGTTTTCCACCCCCTGAAACAATAGGTTACAATCCTACAACATCCAGTACTAAAAACACTGAGATTAAAAGAGTACAGGAATGCAACTTATCTCTATTCTCCATGGGAAAGAAAAGAAAGATTCCTAAAACAGAGCAACTACAAGAAAAGATCACAGCAGCCTCTCATCCATCCTCTGCATCAAAGCTTTGTGTGGCAGAACTGTTGCTCTGCAGTTCCTGCAGAAGCCAAGGCCACTGGCCATGGGAGAGCCCCACACCACAGTGACCAATCCCTGCCCTCTGACCCTTGTGCTTTGACCACAGCACTTCAGAATGCTCTGCTCCGGCAGGAAATGGCCATGGAGAAACCACCGGAGCAGGGCTGGTGTTCCCGGCAGGGAACTGCATTCCCCTCTCAAAGGTGGGATGTTTCACCTTTTTCACTTTTAATTTCTCAGAGATTAATGAGGAGACACCAAGACTTACTTCTTCCTTTTTCATATCTACGCTTCCAAGCAGTATCACAGCAATTCCCACAGGGACACAAAGGTGCCAGGATCAATCCTGCCGATGGCAAAATTCTGGCACTGAACCTGTCACCCCCAGAGCCAGCAGAGCCTGCAGGGACAGCACATCATGGACTGGGAAAGGCACACAACCACAAGATATTAATCTGGGATGGGCTAAATAAAATAAACTAAATACCAGAATAATAACAAGAATAATAAGCAGCTTATACCACGAGGTCGGAAGCAGACGACAAAAATCAGAGTGGCCCAAATCTCATTTACTGTGTATCATTAAAAATATATATCTCTGATGCATTTTAAACTCAACATCTATTAAAGCTAAAGAGTGACGGTGTGATGACAGCTCTGAAAGCAGTTCAGAAATATCTGATCTTGCTACTTCACAGGTAGAAGCTGCTATTTTTAAATGGTGCTGTATAACATATAGATATACACACACACACATATATGAAAGAAATACATCACAGCTTATATTATTTTTATGGTTGAAGCCAACAGCTCGAAATTAATTTAGTTGACAAGTTACCACACAGTTCTGTGGATGTGTTGCGGCTTCTGCAGGATTTAATTTCTCCCCTTGCCATTTTTAAATCAAAGGTAGTTGTGGTGTATTTAATTATTCTTCCTGGCAGCTTATACACTCCAAAATCCAGCTCTTGTGCTAGGGAAAGGAAGGGGGTAAAGCCTGACATTGATTTATCTGCTTAGGGAGGTTCCTGAATCTTCAGTCAGAGAAAACACATCCGTGTTTTACTGTGATTCTGTTTATAGTGGTTATAAAAACATCTCAGAGCCAAAAATAAGACTCACATGAAGGTAAGAGGCTTCAAAGTCCTCACCAGGAGTCAGACAGAAGTTGCAGTTCCCCACCCTAAGCTGTCACATGGACTAAACTGCCTCCCATGCCCTAAAAAAATGGGATCTTATCAATCAAAAACTGGTGTAGCCATAAGAATATTCTTTACATCACCCCACACTGATAATTCCAGCCGTTCTCCCTGACGTGGAGGAGTCCTTGTTTTTCCTGGAGAGGCAGGCGAGGAGTTAAACAGCAGCTGCTGGAACATTTGCATGTTCATTGAGGTTTTGATACCACTTGAAATTAAGTGCACAAATAAATATTTTACACTTACTATGATAGTTGTATGCTTAAAATACCAATTATTCTACTATAGGAAAACGATGGCGTGTTTAAATAGTCGCATGTCCTTTACAAAATACAATGTATTGATAAGAAGGCAATTAAGTCTTTATTACCAATGTAATTTAAAATTAAATTAATTAGATAGCAACTGAACCTTGAAAAGTGCTCCTTTAAAGATCAATTTCTATTTCATTAACTTATAATACCTACCGTAAGAGACGCAAATGAGAGCGCAGCCCCAGTGGGACCGAGAACGTGGGTATGGAAAAGTACTTTGGAATTTTGCATTAAATAACCAGGAATTCTGTGCTGATTTCTCCCAGGACAATTTAGATGGCCTAAGTCTTTTTTTTTTTTTAAGTAATCAGTTCAAAACCTTCCAGTTCTTACTGAGGAGGGTGTAGGAGTCCCATGGGTGGAAGGCACCATCCTCAACCTCTTCGGGAGATAAGGAATGGGAATCGCTCCCTGCTCTGGCCTCAGGAGAAGCTCCAGGTCTCAGTATGGAAGGATTTATTATTAAACAGGTACTGGAGGTGATGGCATGGCCATGGCATCTAAATTAAGAATGTTTTCACACTCTGGGCAAATGACAAGAAAATGTAAAGCAAGCAGTCTTCTTCCCTGGAATAATTACAGCTGAGTGATGAAGAATCCCTGGGATTTACACCATGTCCTCAGTGGGAAGAGAAAATCAGAAGGTGCAGCCAAAGGACGGTGGGAGCTCACTGAAATCTGCTCAGCCAGAAACGCTGGTTTGGAGCAATCACGAGTATCCCTGAACCCACCAAAAATTTGTCACACTTAGGGTCATCAGAAGACTCTTCACAATGAGAAAATCAGGATGTTTCACCTGCATATTACCAAAGTGTTTGGCATTTTTGTTTTGAAATGCTGCTGTGTTTGGGATTTTTTATCTTTTGAACAGCTCTCACTTTACCCCCTCCTTTCTGGGCCTTTTAGTGTTGGACACAGAGGAAAATCATCTTTGTTTCCTGCCAGCTTTGGATGTAGAGACAAAGATTCCTTCCTGCTTTGGGCAGCAAAATGAAAAACTGAAAAAATGTTGTTTTCTGCCCTAAAAATGGGACTGGCACTGGCACCCACGCCTGAGACACAGGATGTATCTTGGGTTTGGGTTAGTGGAGACCTCATCAAACCTCATTCCCACCCTTCTCTCAGCACCCCTGTGGATTCTACCGCTGAAAAATTACCCAAGTGGTCCCTTTTCCTCATCTCCTTCTCCCTCTTTGCCTCTGTTCATTAGGATGGAACTGGAAAAATTAACTGCGAAACTCCATCTCCAGGCTGATGAGGTCAACGGCATCTTCTGGGGAGGGGCTAATTGCCAGAAAATTGCAGTGGGGTATTAAATCTGTCTCCTTTGTGCGCCGCAGATCCGGGAGCCCGGAGCTCCATCCCCCTCTCCCAGCGGAGCTGTGCCTTCCGCGTGGGTAAATTGAAGTGGAGCTTTTCCCTTCTCTCGCTTTATTTCCTTGTGACACCTTTATAGCTGCTAATTGTGGGGACAGGTGAGTGAACTCAATCTTTAACTCTTATTCTGGGGAAGCTAGTGAACTTTTGTGTAATCTGCTAATTAGGAGAATAATGAACTTTGACTCGTTCTCCTCTCTCGCTCGTTGCCTCTTAAGGATGTTAATAACGAGGAAATGGAGGGGTGACCTTCAGCTGCCCTTCCATAACTGCCAGCCTTCGCTGCACGTGGGGAGCCTGAGACTGCCCAAGTGGAGCTGCTCCATTTGGGAAGCGGAATCTGAGAAAAAAATCCAGCACTTGAGCTCCCCAGACTGGGAAATCTGCCCTTTTTTCCATGCTTTTGGGTGACACCAAAGAACGGGTTGGTCCCACCATGGGCACGGATGTGACCCATGATCCCAGGTTGCTCCAAGCCCCACCCAGCCTGGCCTGGAACACTTCCAGGGATCCAGGGGATGCCACAGCTTCTCTGGGAACCTGTGCCAGTGCTGCATTTCTGAGTTTGGTCTCTGAAATGCCCAAAGGAAAAGGAAACCGAGGAGCACAAGGTAGGAAAAACAAAGGAGCACGAGCAAAGCTGTCTCAGCAACTCAAAGAGATTCCAGAAGCTGCAGATTTGCCCTCTGGAAAGTACAGTAAGTAAAAGGCATCTTGGAGGGAGATCCAAAGGGATCCAGTTGAGCCATAACAATCCTCACCCTTTGGCACTGGACTCCCCCGGCGATGGAGGGACACAAAGCCCACCTCAGAACCAAGCCAGGCTGCTCATCCATAAATGTTTGTGAACGCATTTGCACCAGTAGTGCCTTTAGAGCCCTTTGGTGGGAAAAGCAACATCATTTTGCAATGATTGACCACGAGCTCTCCCAAAAGTCGGGAGTTCCTGGGCAGAACAAAGCTGCGGTGAAGGGCTCGCTCAGAGGCTGGGACATCCCGTGGTCCTGGTGCTCCAGCTCCCCATCTGACTGCCAGACCACATTCCCACTCTGCAGATTGCCAGCTTTTTCACACTTCCTCAAGGAGAGATCATTTCTGCAGGGGAGGTTAATTAACACTGACCCGCAGGCCATGATTAGAAGACAAGAGGCGCTTTCTCCTGCATCATCCCTGCACATCCCAAAAGGGGTGGCTGGGGACTTGAGGCCGTGTTAAATCCATTGTTCCTACTGCTTAGTGCAATTATGCAAAATATTTTTAGAAGGGATAACGAGAAAATAGCCATGGAGGGATGCAACCCAAATCCAGCAGGAAGCCAGGGCCAAGCAGGATCCAGAGGTGTGAGATCAGGATAAGCCCTCCCGAAATAAAAGGATCAGTTGAAACACCAAGGAAACTTTGCTGAAAAACACGTTGAATCCTTCTGCTATCATCTGAATGGAAAATATAGTAGGAAGTGTCTTCCAGCTGAACTCGTTCCCCCGAATGACTGTTAATAACAATGATTGCTGTTCAGATTGAAGCAGCATTAATACAAACTTCAATTTTAACAGCAGCATCTTTGTCTAATGCCAAGAGGTTTATGTGATGCATAATCAGCTCTTCTAAAAAGTGTCACATTCTAAGCCCCAGCCTTTTAATCAAGGAGTAGTCAAATAAAGTGGAAAAACAATAAGAAAAAAAAGAAAAGGAAGACAGTTGAGTATTACTCGGCATCCTTTTCTGTGATATTTCTGCCCAAGGTGCAGACTGGACACACTCCCCAGGGACATCTGCTGCCTCCTGGGAGCCTGGACTGCAGATGGGAAGGGAAAGCTTCCTGCCCTGGCACAGCCCTTGGGTTATTATCCATTATGGGATCACAAAAACTCCATGGAAAACTACAGGCTTGGGGCAGCACGGCTGGAAATCTGTTTGTGGAAAAGCCCTGGGGGTGCTGGTGACAGCCAGACACGAGCGCTGGGGTGCCCAGGTGGGCGAGAGACCAATGGCACCTGGGCTGTCCAGCCATGGTGTGACACAGGCCCAGGGCAGGGCCTGTCCCCTAGAGCCTGGGGACATGGGTCAATGACAGCACCTTTCTTGCTAAATATTTTCATTAATGTTTTCAGGTCCCCCAAATTCGGGCACACTCAAAGCCCAAACTGAGAGCAAAGACAGTGTCTTGTGTGATTTGTGCCAGATATGAGGAAGCAGGAGCTGGTGAAGGATCTGCAATTAAGCAGGGTTTTTTCAGAGAAAGGTCTGATTTCGTTACGAAGTTCTTCACTTGGTGCAGCTCAGCTGAGCTCCAGCCTGTGGCTGCTTGAGTCACAAAAGAGCTTTTTTTTTGAGTTTGAGTCACCCGTGTAAATCAAGTATTTCTACTAGTGAAGCCAGTTATTACTCTCAAATACAGAAAAGGAAAAAGCCCAAGTGATAATTCAGTAAAATCATTGGTAACAGCAGTGGGAAAAATGAATAAATGCCTGTTTTTAATTCATTTTCCTGCTGTGCCATCATTTCATCTTCTCAGGTCTCCTTAAGCTAGCCCTTCCATTTTGGATCACCGCCTTTGCCTTTCATCACTCCGTGGGTTTCCAGCTCTATCAAAGTTAACAGCAGAGGCAGGAGCAGCCCAAATGCAAAGCCTGACTTTGGGGACCTGAGCGGGGCTGATGCTGCCCAGGCTCAACACTGAGATAAAAGGGTTGGAGAGAAGAGTATTAAAAAAAAAAAAAAATTTAAAAAAAAAAATATTTTCCAAAATCTCAGCTTTTCTAGGACTAAGGACTATCTTGCTAAAGTCTGCCTGAGCATGGAATTGTGGAATCATGGAATGGTTTGGGTTGGAAGGGACCTTAAAGACCGTAAAGGCCATGGACAGGGACACCTTCCACAGGAGCAGGCTGCTCAGAGCCCACAGGGGTTTAATTCCAGTGGGAAAGAGCGAAATCCCTTTGCTGCTCCCATCAGGGCCCCATCTCCCGTGGCAGCACCTCCCACACCAAAGCCACCCTGCCCCGCCGTGCCCCCTCACCTGAGAGCAGCAGGAATCCTCCCCCGACTTTGTAGGAGCGGGGGCTGGCGAAGGGAACCCCACAGACCAGCAGGAGCCCCCCCCCGAGCCCGGCAGCCACGGCCAGCAGGATGAACGCCGTCCAAAACCCGCGGTACACTGCAACAGGAGCACAGTCAGCGAAAGCAGAGGGAAAGAGGCTTTCTTCAGCTTCAGAATTATTTTTCTTAATGATTCCGTGTTTGACTCCTGCTTTAGCAACAATAGAAACAACAACATGTGACGCTGCAGGGCCAGGCAGAGCTTTGCCAGGGCACCTGGAACAGTTCAGGGGGAATGTCACACCCTACAGAATGGGACCGGAGTGAGGCCAAAGGGTTGGGAAGGTTTGCCAGGGAAGCACACCACAAAACGCGGTGGGAGCAAAGAAGGGAAGGACACTGTTCTTAGCTGTGCCCAGGGGTTGTGGAAAAGCTTGGCAAGAAAGGAAAGAAAATAGCAAAATTTGGAGAGGTGCAATCAGAGCACAGCTTTGTTCCACTTTAATTAACACTTCGGGAAGGTGCCAGGCTCCTGGTTTAAAATAAAGGCAGTGTTTGTTGGCAGGACTGCAGGGAAAACAGGAGCTCATGAGTGCCCCCATTAATGGCCCTGTCTGACTCCAGGGAAGAGAATGGGGCAGGGAGCAGCTGCCTCTCCATCCAGGGAATTTGGGGGTTTTACTACAACTCCATACAACCCCCCCAGGCACAGCTGGGCAAGCTTGGTCCATCACATCCAACCAGAGGGGACAGCATGCGGTGTAGCCGTGAATTTAGGTCTTCCAAGTAGCCAAGCCACAAACACGGCCACAAACCTTATCCAAAGGTGGTGGTCTCCCAGCAGAGACCCTCCGATACCCTGCCCCCCACTGCCCTGATTATCAGATCCCCTGGACCGCCCCATCTCGCCCTGCCTGTTGTTTTCCAGCAGCTCCAGCTCGATTTAAGCTGAGCACGAGCAAGTGGGTAATGCTGAAATGATTCACACTTGAAAGAAAAATGATACAGAGAAGATGCGTTTTCCTCATTTGAAACCATTTTGTCAGGAGAGCCACTTAGGGAGAGATAAGTATCTTGAACTCTCCAAAACCACAGAATTCATTTTCATGTTTAACCTCCCGTCACCCGTTTCTCTCAGGGAGCCTAAGAGGATGCAGATAAGGCAGAATTATCTCTGGCGCAGGTAATAGCTGGAGGAACCCTCTCCTTGGACAGCCTCCGGTTTTGTCAGCGTTTGCAAATGAGGATGGGCTGGTTAGAAAGAAAAGGGTGAAAAGGACAGGAGTGCTGCTCCCCCCGAGGGCTTTGCAGAGGATTGGGGCAGGGGATGAGCCCAGTGCTCCCCTGCTCTAAATGGGGGGCTGAGCCACCCCCATGTCCCCAGGGGTGACGGGGACAGACAGAGCCACAGCACCACATCCCCAGCACCTCCACAGAACCACTGAGGTCGGAAAATACCTCTGTGAACATGGAGCTGGTGTCGGGACTGTCCCAAGGGACGCGCCTGGGAGGCAGCTGGGGAGGGTTTCATAGCCGGGGCTGACAGGCAGGGACAGATGCCTCCAGCGCTCTTTATTTAGGACGGAAAAAATAGTGTGTGTTTGTCAGCGGGATCAGCCAGAACCTGCACGCTGTGCCCGTCCCTCCCCAGCAGGAACAATCCTATGGCTTATCCCGAGAGTTTGCTGCGCATCCTGCACCAGCTCCTCCTCCTCCTCCCTCCACAGGTCCCTCGCATCCATTCGACACCACAGTGTTCCCCGGGGCAGGAATCCTGCACAGCGCAGCCAAAGAAACGAGCTGCTCTCCCTCACATGTTCCTACTGACAGTATTTTTTTTAAATTAATTTCTCATAGAAAAAAAAAAATAAAATAAAACTAAAAAAAGGTACTGCTAAAGGCTAAGGAAAAGGTCAAGATGTTTGTTTGTGCAGAACGTCTGCCCTGCATCCCCGGAGGCAAGGCAGACTGATGCACACTATTTAAAGAAATCAATTCATTTCAAAAAAGATCATTGAATTAATTCTAACTGCTGCCACCAATTTAGCAAATTAAAATTCCTAACAGCAGCTGATTCATTAAAGAACTCAGAAAATATAGAGAAACATAAATAAAAAGGGACCCAGTTGAAAGGGAGCTCTCCAACTGCGTAGTGTTCAGTGCATTAAAAATAAGCCAGTCACTTACGTGGATTTTCTAACAATTTGGTCGTTAACTGATTTTCCAGTGCTTGTTTATTTTGTCTTGCAACAAATCGACACCTGAGCTACCTCAGGAAACTGGAATGGGACTGAGTCAACACTGGGCTGGGTTTGGGTCTTCTGGCTCCAGCTCTTCCCAGTGAGTGAGGGGGTGGGAGAAGTGGATTTTTTCTCCTGCCTTGCCCTTAGGAGTAAGAGCTGAGCACCTAGCGGGAGGGAGCACAGCCCATCGCAGCAAGGCTGGGCTGGAGGAGAGGAAACATGGGCGAACATCTCAACGTGTGCTTGGGGCAGCCAAGCAAGCAGGGCTGGTTGGTAAAGGAGCTTTCCAAAGGTCTTGGTCATGGGCATTTACCGCAGGAGAACCATAGCACTGACACATCCCAAATCTCTGCTCAATCCCCTGGAAAAGGAGCTGCTGGGGGAGAAGGGGAGAAACTCACCTGCAGTTGTGTCATAGGAGGGATGGGGGAAAGGTCCGAGAGCAATGGGCATGGGGAAGAGGTAGCCGTGCATGCAGAACTTGGGGTGTGCTTGGCTGGCTGGAAAAGATGAAAGAAAGAAGAATTAAATCCCTGTTTGCTTCCATTCCTGCAGAATCACAGTTACAGGATTGAGACGGTGATGTGCTGCTGTGCAAAACCTGCAAAACCCTCACTGGAATTAGAAGGCTGGGGCGGAAAAAACGATAATAAATCTTAGTTAGAGAGAAAAATAAAAATAGAAATAAGAATGATGGAAGAGGGGAGATATCAGAGGATCTGAGACTGCTTCTTGCACATCTTCTCATCTTCATAACCTGAGTCTGAGGAGGACGAAAATAATGAAATATGGAACAGCTGAAATCAGTGTAAATATTCCCATTGCCGTTTTCCTCCAGAGAATGTGCCTGACCACCTGGAAGGGTCAAATTGTTTGGGTACCAGAACAAGGTACTTCCAAGACCTCCAGCTGGTGAGAAGGAAAAGCACAATTAGAATGGAAGTGCCCCATCAATATTAATACCACTGAGGCTTATCATGATTAACAGTAATAGAATGAATGTTAAATGAATTAATTAATGGTTGGCCACTTATTTAAATATGTTCCCCAGCTCAAAGGAGCACTTTATAATAGGTGGACATTAGCTCTTGCTAAATTGACTATGGAATACCTATTGAATTAATTATTACATCCACAGGAGCAGCAAATTAATTTGCCATGATCAATCCTATTATAATAAATACCTAAAGAAGTAGCAAAAAATTTGCCAGTTATCAGAGTGACTCATTTTACTTCAGGTAAAATTATATTATGTATTTCCATATAATGTAATTCAGTAGCAAACTCCCTGTCTCAAGCCTATCCTTTTTTATCACAAACTTTCTGTGTGAAAAACCTCCCATTGTTCAGTTGAACGGTGGTGGGAGCTATTCCTGCAAGATTTTACAGGAAACAGGTCAGGGGCTGGGGGACAGCAAAGTCATTTGAAATTTTAATCACTGCAGAGTAAATTTAGTGTGGGAACCTGCATTATTTGCAGGGAAGTGCCCTCTGAGGTGATTGTGCTGCTCCACAACCACAGGAACATCTTCCATCGAAGCCTCGGTGGGCACAGGGCCAAGGGTTTTGCGGTGTTTAAAGCCTTTGCAGAACTTATTTAAAATCTCGGGGTTTTATCCCAAATCCGACTGTAGAGTTGTGGCTGCCAGCAGGGCAGCGTGTCCTGGGCTTGGTCTCACTCCTTTCCTGTTCCTGGTGGGAGCACCTGGTTCCCTGGGCCAACCCTTCACTGCACGAGGGCCACCAGGTTGCCACCAGCTGGTGCCACAGAACAGGTCTCACCCTCTCCTTCCATTTCACTTGGAAGAGTGAATGTGTTTTCAAAAAATACAATAAAATAAAGGATTTTGCACCCCTCTCTGTTTTTTCTCATTATTTCAATGATCTTAAGAAGCAAAACAGGCAAGATCTTAAAACAATGTGGCCTTCCATGGTCCACCCACTGGTCCTGAGCTCAAAGGAGCAGTGGACACCACATTTGTGCACTTCCAGCCTTCCCAGTGCTGAAATCAGTGGGAGCTGGGGATGCTGAGCACCTGGAAGGCAGAAAACAGGGATGGAAGAGTGATGCCAGGAAGGGCATGGGCTCACATTTATAGAAATTTGCTGAACACAAACATCAAGAGGTATTGGGAGGGGAGGAAGGAAGGATTCTGCTTGCGGGTGGAAGCCACCATTTCATACAACTATGTAGGTGATGAATTAAATGGCATCAAGAGGTTCCTACATTTCTGTGAACAACTGTCTGAGAGCAAAATCCAAGCCAAAAAATGAGCACAAAAAGGGTGAGCCAGGTTTGCATTTGAGAGACAATGAGAATGACAAAAATTAAATAAAACCATCTCCTCGTCCCTGGGGGCACTTCCTGAGTTTCTTTCCCATCAAACTGTGAGGGAATGCCGTGGATATGGAGTGGTGACATCGTACTCACTGTACCAGAAGGTCCAGATGGACTCGGGGTGGCCCTCGCCGAAGAACCAGCACCGCCAAAAGAAACCCTCGTGGTGGAAAGTGAGGATCTCCTTCCCAACCTCTGTCGGAGTTTCAGCCTGGGGAGGAATGAAAATCCAAGCTGGAACAGGGAGGATTGTGGTGCAAAGAGTGTATGTTTTGCTTAAACAGACACTGATTTAATTTTTTTATGGGGTTTTCATTTGTGTTTTGAGTCAGTTTTGGAGGGACTGGGAAATACAGAGGAGCTGCTGTCCTTTCTGCCATGCCACAGCTATGAAATGTTCTGATAACAAATTGTCCTGCAGACCTGCACAAACCATTTGCCTCTTTCCCTGCTGTCCTTAAAGCCCTGCTGGCCAGAGCTGGATCGGAATGTCCAGGAGCTGGGCCTTCTGGGTGTGTTCTACTTCTCAAACACCTTCCTCCAACCCCCAGGCCAGACCTGTGAGCACAAGGTTTTGGTCTTTCTAGAAGGGAAGATATTGCAAAATTTAGCCACGGAAGATTTACCAAAGAACTTATATAAAATTATCCTCAAAACCAGTTTTATCTTCCTCACGCACAGTTTGGTAAAGGAGACACGACTGTGTCAAAATTATGTTTTATGAAGGATGGGGAATGTCCATGGAGGAATGGGCCCCATGAACCTGAGAAAGGAGATGGGAGTGAACAGGGAGGTGCTAAAGGTATTAATCCTGTCCTTGTTTGGGTGGGAAGGGACCTGAAAGCCCATCCAGTGCCACCCCTGCCATGGGCAGGGACACCTTCATCTGTCCCAGGCTGCTCCAAGCCCTGTCCAGCCTGGCCTTGGGCACTGCCAGGGATCCAGGGGCAGCCACAGCTGCTCTGGGCACCTGTGCCAGGGCCTCACAGGGAAGAATTTCTCTCCAGTATCCCTCTGGCAGTGGGAAGCCATTCCCTGTGTCCTGTCCCTCCATCCCTTATCCCAAGTCCCTCTCCATCTCTCCTGGAGCCCTTTAGGCACTGGAAGGGCTTTAAGTTCTCCCCAGAGATTTTCTGCTTCCCTCGCCTCAATGTTTTCATGCATCACGTTATGGCAGCTTCCAGAGCTCTGACCTGATTCTCCTTTTACTTTCAGGATAAAACCCTGACTAACAAGGGGAACATTCAGCCCAGAAGCTTCCTCAGCTGGCGGCTCTGACTTGGTGCATCCGCAGCACATTTCACTGAGTTTGCCAGAAACTCAGCCCATCCTTATCTGTAAGGGACAGCATTTGACAGTGTAAGAAAGGGCAGAGAAAGTAAAAACAGAGCCTTGTCATCCACAACCACTAACAGAAATAGAAATAATAGAAACAGTGTTTGAAATAGAAATAAAATAGCTCAGAGGGAAGAGTAAGAAGAGTTCCTATTTTTGCCTGGTGTTTTGAAGTCACTCTGCCTCAGCGCCAGGCTCCCCAACTCTTGGCCAGGAGCATCTCTGAAATGTTTGAGATGCTTATTCATGTCGTGCAGTGCATCATCTCTGCTCTCTCCACTTTCGAAAACAACTAAAATGTGAAACAATTAACACTGTCACTTCCCAAGTGCACGAAAAACAAGTGGCACTTCTCTGTCTGTGCCATCCCCAGGCTTCACTGAGCTGCTTGAAACTAAAGACCCTGTCCTCTGTTTCACTTCTTCAGGCATTTTTTCCATCATATTTTTTTCCTTTTCAGTAGGGAAAGTCATTTGGAACCATGACTCAAGCAAACAGTGCCCTACATTTGATTATGGGATTCTGAAATGAAAGAAGAATATTTCTTGCTGGCATCATGATGCTTACCCAGGGTGACTCACTGCACCAGGAAAAAAAAAAAAAAAATCAAACCTAATTGGATTGAACTTTGAGGTAATAAAAAGTCTGCACACAACAAGGATCTTCCTGTCATTTTGTAATGGAAACCACACATTGATCGGCACAAAAACTTTTCGGGGGAGTGGGTGGCTCGAGGAACTGATCTGGTTGTTATTTCATTGGAGAGTTAGACAACAGCAAGTACAGCGAAAATCCAACCTTGAGGGATCTATAAACGAGTGGCACCAGCCCTTAGCACTAAAATACCAAACTGTCCCTGGAAAATCACATTTCCTGCTAACTAAAATCCTATACAAATCTTAATTTGAGATTTCCAAGCCACTGGTTGGATGGTCAGGAACTCATCTGCTCTGCTCTGTGTCTGATGTTCATTTTTGTTTGGTGTCTGTGCTGCAGCTGTATCACTTCAGATGGAAGCGACTGCCAAGCCCCACACTTTTAAACATGAACTAGTTTTAAATGAAGAAACTACAGAGGAAGAAATCTTTTAATGGCAAATATCATGAGATATCTTTTGTCTTTAGAGGGAAATACTGTCAACAACTAAAGCTCTTACATTTTTGCCTTTCATTCTCTAATGTTCCTATCTGCCAGATTACAGAGGTGCCGTCTTAATATTTCCTAGACAGCATTTACGCCAGTCAAAATGCTCAACATTATGGAAAAGCTGGTTTGGATTTTAAAGAATCTAAAGTTTTACCTCAGGCTGACGTTTTGCATTAACAGGTCACTTTCACTGAGCATAAATATTATCACAGATTTCAAAATTTTAGATTTGAAATTATTTTAGGCAAGTTCTTTCAAATTATTTAGGTAAGTTCTTTCAAAGCACAGAATTTCAGAGCTCACCCCGCCAGTGCTCAGAGTGCTGTTGCCATGCTCGAAGAGCCCGCAGGCGTCCGTGGCCAGAAGCCAATAGTCCGTCCCAAAGGCGACGAGGAAGAGCAGCACCCCGGTACCCCCGAGGATCCCGGCTGCCAGCGCGGCTGCTCCGGCCTTCATGGGGCAGCAGGGGGGACACCGGCACACCTGGGAATCAGAAAAGGAGGAAAACCCCCAAGTTCCCCGGGTCTCTGGGAGAGCGCGGCCAGAGGAATGCTATTTTTGGATGCGGATAATGATCTCGCGGCTGGTGTGAGTTTCAGGGGGTGGTGGAGCAGGACTAATAAAAGCAGATGACCTGGCGCAAGCGAGCAGCTGTGGCATTAAGGAGCATGACCGACAGCTCTTGGGGCAGAGCAGGGAGCTTTCCAAGGGACATGTTGCCGCTCCTGCCAGAGGAGCGGAGAGCCCTCAGGACATGGCTCTGGGTCACGAGTGCAGAATTCCCGGGACACCGGGGAGGTTTTCCCATCCCTCCCTGCGCAGATGAGCAGAGGTGGACTCTAAGGTGCTCCCAGCCCATGGAGCCCGTGGGGACCTCAGCCACTGCGGTGACACTGTGTCCCCACAGCGGCACTTCTGGAATTTGTGCGTCCTCCTTCCACTGAGCAAAACGCTGGTGCAGCTTTTACAGAAAGTAACCCCAGAGATCCAAGAAAAACATGAAAACAGCGGGATATGTTAAATATCCCAGTCTTCCTGGAAGTGATGCAATCAGTAGCTTCGCAGGTGCACAGGGAGCTGGACAAGGAGCATCCACCCAGGTGCACACAGGGACAGACCAGGGGTGTCCTGCAGTTGTTCTCCCTCCTGCCATGGAAAAGTGGATTACATGGATCCATACCCCTCCCACCCACCCAGCCTGCTGTGGGAGAAGTGTCTCGTGGGAACAAGGACATTCCTGCTTGGAATTTCACTGCCATTTGCTTCCTAATGCTGTTGGCTTCTGCTGGAGCATCTGCTGCAGATCACTGCCAAGAATGGGATGCCAGACTAGGAAAATTATAATTTCTGTAGGGCAATAACTATATTCCTGTGACATACCAGGAGGTCAGGAGAAGAAATTTAAATTACAGAGAAAAATGAAGTTCTGAGTTTCTAACCTTAGCCTTAGTCATGACCTGCTCTAAACGGGTGGGGGAGGGAGATGAAGA
The DNA here is from genome assembly GCA_013397895.1 of Origma solitaria. Taxonomy (NCBI): domain Eukaryota; kingdom Metazoa; phylum Chordata; class Aves; order Passeriformes; family Acanthizidae; genus Origma; species Origma solitaria. The sequence goes on from VZRL01005061.1 coordinate 242,076, forward strand.
TGTTGACTTCCCTTTCCTATGGGAATTTGTGTTGCCAAATTAATTTCAAAATCAATTTAATATCTAAAGTTACCTGTGAACATGTGGGTATCTCAAAGCAACTGCACACTGGCTGGGGAACCTGGAGAGGGTCAAGGTGAGCTCTTTGTATTGAATGGGAAATGGTTAATTAAACACAAAGTACAACTTATCCATCACCTAAATAATCAATTAGTGTGATTCCAATCAGTTGCCGTTTAACTACCACACAGTCCTGGTTAAACCTGTCTGAAGTGACAATTGGTTGCCATCTCTTCTTGTGGTCTCCTCTTCAAAGCTGGACACGACTGACAGGAGCTTTGGCAACAGCTGGAGGACCTGGGTGAAAACAAGGATTTGCACACCAGGAGTGAGGATTTTTTGTAGATCACACTGCAATTACACAAAATTAAAATGCAAAATGGGCACTTGTGTGTTTTTGTTTTTAAAAAAGGATTAATGCACACTTCCCCATTTCTGGGTGTGTTTTCAGCCAGCTGTATTTGGCACTGCTGTTTTTGTGCTACTGCACATCCCAAGTCAGTGCTGTTTGCCATTTGGAAGTGTCCTCAGGAATTCTGGGTCCCACTGGCAGAAAAACCCTGTGTGGCTGAGGCAGAGCACTGTTGGTGCCCAGCCTTGGCTCTTCACAGGCTGCCTTGTGCTCAGTCCAACATCCTCCAAATTCCTACGCTGTGGAATAGAAATTGAATTCCCAAGGTTGAACTGTCTCTCCATGCACTGAAATCCCACTCCTGATGGGTGTTTCTTTTCAAGGCCAGGTTGGACAGGAATTGGAGCAACCTGGTCCAGTGGAAGGTGTCCCTGCCCAAGGCAGGGTTTGGAACCGGATCACCTTTAAGGTCCCTTCCAGCCCAAACCATCCCGTGATTCCATGATGATTCTGTGATTCCTTGTCATGGCCCCAAGCACGTGCTCATCACCTTCAGGATCCCAAAAGTTCCTGGGCAATGAGACCATGTAGAAGGTGGTGATGATGTTGATTGTCCTTTGGAGCTTGTGTTGGGATCTCTGCAATGCCACACCAAAGCCGGGGGATGAATTAACTGACCAGCACCACACTCCATGCAAAGGCAGACACAAATACCATTGCATTCCCAAGGAAAACAACCCTTCCTTTCCTCCCTTACCTCTCCTGGTGCCAGCAGGGACCTGCTTCAGCATCCTCTTATCCACAGGGTCAAACGATGGTGCCACCACGGCCAGCTCCAGGACTTCAGTGGGTGGAAAGCAAAGTTGTATCCTGAGCATTTTATTAATTCCTAATTGACCCTGAGGAATTGTTTTTTCCCTTGAGCTTTTAAACCAAAATTGTGACTCTCCAAAACATACATATTCTAGCAAGGAGCTGGGGCAAGTCAGCTCAGATTTTTCACAGAATTGGGTGTTTTACCTTTGGATTGATCAAAGACTCCATCAGCACAGTCTGTGTTGTTATTTCCTGTGGTTTGATCCATGCTCACAGAAAAATTTACATTTTATGTAGATAGATCAACACATTTTCCCTCTCTCATGCGGAAAGCAGAGGATTTCTTGGAATTTGATAAAGAGATGAGAATTCAGGGCTGCCTTTGGAGACCTCACTGAGTCCCTTTGGAGATCTGCAGACCTTTCTTCATTGGAGCTTGGTCTGACAATCCTGGGTGGTGAAATCCTGGAATAGGCTGTTCAGGGCAGTGCTGGAGTCCCCATCCTGGAGGGGTTTAAAAGCTGTGTGCATGTGGCACTTGGGAACACAGGTCAGTGGTGGCCTTGACAGTGCTGGGGGAATGGTTGGGCTCCATGTTTTTAAAGGGCTTTCCCAGACTAAATGATTCCATGGTTCTGTGACCTGTCCTGCTCCAAAAGATGCTCCACGTGGTGTTTCCTTACGTAGGTGAGTGAATCAATCTTGCGAGTCTCTTCCTTTACTGTTCTCTCCCCAAACCTCAGAAAAATAACACACCAAGGACAGCAAAGCCAACCAGACCATGACGAGAGCACCCAAGCGCAGCCAACGTTACCATGGAAAACCCACCAACATCCCCAATCTCCAATCCCCCAGACTGAGCTGTGCTGGAAAGGAGAGCAACAGATACCCACGCTGACATTTGCCCCTTTAATTCTGCATGAAAATGATAATCTCCAGTTCATCTCCATCACATGCTCCCTTTCCATCTGTCCCGTCTCCACGTCTCTTGGAAGAAGCACATAAGCCTGGATGTTGAAAGATCCTTAATGGTTCTTCTGAGGTTGAATGCCCCCCAGGACTTGATGTCAGGAGAGAAAAAAGCTCAAATTTGCCTCACCTGCTTCTCAAGCGCTGCCAGCCCTTTCCAGGTTTAAGTCATTATAATCTCCTTAAGCGGTCATGAAATAAAATAAACACAACTGTGGCTTTCTGCTCAAAATAAAAATATTAAAGTTCATGTGAGGAAATGCTTTTGGAGTTGTGAGTACAAAGGAGATTTTGCCTGATTTTCAAATGCAGCTGACTGATGTCTTTGCACAGAGTTTTCTGATGCGGTTTTTGGGCTCTCACTTTGCCATCGAGCTACTCCCCCTCATTAACAACTTTTACCCATTTTAACCTGAACTTTCCACAGTCTCCTGTAAACTTCCAGAGTAAGCACAGAGCAAAAACTCTCTGAACTCCTAAAGGAATCAAACTGATGCAATTTATTTCCACAGAACCATGCAATATTCAATGATACACTGAATCCGTGTTTTTAACACTTTTTAAAGGACTAAAACCCTGGAAAGAATTAATTAGGCATGCTCTGAAGCCTGAGCATTTAACAGTTTTCCACTCGGTTGTAGAATTTTAAGACCACCAACACTGGATACTGGCAAAGATTATCAAAGGTATTCTGGGCTGAAATACAAACTAGTCAGAGGGCTTGGCCACTAAGTGACTGGAAAATACTTCATAAAAGCTTTAGCCGGGCTATTATATTTTGTAAAGAAATTTTAAGAAAAAAAATCCACAGTATCCAGAAGGTTAAATTTAGGGCAGAGTGACTCATTGGGAAAAAATGTCCTGCAGGGAATATTGTCTTCTCTGAAGATCAAGCAAATTGTTCATGCAGCAGAGAGGTATTTCAGGAGCCTGCACTGCAAAGTGGGGCTGGAAGGGAATGATGGGCTGGGATCCATGAAGGATGTGGATGGGAATGTGGGGCTGGCTGGAGCAGCCTCTGCGGCCACCGCACACCTGGACCCAGCAACCTCTGGAGCTGCCAGAAGTTGGGAGACCCTGGCATGGAAACATCCCTTGTGCTGAATTGAGATGAAAATGTACAATTTTTTTAAAACGCATTAAAAATTTTTTTTTACCTTTTTTTCCACATCAGATAAAATTTCTGTTCCATTTTCTGGCATTCTTCCAACCACTTCTGTTGCCCCACAACAGTATTACAAAGAAATCTACCTCTGCCAAAACAGCCACCACTTGATAAGGTCCTTGATAGCCCACAGTGATATTGCAGAGAACAGATTTTGCATGATGGGAATCTCAACTGGAAAAAGCTCCTTATTTAAGTGCCTGATGCCCAGAAAAAATGATGGATGCTGTACAAGGATTACAAGGATGGATGCAAGACAAAGATGGTACAGACATCCAGGTATTTCGGACAAAAACAACACAGTTTAGATGCAAAAGCATAAAACCAAAACAGAACAGCCAAAAAACCAGCAAACAAAACCCAAGCAAGAATTAGCCAATCACAGTTTCTATCCTTGGTTAAAACTCCTTGACAAGCAAGCTGATTTACTTTCCTTTTTGCTCTCCCACCATGGAATAAAAACAACCCACCTTAGTAAATCCTCCTGTAACTGTATTGTGCAGAATTTAAGGAGAAATTTAAAACACTGAGGGCATTAAATGGCAGGTGAACAGGGACATTCCAACCCCAGAGAGCTGAGGACCTTCAGATTCAGGAAGTTTTTCTCGTGACTTTCACCAATGAACAGACCATTTTCCTCCCTCATTGCAATCGCCTTCCTCACTCTTGGGATCACTGGCCAAGGGTTGAAGGAGCTGCTGCTCCAAGGGGATCTGCCTGGAATGACACCCAGAGAGACACCCCTGTGTGTCCCCAGCTCCTGATGATGTCATTGGGTTGGGCGACAAGAGCGACTTTCCCTGCAAACCACTCCGGATATTCCGCCCTGTCCAGGCAGTCCTTCCCAATGAGCATCTTATTTACATTATCTACATATGGAGCAGCTCTCCACAAGGGAGTCAGAGCCCTCACAGGGAGCCAGAGCATCCCTTGTGTTTGTACATCTCCAGCGTCAGCTCTTTCCTCACGTCCTGCCTCCCGCCCCAGGTCGCGCCGCTGGGCTGGGGCGGAGGGATGGCACACACGGACTTGGATCGGCTCTCCTTCACTTCCCGAACCTGCTCCGTGTTCCCCACTGCGAGAAGAGAAAAACCATGAGAAACATCCTTCTTTGTGGGTCACCAGGAGTGAATGAACACCGAGGTGTCCATGTGCTCACTGGGGATGAGCTGTTCCACCCAGAGGATCACTTCCCAATTATAAAAGAGGAGCAAAAATCAGTGTTTCCATGGAAGAAAAAGCCAAAAAGGGCAATTTAAACACGATTTTATACTTTGAAATACAAAAAGTATTTGGATCGATATCATCGTTCTTTTATCAGTCCCCACCTGCAACTTTGCAGAATAAAAATTTGCATCAGTTACCACCTTAAACCAGCTCTGGAAAATGCAGGTGTCCTGCTGGAGCACCTGGAATGTCATGTTGTCACATTAAGGGATTTTTTGGGGGGATGTACACACAACCATGGAAGGATTACAAACCTCTGTCACCACTGTATGTCGGGGGCCATGGCTCTCATGTTTCCCTTGGAGTGGAGAAAAAACTTACTCAGAAACAATGGGTTTTACAAGCTTTTTCTGCTTACACTCATGGTTTTCTTCAGAAAGAACATAATTGAAGTATTCCTGGCAAACTGTGGATTAAAACAGCTACATCCCAGGTTGGATGAGGCAACCTGACCTAGTTGGAGATGTCCCTGTTCATGGCAGAGGGGTTGGATTAGATGGCTTTGAAAGGGCCCTTCCCACCCAAACCATTCACACCAATCCCAGGCCGGGCTGAGAGAGGGCACCGGGGGCTGGGAAGGCTCTCAGCTCTCCTTGCTCACTCATGAGGCTCATCTAAGGAGCCCCACTTTGTCCCTCCCTGTCCCCTGCTGGGCCATCCCACAGGGATGCAGGTGGGCAGGGGAGGGCAGGGAATCACCCCCAGCTCCCCAACTTACCAGTGAAGGAGCGGCAGTGTTTGATCTGCAAGGTGACCTCGCCCTGCGCCGAGCACAAGTCCTCCTTCTGGGACTGAGGGAGAGAAGGACTTCAGTGAAATCTGCTAACAACACTCCCACCCCATAAACTAACCCTCTGCAATCCCTAGGGATTCCGCTCCCATTCATTTAACTTTTGCCATGTAAAAACAAACCAAAAAAAAGAGAGAAGGATTGTTAAAAATAGACTGAAGACATGGCAGGAAGTATTTACAGATGCTGATTTGCCACGACATAGAATCATGGAATGGCCTGGATTTGAAAGGACCTGAAAGATCATCTCATTCCAATCCCTCTGCTGTGGGTGGGGAGGCCTTTCACAGGAGCCAGTGCTCCATCCAAACTGGCCTAAAACTCTTCCAAGGATGGGGCATCCACAGCTTCTCTGAACAACACTGGAAGCTCTTTACAGGCTGTCAAGAATTTAGAAATAAAACTCAGCCTGTGTCAGAGGCTTAAAGAATTAAAATTGCACAGTACAGCAATTATGTTTTGAGTTCTGGAAGAGGTCTGAGCTCCCCAGGAATGGTTCTGCAGAGAGGAAGGGAAGGAGCAGCCCTGGAGCTGGGAGAACAGGGCAGGGAGTGCAGAAGGCAAAGCTGTCCCCAGGATTTGGATGCTTCTCACCTTGGCTGCTCCCCACGCTGGCTGCAGGCCAAGGAGGCAGGTAACGAGCTGGCACTAACAAGCTCCCTGTCCTTTCACTCCAGTACTAATCTCCACCCTCCAGGACAAAAAAAATGGGAACAAAAAAAATAAAAATCAGGTAGCACAATGCTGCCTGGATTGTTCGGTGCCTCTGTAAACTGGGAATAAGTCTCTCACGCAGCTGTGATTTGGCACCTCGGTCCAGAAACCCAGACTGCCAAAATAACTCTGGACACCTCCCAGCCTGGTTTTCTGTTTTGTTTCGGTTCGTTCTCCTCCCTCCCCTAACGAGGACCGCTGCCCTCCATCCCTTGTTCTCACTTTTATTGACCATTTTAATAACAATGCCTTCCCGGCTCCGGCAGCAGCGCCCGGCTCCCTGGAAAGCCATTCCCAGGGGCATTTAATGATTCTCAGAGCATGCTCCATGAAAGGGCTCCGACATAATTACCAAAGGCACTGTGTCATTTACGCACATGGCTCACAGGCAGCTCCAAATAAGCTCCTTCTGGGGAAGTGCACTCGTGTTTTGGCAGGAGAAAAGAGGACCAAGTTGCCTGGCTACAGGTGCAAGGATTTTCTGGGTGCTCCGTGGTAAATAAAAGCTGTCCTGGGTCTCAGAATGTGCCCTGCCAGCGCAGGCTGGGCTGGATCCCTGCCTAAAATAAGGCAAGCCCCAAATGCGGCCGGCGCTCGGAGCCAGCAACGATGCACAGCTCCAGGAAGCAGCAGCCTTCGGCAGGAATTTTGTCCTTAGGCGGAGGAAGGCGAACTTTCTGCTGGAAATAGATAGTCTTGGAGTTAATCCTCTGGGCTGTGGTTCAGAGCTGAAGTCACCTCGTTCTCCTGCCAAGGTCCTTCTGCCTGGTGTAAATCATTTAACCTGCTCCGGAGGGAGGAGGATTGTTCTTTTCTCGCTGCTTCTCCCTGCTCTTTCCCCGTTTGCTCTCCAAACTCTCCTTGCTGGAGGCTCCTAACGCAGCCCAAGAGCCTCCTCTCAGTGCTGGAAAAGCATCTAAAGTGCAGGAGACCCCTGAGGCACCTAAAGCCACCCAGGAGAGGCGATTTAGAGTCAGAATGGGCCTTTAAAGATCATCCAGCTCCAATCCCAGTCCTCCCTGGCTGAGCCTGCTGGTGGCCACAGACCTGTGTCCATCCTGGCAAGGGCACCGCTTCCTCCTGTGCAAGGAGATGGATTTTCCACCAGCCAGGATGGACTTGGCTCCTCCCCAGCCTGGTGCAGCCCCAACCCACACAAAGATTGTCCCTCACATCCCTGATTTTGTGTGGGAGGAAAAGACCGACCAGCCCCTAATAAAATATGAGTTTAACCGAGCTGCAACAGCTTCATATTTTACAGCAAAGCTCTCAACAGCTTCACTAAAAAAGAAAATTAGACAGTCACCAAGCAGAAAAAATGGGGTTTCTACTGAACCAAAGGGATTTTTAAATTATTCCCTCAGCTCCTTACACTCAAGGTACCACCAAAGCTTTTCCCACCAGACTGGCAATGGAATTGCAGGAGTTTCACCAGGACCAGAGGGGTTTCAGTGTCCCTTTGCTGGAAGTTCGTTTCCCATCCCTGGATTTCTAGCTGGATTTGCAAACACAGTTATAATGCTTCCATCTCGTGGTGAGATGCAGAATAGAAAAACGTGGGGAGCAACAGCATCCGTTTTTCTTGCTGACTCAAAACCTGGAAGGCCAAGCCCTTCCCTTTGGGACTACAAATGATGGAATATGGGACCATCAGAAAAATCTCTAACATTAACTATTGATGTTTTTCATTAATATCTTTTTTTGATCACGAAAAGACCATTTTCTTTTCAACTTGGCATGGAAGAAACATGAGCAGCTGCTTTTTTTCCTCGAAACTTGTAAGTATTGAGCTGCTTATAATAGGCTAAAATCTACTTTTTAGCACAGTGTTCCTTCTTTCTGCTGACAAATTTTGCAATCTGTCCTCCTACAGCATGAAGAAACAGCATTCACCCATCCTCCTTAATATTATATAATAGTATATAATATTATGTAATATTATATATATAAAATTAATACGGTGTTAATATTTCAGGGCTCTCTTAGAGCATTATCCCATCACTTCGGGGCATCATTTTATTTCTACTCACAGTAAATGAGGCAGCTGTTGTTAAAAATCAGCAGAAGAGCTGCTGATGACACAAAACAGGCCTGGCTTCTCCTTTTGGGCACTGAGGGATGGTTCTTGGGTCAGAGCCACCCTTACAGGTGTCACTGGGATCAGCTCCCAGCTTTTACTATCCCAGGATGGACAGGACCTAATCTAGTGGAAGGTGTCCCTGCCCATGGCAAGGGGCTGGAACTGCATGGTCTTTAAGGTCCATTCCAACCCAAACCATTCTGAGATTTCCATCTGCTTCCCTTTGCCTGGCACAAAGCCACAGTGGCTGCAGTGGAGGGGTGTGATCAGCACCAAAAAGGGACTTTGATGACACAACAGTCAGTATTCAGCTTCTAATGGGCATTTTCCATCATCCACAGGGCCTTGCCCACCCTCAGAGGGCAATTTCCACCATCCACGAGTCAGTACAGACACAGAGTGAATCCTACTGCTTTTGCAATTCCCCGAAAAATGTTCTGTTCCCCCAAAGCCCAGCTGCAAGCGCTCAAAGGAACAGCAGAAACAGCCTTCCCAAAGCTCCTGAATTTCCCACCAAATGCAGCAGAGAAGGGGAAAGCAGGAGCACAAGGGTTAACAATCAAATATCCTTAAAGTAGGGAACGTCGTGCTCAAAATCAGCCGGAGTTTGATGTTGCTCTTTTGAAGTTTAATTATACCAAATGTTCTACAGGAACATGCCATGTTCTTGCCTATCTATTCTGAATTGTAAGTACCAATCAGCATGTAAATGATCAAATTAAATCTTTTAAGTTGTTTGCAAGAGCCAGAACACCTTTCTGGGAAGGAAGGGCTGAGCAGCAGCGCCTTTCGGTGCAGTGCTGCCGTTCTCGGTGGGCTCCTCCATGAATGGCACTTCCACAAGTGAATTGGAGTGGAAAAAAGTCCACAGCTCTCCCGAGTTCTTGTGCTGTCATGGAAAATTGCTATCTAAATAGGGAAAGGTGATTTATTTCTTTCTAAAAGGTCATTTTGTTCTCTGTAGTGATGGAGCTTGGCTGCCCGGATTAGAGACCACAGCTCACACTTGGACAGTGCTCCAGCTCAAGCTATCAAAACCTAAAACCAGACCTCAGAATCTACAGAGTGAAGCCCAATCAATCACATTTGCTCAGTAAAGGACTTTCCCAGCACGGGTGGAAGTCTGTGTTCACAAACCACTGAACGGGGCTGTGCTAAGGATGGCTCCTTGGTTTAGGGTTTTTTTCCCTTAGTATTTCTATTTACTGGAACACGATTTGGGATTGAGACCTTTTTTTACTTTAAATTAAAGTAACAAGATTTGTCTTGAAAAGGAAACTCCATCAGCAATAACCAGGCTGTCAGAAAAGCAGCCTGTGCACAGTCCTGCTCACCTGCGTTGCCTCTTACCTCCTTCCTGGAGCTGCAGGTGTCACTCCCACTCACTTCCACCAGCAGGTTCTTGTGGCGCAGGATCAGGATCTCCTTGGCCTGCTCCGTGGGCTCGCTGTCCCCGGGGAGGGTGTGCCTGTTGTACGCCGGGCCCTGCACGGGACACCGCAGATTGTTGGACACAGCACCGTCCTGCCCTCCCTCCAGCAGGACACCCAGGATGGATCCTCCCCCCACAGCCATCCCACCCAGTTATGGGGACACACTGATTTAGGAGAGGTGGGGATGGAAAGAGAGGGAGATGGGACTCCAAGCTCTGCTTTTTTTTCTAGAAAGTCACCCAGGAAATCACTGAATGACAAGACTGAGTTACACCTGACAGTCCAGGTGACACACGAGTGCCACGACTCTGCTCGAGGTGCCTTCGCAGCTTCAGCCCCTCTAATGTCTTATATCAGCCCCACTTTCCCATGTGAATCCTCCGAGCAATGGGAACCATAAATCCTCCTTCAAAAGCCACCACCCGAGCATGATGAAGTCTCCCACTGGCATCAGTGGGAGCTGGGATAACTCTGCCACTACAAGGGGTTAGGATAAACGCAGGACTAAGTGCAAACAGGAGCTGTGCCTTCATCTCCACTCCCTTCACCATGTCCAGAGGTTTCTTCCCAGCCTTATCCTGTTGCTTCCCTTGGCTCAGCACGGGGACAGGACGGGAGGCTGATCCCTCGGTGCTGAGCTGCCCACGCCAGCCCCACCTCTAAGGACTCCGTGCTCTGTGTGTAATCCATAAAACAAAAGCTTAGGTGGATTTTAGGGCTAAGTCTCCCTATGAAGAGCAATTCCAATGCATAGCCCCAGGTGCTGTGTAAAACCCAGACAGGATCCATGATTCTGTAAACAACAAGTGGGGTTTATGCCCTTTAACCACTGGTACCAGTTCCATGGCAAAGCTGCTGGGTGGTTTTAAAACCTCTGCAGATTAATTCCCTCTCACAGCTCTCTTCCTTGGGAAAAGATGTGCCATGAGGATAACCCCATCCCTGCTCTGCCCCAGGAGCTGCTGCTGGATCTGCTAACCCGATGCCTGAAGTTCCATGTGCTCCTCCTTTCTCCTTTTCACTGCCGGGTACCGATGATGAAAATATTCCATGAAATTATAGGCTGACTGGGTGAACCTTTCAAAAGCTGTCAGGCAGCAAACAGAAATGTGCCACTGACTTGGAAACTGGATCTGGCTCCACACAGCCAACTATTCTCTGCTCACAAAGACACATTCTGGGTAATTATGGAAATATTCATAACATCTGCTCGGGCTGTTCAGATAACCGAGGAAATTTGTGCTATTGGACATTTAAAATATGGATTGAGGGAAAAGTTATACCGTCCTCCTGATTCGGTACAGGTTCCTCGCCAATATTTCCTGCATGTTATCCAGGACATCGGGATTCAGAGTATCCTCCAATTTTTGGTCTGTTCTTACAGTCCTGTCACTGTTGCTGCAAAGGAAAGCAGAACATCTTATTCTGGAAGTGCATCCCCAAATCCCAGCGCCCACAGCAGCCCTTTGGGATCCCACCACAGCCAACATGGCCAACAGCTCATCCTTGCAGATGGAGCTCATGGCAAAGCGGGAATTTGGCATTTGCATCAGAGCTGTGCCGTCCATGTCTCCCTGGCGGGTAAAAGAGCCATGAGGAGCTGTGGCAGAGCAGAGCCATCTGTGAGGTCTGAAGTGGCCATTCAGGTCCTTTAATAGTGCAAACCCATCCAAAATTGGGCAGGAGCCACTTCCTCAGAGCACCATTTCCACATAACTCATGGGGAAACAGTGACCCTCCATGTACCACCATCAGTGCCCGGTGATGCTCATCCACCCCATCATTTCTAGCCCCATCTGCTGAGTTTTCAGTGGGTTTGCTCACAGGAAGGAGGGATGGGCTGGGCCATGGCCCAGCTGCCCGGCCTGGGCCAGCTCAATGGCGTGCTTGCGTTCCAGCTTCTCGTAGAGCAGCACGATGCTGGACTTGGGCTGGTCGTACTCCCTGAGCAGGATCTTCTGCAGGTATTTGCTGTTGAAATATTCCAATCTGTTGGAGAACAAAACAACACAGGCTTAGCCTTACCCCAGGAATCCCCAGCACCAACAGCCCTGGGCATGGCAGGGTCATAGGCCACAACTGCCCCATATTCCATTAAATTCCATTTTATCCCATTAACTTCTCTTCAGAAATTGATGGTCCAGGAGCTCACTTCCTCACTATTTCTGCACTACAATACGAGTCAAAATATTAAAACTTTGCTAAACACAATAAAAACTCCCCCAAAAGTGCCAGATTTATCATGAACTCTTCTAGAAGTGCTACAAGCACATGCAGCAGCCCCAGATTTAAACACTTCCAGATTCCCTCTTGAGCCATTTCCTTTTCCCTTCTGCTCAAATCATTGAATAATTTAGGCTGGAAAAGACCTCTGAGATCATCAGTCTCTCTCAGATCTGCTCACAAGGAGCTGGGATGCTCCTCAGCAGCAGTGATTCCCATACCCTCTAGTGGCACTTCCAAGCATGGGCAGTCCGAAAAAAATCTCTACCAGCTGTATCTGTGTCTTGGTCACCAAGGAATTAAACCTGGTAGATTGTTTGTAGTATATTTCATGTTATTTTTTAAATCCTGCTGCAGTTTCAAACATTTTAAAATATACAAACTACCAGAATTTAATAAAAATGGAACCCTTTGCTACAGAAATCTGTAGAGATCCTCTATAATTTCAGCCCACAACAAGCATTGTTGCAAACTCAGCTCTTTAACGTTAACTGGGCACAGCCTGGGACAGGCTGTGTGTCATGGCCATGGCACTTGCAGCAGATTTCTTTGGGGAAAAAGGGACAAACACAACAGGAGAGGAGAAAGGATCTTTTTAGGATGATGCACAAGAAGTGTCTGCAAGCAGGGAAGTGCCCTGAGAACCTGATGTCCCCTGGGAGAAGGAAAAGCCACCCCTCTGTCACCTCCCTCGTGCCACAAGGATGAACAAGGCCCAGCTGCCCACAGCAGAAACTTTGGGAATAGAAACCAACCTCCTTTTTTTTTTCCTTACATGTGTACACAGCTGTATTTTGGCAAATCCTTACTTGTCTTTCCAGTAATACTGTCCCCAGTGTCCAGATATATCTTCGATGCCAGCCAGCAAATGATCCAAGAACTAAAGAGGAGAGAGGATTTCACTCTACACCGGTTGCATACGTGATGAGCACAGCCAGCAGACAGCAAAAGCCACACACACAACAGGGGATGCTTCCAGCTCGGGATATGGAGTTGGGAAACAATGACAGGGGGCATTGGGATAATTCTCCATCCTCTCATCCCCATGCATCCATTGGTGCTGGAGTACAATGAGTGGTTTGCTTTCGGGTGTGAGCAAGCACAGAATAAATGCTGAGGGCCGTGAATGTGCTCTCTGGGATATGGACAGGGTCCATGTCCTGTCCTCTGGGCCTTGACAAGCAGGAAGGGCTCATATTGGGGTTTTTGAGAACAATTTGTCTCAGGAAATCAGTATCATCAGGATATAAATGTAGATGACATATAAATGTTAATCTTGAATAATAAATACTGCCTTCCCCCAGACACTTCCTACTAAATGAAATCATCATATCATACTTGATATAAATACATGATCATTGTTTAAAATTATGTAAAAAATCCCAGACGGGTTGGGTTTTTCACCTAAAAGTCGATTTCCCAAACTGCTTTCCCTCCTAATGGCACCTCTAAACTGGGAGAGGGCTCTGCTCTGCTGCCCCTCCACACCACATCAGGTACTGATGACCCTGGAACTTCCTGCAGCACTAAATTTTTTTAAAAACTATCTTTTTGGTGGGTCAGAGACAGCAAGGTTTCGGAGCAGCTGGCTCAGCCCTGCAGCCTGGTGTGGGTTTAGTGCCCTCACATGGCTGTTGGCAGCTGTGTGCTCTGAAGGCCTCCAAAAACACAGCACCAGGGAAGCACTGAAGTGTCCCATCCCTGGGAATGTCCAAGGCCAGGCTGGGTGGGGCCTGGAGCAACCTGGGATAGTGGAAAGTGTCCCTGCCCATAGCAGGGGGTGGAATGAGGTGAGTTTTAAGGTCCCTTCCAACCCAAACTACTCTGATTCCACGGAATTACACTCGCACACACTGGTCATCACTCCTGCAAGCAACAACATCCCAGCTCCCCAGACGGCAAAATAAATCTGAGGAAGAAAGCTGCTTCTGGATTCTGCATCTCTGATTTCCAACTATTTGCATTGTTACCTTCTCAACTTTATTGGTGCACGGCCATTTCCAGCTCACACCTCCTAATAAACACATTTCTGAGATGATTTACCTCTCACACCCTAACAAAAGAACAAAGTCTTCTCTGTTCACGACTGGAAAAGGCTCTTCAGCCTCCTGAGCTGTTGTGTTAACCTCAGACAATGCCCTGCAGTCCAACCCCATTGTGAGGATGCCAAACAGGTTTTATTAATGTCCTCAGCTCTAATGGCTTTATTTCTAAATAAGACAATGACAATAATATTCCTGGAGGAGCCATACCCACAGAAATGTGGCTGGGATTGAACAATTAGATCCCGAAATATATTAATTTTCCTCTGTGACTACAAACACCAACATCCGTAGTTTGTATGACAACAAATACCAACAAGGGGAATGAAATCCCACCTTTGGGTTATGGATTTAGAATCCTGGAATGGTTTGGGTTGGAAGGGATCTTACAGCTCATCCCGTTCCTCCCCCTGCCATGGGCAGGGACACCTTCCAGATTTCTCCAATCCCCATCCAACCCAGCCCTGAATAATTCCAGAGGTGGAGTACCTCAGAGGTTCCCTCCAATACAGCACCCAGCTTGTCCTCCCTTTCCTCATTTTTTTGCAAAAATATCCGAACCAGCAGTGGTGATGGGACTGGAATAATGCATGGAAGTTCCTAATCCTGGAAGCAACCAAGCCTCATTTTCTTTCTTTCCTTCTCTCCTTCCGGAGACCAGAAAAAATTGAGTTACGTCAGAGATTAAAGTTTTGGGCAAGAAATCATCTTTTTCTGTCATGTTTATGCACTATCTTACGCTACATCAGCCTGATTGGTGGCTGCTCTTCCAATACAAAAATAACCCACGGTTAGGAAACTGAATAGGAAAGGGGCTGACCTGCAGAGGATTTGGGTAAAATTGCAGATCTGCAGGGTCCCTGGAGACACACACATTCCGAAAGATATCAGAAAGCTCTGGCCACGGATGCTCCACTTACCCGAATGTGGATCTGCTCTCCCACGGTGGGAGCACTCTCTCTTTTCCTCTTGACAGCCAACAGGTCCACGAGGGGACGGATGGTCATTCCCTGCAAAATAACCACCAACACAAAAATCAGCCTTTCCTCACATCCCGTTTTCCTGCCCTGGAACAAAAGCCACCGGCATGGGGCTGAGCCACTGCGACCTTGTTCTGGTGTTCGAGCTCTCTCACCTGCGCTGCTTTCCTGCCAGGACAAAACCTCCAAAGCTTCTACAGGACTAGAAATTGCTCTCCCAGGTGTACCCCAAACACTTTGTCTGCGCCTGGTCAGAACCTGTCAATGGGAGCTCCCCGAGAGGCCTCGGGCTGGGGGAGGCACTGAGGGGAAAGCTCTGTTTGCCTCCTCCAGCTTCTCCGAGACCACAAAAAGCCAACCAATAATTCCAAGGTCAAGCCTGTGGTTTGCTGTCGCTTGTGGCCTCCCAGATGGAAAGGGGCTTGAAACGATCCAAGTTCAAATGCCTGAAATGAGGATAATCCTTGAGATTTCTCAGCACGGAGCCTCCGCCAGCAATTGTCTGCTCCCTCCTTGAGCGCTGTGTGTCACACACCATTACTCCAGCAATCTTTGATGGCCAGCCAGTGGCTAAGTTTCCTAATCAAAGCATCCACCTGGTGGGAAGGGTCAAGGGAAAAGTTTTAATATCCTTTAAGCCTCGTGAGAGAACTAAAATGCTGCTGTGGTGTGTTTCTTAGTCTGGTTTCCGTGTGAAATGACTTTTCTAGGACATGTTTACAGCAAAAATGATGGAGTAGTTGATGTTTATGACTTCTGAATGTCACAAGTGCTGGCACGGAGGAGAGTTGAACACATTTTTAATTGCAGAAACAATTAATGTGTCATTTTAATAGCTAATAGCAATAAAAAACGTGTCGCTATTCAGAGTCAATAACACAGAACTCACAAATTCCGAAATAACAGATATTACAAAAATTAAGTAGAGACTGTGCAATTTGGCCTTTTGCCTTCCTGGATAATTAGCTGCAGTTGTTTCCATTTTAAAGCAGCATTTTATGGGAATCCCATGTGTCATTCCAGGCCACACATCATTTCACAGCACACCTGCAGGTCCCCCGTGGTGCTCCTCCACCCACCAGGGATAACTCATCCCAGGGAGCTGCTGACGGCTCCCTCGCGGCTCACACAACATTTTCCACCTCCAGCAACCCAAAACCAAAAAACAGCAAACAAAAACACCCCCCTCTCCACAATTATTATATTTGCTCAGAGTTTCACGGCAGAGGTCAGTAAGTTGGGAGAGTGAACTTCCAACAGTGTTTGATTTTAAAACCACACTGAGAGGCAGAACAACGGGGGGGTTTTGTGACATTCCAGACAAGCCCAGAGCTCCCTGGAGGACTTCCTGGTCTACATGGCACATATCCAGCCTGCTTGGAAGCACTGAGGACCTGACAATTGCTCAGTCAACCTCCTCAAAATGATTAACCAGGCTCGTCGTGGGAAGAGCCTTATGCAGCAGGGTCAGCGAGGCCAAAAGAGAGGAGTTTCCTGGCCTGTGGAATGCACTGACAGAGCCATGGGTGGCCAAGCCCAGCTGCTCATGGGGTGGTCATTCCTCTGTGGCACAGAGTTTCCAGCCAGGGGGGCAGCATTTCCAAGGGAATCACAGGATGAAGTGGGTTTGAGCTCGGACAAGATGCTTTGCTGGCCCAAACCAGCCTAAAAGGGCCCAAATAATCTCTGCCTTAGTTTCTGTCCTATTGTAACACAGACACCGCCACCAAGTCTGTGTTGCGACCACTGTGAACACAGAGAAAACTTTTGCACAAAACAACAACAAAAATGTCCACTGTGCTCAGAAGTTGTTTCACAGCAAATACTTCTCCTGCTCTTTCCACCCACATGAGAGATGCTGGGATAGTAAAAATATTCCCTTCTCAGTCCTGCATCCATTAACGCCTGGCAGCAGCACCACAAAGTTTATTTGCAAACCCAGGTTTTGGGAGGTTCACCTTAATCCCTGCTTCTGTTAGATTTACCCACCTTTTCTGTGCTGAGCTCCAGCCACAGCTTTCTGCCTCAGGTGCTAAGCAAGTTTCCTGTTCTTTTCCTCCCTCTTCTCGTGGTGGCCTGGGCGCTGCAGGTCCCTGGAGCCCCAGCACAGCCCCTCTTTGCAGACACGGCATTCCCGTGAATGGCTGAAGGTCAGGGGTCTCCCCAGCGACACAGGGACCCTGCTTAACTCTCACCCTTTTGCACGGGGCTGACATCACCAGCTGAGCTTCGAGCTTACACAAAAGCCTTTTCCCGGCCCAGGAAGGATTTCCCGAAGGCTGGAGCTGCTGCCTTAGAACAACCTTTGTGTGAGGCTCAAGAGCAGCTCTGCGTGAGCGGACGTGCCTGGGGACTGGGGCTTTTCAATTTCTCACCCACATTTGCATCTTAAAACTTGTCGAGCTCCACCTAAGCACATCCCCCCCAGCCCTGGCCCCTGCTCTCTGCGTTCAGGCTGAGGCTGTGCCCAGTCCCACTGCCCTGCTCCGATCCCATCGGCACAACACACTCTGATCCCTCCTCCACCACCCTTCCAGCTCAAAATGAGGATTTAGGTGGATGTGAGGAAGCAGAATCAACCTCAACCCTCCCTCCACACTGTCCAAGTGCTCAACACCCACCTGAGGAGCTCAGTGAGGAAAAGTAGGAGGAATTTGATCTTGGGGTGATGCTCAGCCACAAGGCCACTCAGCAGCTGCCACCACGAGCCACCATCTCCCAAAGGCACAGAAACTCCTCTGCTCCCTCCATCCGAGGGCAGGAGGAGGGTGGCTCCTGGTCAGCAGCTCCACATGGACCTCTTTCCTTGCCAGGAGCTGCCAGGGAGTTTTTCTACATGAGATCTTTCCCAAACCTCCATATCCCACTCGCTTCAGTCCTGTGGAGAGCCACTCTTAACTTTTTGGGATGAACACCAAGTGGACATCAGCCTTGCTCACTTCAGGACCAGACAACCCCAATTCTTCCACCACATCCTCCTTCAAATGAGGCTGCGTTTGCCAGATGAACTGAAAGCTGTATTTTAGAGAAGCCCTTAGAGACTTGCTGCTGGTCAGAGGAGCAGGGAGACATCCAAAACCCTCACCCCCCCGAAAGCTGCAGGAATGGTTTTACCACTAGATGTCACAGCAATGCCGAGAGCTGCTGCTCCTCCCGAGCCCTGGAGCACCAGAATTCCCTAAAACTCAGTGCTGGAGCACCAGAATTCCCTAAAACTCAGTGCTGGAGCACCAGAATTCCCTAAAACTCAGTGCTGGAGCACCACAACTTACAGCCCCAGCAGGAGGGAGAGAAACCTTCTCCATCAGACTCCTGGAAGGGACCTAATCCCGAATTTGTGCCAAATGCTGTTTTACCTGCACGAACACGGTGAAGAGGATGACAACAGTCGTTGCTGCAATGAAGAGCTTCTTCCTGTGGAAGTCAGGCAGCAGGAAAACCAAAGAGAAGCAAATGGCCCCTCGGAGGCCCCCATAGGCAATAATGAACTGGTCCTTACTGGTGATGGTGTTCACGTGAAATCTGTTCACAAAGAAAGTCAGCACCAGAACCCCTGAAATGCAGGAAAGGAGGTTGAGGCACATCAATCAAATAGAGCAATCAGAGAAAAGTCATAATTTTATATTTTCCAGTAAAATACCACAGAATTGGTAAAGACCAACCACGAGGAACTGACTAGGGCCCAAGCGAGTATATTCCCAATATGCCAATGGAGAATTTTTCTTCCAGCCCAGTCCAACAGGTTGCAGTTTGATTTGTCCAGATAAAACTTAATCCCCAACATATCTCTGATTTTGGGGAATTACAAAGATTGACTGGCCACAGTCCTGAAATATTAATTAATTTACTCAAATTGGTGATAACAAATGGCTGAATTGCTGGGCTACAAATGCTTTTGAGGCAAATCATCAGCAACAACTTAGCCACAAATTACCCTCCTATTTCCCAACGTTTCCAAGCCGTAGCTTGGATAAGTAGCCATATCCCACCTGTGTTAATGTTATTTCTTTCCCTCAGATTTATACTGTACAAATTGAAGGCTACGTGAGGTGACAGAGCAATTGCTGTGATTTACAGCCATTTGCAAATGCACAAACAGATGCAGAAAGGTACATAAAGTCAGGCCTTAAATCAGTAGGCCGTGATTTTAATACCAATGGATGTGATAAACACCTTATTTCCCAAAGATTAATGGCCACTTTGAGAACTGATGGTACCGCCTGTCACTGACTTTTGTTAGAAATTAGCTGGAGCCACAGCACTGTTGTGTTTCTAGAGGGTGTTTGTAAAAGAAATAAAAACAGTGCATTTATAATGTACATATCAAACATCTTCCCACACACCTCCAGCTAAAAATATTTAAACTTTGACTGTAAATCGGAGGAGTTCAAAGCAAACAAAAAGCTGGGGATGCTTGGGAACTCAGTTCACTGAACCCTGTGACACCGTCCCCATCTCTGGAGCTCTGCAGAACTGGCGCCCAGAGCAGCAGATGGGAAGCACTTGGGTGTCAAGGTTCTTTGTCACTTAAAAAATAAATAAAATGAAGCCCCCCTCAGATCACATCCACCCCTACTCTACAGCTCAGGCAGTGCCGATGATTTAAAGGAACAAAATTTACTTGAGCTGATATCCTGGCCTTTGTCTTAATTTAATCCTTCCTCATAAATTATTATTAGCATTCCCTAAACTAATTCAAGGCCAGTTTGCTCCAGGAGATGACATACGATTAATCATTCTGAGCAGAATGTATTTTCTCCTCTCTCTTGGGAAAGAGCAGGAGGAAATCTCCCCAGGGCTTGGATATCAGCAGGGCACCAGTGCTGCCATGCAAGGGCTCTCTTTTCCTTTTTAGATGATCTTCCTCATACCAAAGGAATTCCCCAGATTTCAGCAGAATCATTTCTCAAATATTTAGAGCACTGGGAGGGTTCTGTGAAGGAAGGACTGGGGTACAGTTTACACACCAATCCCAGCACTGCCCACCCAAAAAACCCCAATTCCTGCAAGGAAATGTGGGGGCACCTCCCATTTCTGGATTGGTGCCCCAAGCACCTCCAGAATCCTGGAATTGTTAAGATTGGGAAAGCCCTCCAAGATTATCATATCCAACCATTCCTCCAGCACTGCCAAGGCCACCACTAACCCATGTCCCCAAGTGCCACATCCACATGGTTTGGAACACTTCCAGGGCTGGTTGTCTCCACCACTGCCTTGGCAGCCCATCCCAATGCTTGGCAACACTTTCCATGAAGAAATCCTCCCTAATATCCATTTTTGAATTAATTATTAATTAATCCAGAGCTGCTGGACAGCTCTGAGCAGGCCAAGGTCTAATCTCAACCACCATCTCCAAGGCAGGAGTTTCCCAGCCCAGTTTGGTGCAGCCCCATCCCAGTTCTCACCCTCCCAGTTCCCTGACAGCTTCCCAGGACAGGAACACCCTGAGGACCACTCAGACAATTTCCAGCCCTGGTTTATGTGTTCTTATTTAATTCCAGGGGGATTTTGACTGGAAAAGGGTTTTCTCTGCTGGCTGAAGCCTGAACCCTTCCCTAATAATGTGTTGCATAATTTGAGCTGCTCTCAGGGAGGATTTTTGGGGTGCTTTTGTAGCATTGTTATGTTATTATATCTTGGAATGAAGAATTTTTGAACTAAAAAAAAGTCAAATTCACTCTGAACTCCTTTTATCTGAGCAAATAATTTAAAAGAAATCACTTAATGGTAATAAACACTTGAATGTACAAAAAGCTGACTAATGAGCACATTTCCAAGTATGGTGCATAGTTATTAAAACAAACTTTGGCATGTCCTAACAGCTAATAAACTCCATTCTGCTCTGCCTTGCTAATCACAGCCCAACCTATTTAAACAATTTCTTGAAATGTCTGTCAAATTTGAATTCACTGCTTGACTCAGTGGTTTGTAAACATAAATCCTGTTGAATGTTTTTTAGCTCGTGAATCCTTTGCCAAAATCGTGTGCTGTTACATTCACAAATATTGTTAATATATAAAAATACCCATAAATGAGGCACTCTGCACTCATTAGGTGCTAAATGTTTTAAGAAGAATGGAGGCCCAGCCTTTCCCAGCACAGACTCAGCACAAGATACAACTGAGGAGAAGGGAAACACAGCACATCTATTTTTCTGGTCATTTACAGTGCATGAAAATGGGATCCCAAGGAATTCTGGGACCAGGACTTGGGTTTTCATTGTAATTGTGGCTAAAGAAATTCCTGAGATCAGTTATCAGGAGAGTATTTCCATGCCTTGCTCCTCACTATCACCAAGCCTTGGTCTCTTTATTGCTGCGAGGTTGGTCAAACACCCCAATAAGTTTTCCAGGGATGCTATCAAGTCCCCCTCCATGGAGATAATCAAAAGCCATCTGGACACAGTTCTGCCTGCCCAGCCCTGCTGGGGCAGGGGTTGGACCAGATGATCTCCACAGGCCCCTGCCAACCTCAGCAATTCCCCAATTCTGCCACTCTCAGCCCCCATCTGAAATTCTTGAGTAGGAGCAGAACCATCGTCACAGTTTAGGTCCCGAATCTCACCTACCCAGGACAGCTGTTGGAATGTTCCTCCAGTTCCCCAGTGCAGGATGCTGCTGCACATGAGCTCGTTATGAATCAAATCCCTTAAACTACCACAATTCAGAATATGGGGTCAGAGGATTTTCATGGATCTCTGATCCCAAGGTATGTACCTAAAAATTCCCTCCTGTTGGGTGAATACCAAGGGAGTAAGAGACACTGAAATGGAGGAGGAGATGGTGGCAATGGAAGAGAGATCAAAAAGACAGAGGTATTGATAAAGGGATCTCTGCTACCACCAGGGAGTGCATGGAGCAGGGAACTGCAGCAAAATGCAAGACTTGGAATTGAGTAAGATGGAGGAGCAGGGAAGCATTGGCTAGGATGTCCCAGATCAGTCCTAGCAATCCCATCTGGAATAATCACTCATGGAGAGGGGGCAGGAAAGGATGATGGAGGGGCAGGGCATCCTCTCATCTCATGGAACCACATTCCTCACTCCCACAAACAACACTAACAACACTACACATGAGAAAAATCAAGATCTACAATTTCCCCTACCGAGCGCTCTCCAAATGAGGCAGAAAATGACCGTGAAGCAAATGTAGGGCCAGTTCCACTCGTGGTTCTCTCCGATGGTGGAAACTCCGAGGAAGATGAAGATGAGGGTGTCACTGACACTGCTCCACATCTTCATGAAGTACTTGACCGTGGTGTGGGACTTGAGGGAGATGTTGGCCTCCACGTAACGCTTCATGCCCATGGCACAGGAAATGATGCTGAGGAAGTGAGAAATACACGATGAAAAGAGAAACAATATGTTTTTCTACTTTAACACAGAAAATCAACACATCAGTTATGAAAAAAGTGGGTTTCATCAAGTCTTGGATGCTTGCAGACATTTCACTGAGGAGTGATTCACTTCCTATATAAAGCCAAGAGTATCAGGACCACCAGGACAAAAAAAATATTTTTTAGATTGCCCAAATCTGGTTTTAACAGATGAACAACTCATCACCTGTTGAATTTTATCAGAGCACAAAGCAACACCTCCAACTAACACCCAGCTCTTCCCAACACAACACAGAGTTTCCAGTTCTCTAACTTTGCCAAACTCTGACCTTGCAATTGCCTGGCAATTTTTCATGGATAATTGGTTCTTCAAGTTCCGGGGGTTAGCCTAATTCATTGGCTTTTCAAATCAATTCATTTTCAGACCAGCAATCCTAGAAGGTCAAAACAATTGAGTGCTTGAAGCACTGAAGCTCCATTTTTTCTGTTTTAATCTGAACCAAAACATTTTGTTCTTAATATTGCAGCAGCAACAGAAAAAAGACTTTAAATTTCCAAGATCTGACTTCCATTGCTGTTTGGTAAGGCCATCCATATTTTTATTGTATGAAAATTGCTTCCACAGGGAACATTCAGTAGAGATTCAAATCCCTTTTACACCAAATGTTTGAGTTCACACCTAAGAAAATCTACCAATACATAAAAATATTCTAAAACAAGTCTGGTTTGATTTATCCCTTTTAGGTCTGACCTGCTTTGCCAGAAAGAGCAACACAGATTGAACCACAGGCTAAAAAAAAATAAAATCTTTGGTTTCTGTGTCTGCCCCAATAAATAATGGGCAAAATAGTTCCAGTTAAAAAATAAGAAATCCAAGTATTTATGGGCAAGTGGCTTCCAGAGCTGTGGTTTGGGAATGCTTATTGTAGAATGGACACGGGATCGCAGCAGGGTCACAGAAAGGGAATAAACTTGTCCAGTCCTGGCTAAAGATGGACATTGCCACCAAGGCAAGAGGCAGAAAATAAGAGAACAAAAAAAGAAAAACTAAAACCCATTAGCAGAACAGTTTCGCAGACTGAGCTGTATTCAGATGATTTTTTTTTTTTTTGAACTATGTAGAATTGATTTTTTTGGCAATCAAATTATTTTTCAAAGAAACAAACTGCCAAAAGCTGCTTCTTATAATACAGTATTCCCTGGCCACAACGGAATGAATTGTTTGAACTCCAGATCTATAAGAGAGGCATTTATAATTTGGCAATTAGAAGGGCACAGTGCAGGAATCAGCTGCCTTTGCCATTGTTTTGCTTTAGAAAAAAATGCATTATTCAAAAGAACAGCAAATGGGTTCCATAATGGGTACAGCAGATTGTGATTGATAGAAGGAGACACCATTAGGATTGAATGTTCTCTGCTCCACGATGATTATGCAGCATATTTATTTCACTGTTCTGTCTTGCACTCCTATAAATAGGCTTTTCCTACCTATTCCCAGAGCTGGAATTGTTTTCAACAACACTCAAATATTGCTCCTATTAACCAGCTGAGGAAACGAAATCTGCAAGACACAGGAATGGTTTATATCCAAAGCAACATCATTAGTTTTAAAATAGATCTCCCAGATACTCTTGTGCCGAGCTGGGAGCCCACTTCATTTCTTTTTAAATTTTTTTTTAATCTTCATTCTTATCAGCTGCACAGTTGTTTACACTGCAGACACTGATGCAGGGGAGGTGCACTTTGGAGTCTTTGGGGGAATATTAAGGGGTTGTGATCCTCAGCAGCAGCTGATTCAGTTTGGGTAGGAGAACCACACTCAACAGCCCACAGAATCCAGGAGGGCTGGGTCGCTCTGGTTTTCCCCTCTCTCAGCTTTCCAAGGTGAGATTTTGGCGAACATTGGGGTCATTCTGCCTATTTTTGTCTCAGCATCTGCTCTGCCAGTGAGATGTCCGATGAGGTAAGCACATAGCTTAATTAATCTCTTAAAACTGAAGGATTTGGCCCAAAAATATTCATTTTTATTGAAAGATCTACTCAGTAAAAGAAAAATAAATGAACAGAATGATCTCTGACAGCTTTGGCTGCAATTGGTCAGCAGATTTCCAGTGTTAGTGGAGACAGAGATGTTAGGTGACACCTGAGGCCAGACAAACCCAGGAGCTGTGCCTGAGCTTCTGGAGCCAAGTCAGACTCTTCAAAGCAGAGGTTTCCATTGGAATCCTCTGCTCCCCAAGAGCAGGAATATTGCAGGCTTCAGCTCCCATCCCAACACTCTCTGCTCTGTCCCGCCAAGGACTGCCAGAGGGGGAAGAGGATGTGAGAACAGACGTGCTGCACACCAAACCCTTCCAAGGAGCTGACTAAATCCCCCTTGTAAATCTTCCCATGTTGGTTTTGACTGGGCCACATGGAAAAATATCAAAATAAGCCAAGAAACTTCTTCTGGCTCTGCCAAACCTACCAGACATCTCACTGTAGGAACATCCAGCCTTTCCAAACAAAAACCATGGAGCTCAAACAAACATTCCTCAATGACCTACATGAATCCACCAGCAGCCCTTGATGTGCAATTTGGGAAACAGAGCTACATTTGAAGAGAGCCCTGCTCCTTGTCGTACACAGATTTCTAAACTTTAAAACTTTTTTTGGATGTTTTTCAGTGAATACAGGCAGGAATTTTTCCTGGAGAGAGGAGCTGCCGGGCCACACTTACGCCACGATCCCGGAGAGGTGGAACATCTCGGCGGTGAGGTAGGACAGGTAGCTGTACAGGAACACGAAGAGGGGCTCAATGACACGGATGTCCTTGGTGAAGCGCGTGGTGAAGGCAGCTGTGAACCCAAAACTCAGCCCCACTAAAACTCCTCCCAGCCCAACCACGAAGAATTTCCCAACTCCAGCAAAAACATCCATGCTTTTGATGGTCGGCATCTCACAGAAAGAGCGAAAAAGCTTGTAGAGCACCTAGGGAAAGAGGGAAACACCAGATGTTCACCAGATGTGGCCACATGTGGTCATGACACCAAATACACTGCTGGGATTTCTGCCAGTGCAGTGTCACCTCCTGCCCCAGAGGTCTGGCTCCAACCAGGGCACTGTTGTGGTCCTCATGGACATTTCTGTCCTCAGACACTGAGTCAAAGAGAAACCTGAAAACTTCTAACTTCACCTGAAATCTGCTCAGGACCTCAGGCCAGAGAATTGGACCAGGAGTCCTCTGCTAGCAGGGGTTGTTGATGCCTTTTCCCTCAACAGCTCACAGAAGGTTGAGGGAACATCACTGAGGTTGGAAAAGCCCTCCAAGATCAAGTCCAACCATTAACCCAACACTGCCACGCTCTCCACTAAACCATGTCCCCAACATGCCACATCCACATGGTTTTAAACACTTGTAGGTGTGGTGACTCCACCCCTTCCCTGGGCAGCCAGTGCCAATGCTTGACAGCCTGTCCATGAAGGTATTTTCCCCAATATCCAATCTAAACCTCCCCTGGTGACACTTGAGGCCATTCCCTCTCATCCTGTCACTTGTTACTTGGGAGAAAAGACCATCCCCCGCCTGGCCATGACCTCATTTCAAGGAGTTGTAGGGGGAAATAAAGTCTTCCCTGAGCCTCCTTTTCTCCAGGCTGAGATATCCCATCCCACTGCTCAGCACCATCCTCTGAAAGTCAAATACCCCAATCCAGGCTGGTCCTCACCACGGTCACAGCATCATTGAGGAGCGATTCCCCAAAAACCAGGATGTGCAGCTTCTCGTTGACGTGGATCTCCTCAAAGACAGCCAGCACGGCCACGGGGTCCACGGCAGCGATGAGACTGCCGAACAGGAGGTTGTGCAGCAGGGACACGTCCTGCAGCCGGAAGGCTTTCACCTGGCAGATCCCATACAGGGAAAAGCCAATCCCAAACACGTTCCAGATGGTGCCCACCACCGCGTAGAGCAGGATGGTGCCGATGTTCTCGAAAAAGGGGCGGCTGGGCATGAAGTAACCGGCGTCCAGCACGATGGGGGGCAGGAGGTAGAGGAAAAAGATGTCGCTGTCCATCACTGGCGGTGACCTGTCATTTAATCCATAGATGATTCCCCCCATGATGAGTCCCACAAATATCAACAAACAGCTTTCGGGAACGACGGAAGGCAGCTTGTTGTAGAGATGGAACCCTGGATGGGATGGAGAGATAAAAATGGTGTTATCTCACCAGCTCCAACCTTCAGAAGGCCCCCGGGCTCCCACTGTCAGCAGGTTACACCTCAGAGTGGCAGAAATAAATTCCCACAGTGAGGGTGAAGTCACTCAGAAATTGGTTAGAAAAAACATAAAAATTACTGAAAATACCAACCATTCTCAAATTGCTGTCAGTTTAGATCTCATTTCATCACGACATATGGTTAGAGAGATATAGTGAGGTAATAAACAAAAAGTAATTATCTGTATAAATAAAAAATTATTTGGAATTATTATTTATGTAATCTAGTCAGCAGCCCATCTTCAGCGCTAACATAAATAGTAACTTCTAATTTTAAACACAATACAGATTCTATACATTAAAAAAAAAAAATCACAAAAAGCCTTCCCATTAATTAGAAATAGGTCCACTTTTAATATTAATCATTAGCATTTAAAGCTGAAAAGCTAAAAAATGTCCAATCAAGCCAGCCTTGTGCAATGCCCAAAATTAGAACAACCACCACAAGTACAAGGTAAGTAATTAAAAGCAAAAGTCATTGAAACATGCCAAATTGGAATAGGAATAATTTTTTTAAATCTCTGATCATTATTATGTCTTCATGCATGTGATTAGAATTGGTGTCTCGTTATGTAACATGAAATTAGTGAGAAAAGACCATTTCCATCTGAAAAATTCTGATCAAACCCAAGTTTAGAGACTTCTCCCTTCTGAGGAAAAGAAATAAAAGAAAAAACGCTGTAAAATAACTTTTATAGCACTAATTTAACAGCAGCGACCACAATTCCTGGAGAAAAATATTTATGTATAATTTTCACTTTCCTGCGCCCAGTTATTTCAGGGGAAAAAATAAAAAGATCAGATATTTTGCATAATTTAAACCTTCCTTAGATATCCTTCCACAGACAATCAATGCAGAGAGATTTTATTTTAGGCTGTGTAACACCCTGAACATGGATGGAATTATTCCTTAGTGAGACAAAGAGCATTTTAGAAGAACAAGGAATCTTCATTTTAAGATGAAGATGTCAGTGGTCAACCTATACAGAGCACGGCTGCCAAGGAAATCAACCTGAACACACACCTTGATGGGTCCTGCAGTCAAATCAAATTCCTCCTCCTGGAAACTCAGTATTTTTCCTCCTAACAGCAACAGCACTCCCAGGTGTGAATTTCTAGATGGAAAACCACCGTTTCCAACCTCAAATGCAACTTGTTTTCCACCTGTGCGGTGTGAATCCCAAGGGTTTGGCACGTCACCTCAGGCTCCGAGACTGGAGAGGTGAAGCAAAGGCCACCGCTGCCCACCCCACCCCCACAGAGATCCCCGTCCCTCCTCATCCTCTCAGGAAGCCTCACCTATTTTGGCCAAGGATGCCAGCATGATCCAGAGCGTGATTTCAAAGGGCACCTGGACGTGCTGATAGTCGAGCGAGAAGAACGCGTGCTCCGAGGAGTCATTGCCCGGCGCTTCCTCGGCAGCCCAGCTGATGTTCTCCAGGATCACGTCCTCCAGCAGCATCTCCTGCAGGGCTCCCACCCGGGGGGCTTGGAGGAGGCAGGAGAGCCAGGACCCAGCCAGGACAGCGGCAGCTCCGTGCCCGTGGCTCTCCATGTCCCTGGGAGCTGCTGGCTGCTCCGGCTGCGGTGGGTGAGCGGTTGGAAGTGCTGCTGGAGACACCGGCGCTCGTGGGGGAGGCTGCAAAGGGAGGAGCAAATGCTCCACCTCATCTGATCTCCCTCCCTGCTCCATCAGTTTCCAGCCGGGAGATCCCACTGCATATTGGCACTTTTTGGTGCCCCGTGCCCAAATAGGGGCTCCTCCTAGGGATGCTTCCTTGAGGAAATGCCTCATGCGCCCTCAGAGCGATGGCACAACTCACATTTTAGTCCCAGCTCTTGATGTATTTTGACTCCTAGTCTCTCAAAAACCCTTCTTGGAGGGGAAAAAATAACCTTCACTGCTGTTAGGACAGACAGACTGGACAGAACAGGTCCCATAAAAAGCCCAATCCCAAAACAGCTCCCTCACACAGGGGATTCCCTGGATTTCTCCAGTGCCCACACAGAGAACACAAAACAAACATTACTGGTAATTAGTTTTCATTTGGTAAAACAGCAAATCACCCAGTTCATTGTGCTAGATACAGAGCTGCACGAATGGAGGTCACCTGTGTGGGACAAATAAGGCTCAACAATTGCTTAAAGCTTCCTATAAAAAAGATTTACAGGACAAGTGCTCTTCATCTTAAAATAGCATCAAAAACTGAGTTGCTCAGAATAGTTGGAAAAATGGAAAAATAAAGGCAGTTGCAACAATGTTTAACAGATTCTATAACACAGAGAAAAAAAACCTATGGGGTCAAATTCCTCCATTGTAGAGTTCCATGGAGGTTGATGATGTTTCAAGAGGCACAAATTTAGCCCAAATAACACTGGTAATTAAAGTCTGGGGCCCGGGGCTGTCGCCAGACAGATCGATGGCCTATTTGTTCCCTTCAGCCGCCTGAGTGACACCAAACTCGAGTGCCAGTGACAGGCTGGTGACCCACTTCTGAGCTGTGGAGTCCCAGGACACAGATCCTGGGCCTCAGCACCACGGGAGGTCCCTGTTCCTCACCCCACTTGGAAAGCAAGAGGATAAATTTTGGAAGATGGAGGGATGCAGTCAAGGAGCGACTTCTTTCTGCTTTACCAGGGTTCATTTGAATTTCACGGAACCACACAATGGTTTGGGTTGGAATGGACCTTAAAGCTCATCTCATTCCATCCCCACACCCACGGGACACCTTCCCCTG
Organism: Origma solitaria; assembly: GCA_013397895.1. NCBI lineage: Eukaryota > Metazoa > Chordata > Aves > Passeriformes > Acanthizidae > Origma > Origma solitaria. The sequence continues at coordinate 271,257 of VZRL01005061.1, forward strand.
TCCCAGGCTGCTCCAAGCTCCATCCAAGCTGGCCTTGAACACTTCCAGGGATGGGGCAGCCACGAATTCTGTGGAAAACCTGTGCCAGGGCCTCCCCACCCTCACAGGGAGGAAATTCTTCCTAACAGCTAACAAGAAATCACTCATTACTCTGAAGAAGGGAGAACAGTGCTCCTAACAGCAATTAAGAAGTAATTAAGAAATTATTTAGCCAGAGGAAGAGCAATGGAAGCAGCTCTGAGCCTGGGCTCACATCCCAAGACATCATATTTCCTCTTTCTGTTGAAATATTTGGTGTTAAAGTGAAGATTTGGAGGACTTGTTCCATTTGGCAGCATGGAAAAGGAGTTCTGCCAACCTCCCATTCCTCTCCATCCCCAAATGATCCATTTTGCCTTTTGCTATTCTCAGGAAAAAAAGCAAGAAAGTTGATATTCAGCTGTATTTTCCTTCAGCCAAAAATGAAATGTTTGCATTCTGCAGGGGAAAAAAAGCCTTGCAGAGGGGAGCTCAACAGCATCCTGGAAACTGGTTTTGTGTTTAGAATCTATATTTATTTAATAATGGAACCAGAAAAAACCCAACACAGCTGGGACAGAATTTGAGGAAGGTCAGCAGAGAGGATAATTTTAAAGTATGCTCCATTTTTCAAAGAAAGCTACCTTATAAAATCCTAGAGTCATTAGAGTTGGAAAAGACCTCTAGGATCATCAAGTTCATTATGTATTAGCTATGAATAAGCCAAAACCCAAAGACAAAATGTTTTTCCAAAGTTCTATGATAACAGAATCCATCCTGTTCCTCTGGTAATGGCTATTGATATTATTGATCCACTTTTTCATGTGAGCATCATTTGATCCAATGTTTATGGACAGGCTTTCATTTTTTTCCCTAATGTAATGCTCTTTCCCACATTTTTTGGTCTCCAGGCTGGACTTTGATCCCCACAATTGTACTGATGGGCACCTCACTCCTGGTGGAACGAGGAAGACTGGGAGAAGAACAGAATTATCACGGGATGTGATATCAGTGACCAAAATTCAGGCTCCTGCAATAAAATGTGACATTTCTGCATCTTTTTCGCCAGGGAGCAATCACCTCCTGACAACGGGCAGCCCCACAAGTACCATGGTGGATTATCCCTGAGGGAGCTCTTGGCTTTCCTTAGGGAAACCCTTCAGTGTTCCATGCTGCACGCTGGGAGAGAGATCAGCCCGATGATATTGGGAGCACCCAGGTGATGTTTTACTATTTTGGGTTTTTTTTTCCCCATTTTAGAAGTAAACATTTTTCCCCCCTTTTTAGAAGTAAACTTTTTTTTTTTTTTCCCAGCTTACCCTAGAAACCT
>VZRL01005061.1:272668-314488 GCA_013397895.1 Origma solitaria
TTTTTTTTTTTTTTCCCAGCTTACCCTAGAAACCTCCAAGCCGCTCAACCCACTTCCCTTTCTGGGCAGGATCCCACCCACAGCTATTCTGGGCAGCAGGAACGGAAAACCCCAGAAAACCCAGAGCCATCACTGAGGGTTTTCAGCACATCACAGGCCATGGGGACACTGAGAAATAACTCAGTGCTGTAGTCTCACAGGCACCCAGAGCCCAGAGAGGCTGAGATTTAATATAACATCACTGATTCCAGTCAAAAATCAGAGTTTAAGGAGAATTTGAACAAAATTACATTGAGCAGCTGGAATTTCGATAAGGAACAAGTTAAAAGAATTCATCTCATCAGAGGTGTGAGCACATTCTGCCTCCTCACTGGGGATATCTTGGAGATTTAACTCATGGATTTCACCTCAGTGTGGAGATCAGCCCCCATTGATCAGCTGCCCTCAGGACACCACACTCTGGTCCCACACATTGTCAGGAGAAATCCACACTTTCCCTGAAGTCTTTTACCTGCTGGACACAGCCTTTGGTTTCTCTCCATGGAATAACAGCAGGTGGCTATTTCCAAGGATGGCTTTGTTATATAAAAATATTCAATAACGTTGTCCCCAAGCCATTTGCTGTGATCAGTGACCTGTCCTTGCTGTTTGATGGCTGGGCTGGAGCAGAGCCTGGGGAGCCAAGGGAGCTGTGGCCGTGGCCTTTCCCAGCCCCGATATCCACACCCAGCATTTCGCAGTCTGATTTGTACAAATTCCATGTGCGTAACACGAGCGATTATGCTTTCCATTCCAGGAAAGGGTCATTTTATAGTTCAGTCACCAGGAAAGAGGAACAAAACGTGTTAATTTAAAACTTCAAGGCAAGATTTTCAGGAAATTCATTTGCAGTTCTGTTCCCCATTCCATTATGTTCACAAATATCACTCACTTGAAACAAAGCACCAACACAAATCATACTAAAAAAAAAAAAAATGAGAGCAGATCTGGGTGTTCTCTCACTTGCCCTTGTTAACTTTTGTTACCTCTCAGACTAGTAATTAATTACTGACATATCAACTTTTTATGGTTGAGCAATAGACAGAGCAAGGGAACAAATGGCCCGTGGGCCTTCCAAATCTGGCAATGGAAAGCAGAAGTGTGTAGTCACTATAGATGGGGAATGAGAACAAAAAACAGCAACATGGCAAATTAAGAAATTGTACTATTGCACAAAATCAGAAACTTTTTTGAGGAGGAGCAAGGATCCCTAAATAGCAAGTCAGAGACAAAGAAAGCAAAGCCTTTGTGTCCCAACACAGGAGTGAGAGGCAGGAAAACCCTTCCTGCACCAGCATGGGGAGAAAGTGAGAAAATATAAAAAAACGTGGGATGACGGGCTGGTTTGGGTTGGAGGGACCTTAAAAATCATCCAGTACCACCCCCCACCACAGGCAGGGACACCTTCCACTATCCCAGGTGGCCCCAAGCCCTGTCCAGCCTGGCCTTGGACACTGCCAGGGATCCAGGGGCAGCCACAGCTTCTCTGGGCACCTGTGCCAGGGCCTCCCCACCCTCACAGGGAACAATTCCTTCCCAATATCGCACCCATCCCTGCCCTATGGCAGTGGGAAGCCATTCCCCCCATCCTGTCCCTCCATCCCTTGTCCCAAATCCCTCTCCAGCTCTCCTGGAGCCCCTTTAGGCACTAGAAGGGGCTCTAAGATTTTCCCTGGAGCCTTCTCTTCTCCAGAACCACCCCTTCTCTCCCAGCCTGGCTCCATAATAGAGTTTATATTCCCAGAGACTTCCACAGAGTCCAGAGCCCCTCCTTCAGCTTTACCCAACCAAAGCTGTATTTAGGAAAGACGCTGTTCCCACTTACCCTGAAGGAGGAGCAGCTGTGGTGGGACACAGAAAACCCCTGCGAGTCTCAGCTCTTCTTCTGGGGCTGGTTTTAGTCCCAGCTCCTCACAGTGCTGTAGTTTCCCTTCTCCAGGAGAAGCTCCTCAGCTCCTTGCTCACCTTTCTTTCAGCAACACCACCAAATAAAGCACCAGGAAAAGTGGGGAGATGCCACATTGTTCCCAAGGCATTCCAGATTAAAAGACTGTAAAAATAGCAATGAGTTTTCTCCTCCCAACACAGCCCCAAACAAGCATCCCAAGGAAAACAAAGCCCTGATGGAAACAGACCCCACAGGATTCCCAACACATTCTGTGCAAGCTTCCATAATTCAGCTCCAGAGACAAATCTCCCCCACTTTGCTCCGGTGCATCAAATATTCCTCCAGATTTTTTGCCTTCCCAAGAGCGCAGCTCCCAAGTGAAGGGGAATAGCCACACACCCTACACAAATAAAAAAGGGAAGGTCTTGGGCCTCCTAGGATTCACAGCTCCATACCAAACCCTTTTATTTCCCAGGATGGAGGAGGTGGGACTGGAAGGTTCATTAGCACCTGGGTACTCATTTACCAAACAACCACTGCCCCTCACCAGTGATTCATATTCCCAACAGATTAATGGGATTATCACAAATAAATGAACTCAGAGGGAAAGCAGGCAAGGATTAATTGGTGAGGATCTTCTGGTAAAGAAAATCAGGTTTTTGAAAACTGTATGTAAAACAGGAGCAAAACAGAGAAAAAAATCAATTTTGCCATGCCATGTATACACTAGTGGAGAGCAAGTAAGAACACTCTGCTAAAAAGTAGACTTCAGCCCATTAAAATTGGATTGTTATTTTACATTTTGGGTGAAAAAATAAGCCACTCGGATTTAGTTTCATGTGCTTAACACGCAAATGACATTTTCCTGTTTAAAAGAGTGACAAATGAAAAATACAAGTATTTAGTGTCTGAGGTTTTTCTGATTGTCAGACAGGTTTTTTAGTCCCAAAGGAAAGGGTTTGGCCTTCCAGGTTTTAAGTCCTTCTAGATTTTAACTTGACTAGAACATTAATTGATGGAAGCTGTTGTTCTGCATACCTGGGCATCCTTTTTGTGGGAAATAATCCTCCACCCAGAGAAAGATGGACTTTGAGATTTCATTGCAAAATGGTTGTAAAGCTCTGGAAATCCTGACCTGGAAGGTACTAAAGGAAACCACCACTAGATATCACCATTTGACTATTTAATAAATCTCAGAAAAATTGTTAATGTGTAAAAATCCCGATTATCCTCCAGGTGGATGAAGTCAGCTTCTAGAGGGGATTAATTCCCACATTCGAGGCAGGCTGGGGAACATCCTGACTACAGCATTAATTGGGGAAATTTAACTAAAGGCTCCACCTTTCTACGGGGTCCAGGGTCCCAGGACCTGGTGAAAATTCCTCTGTGGAATGAGAGCTGGAGAGGAAGGTAAAAATTCCCTGCCAGCATTTCTCCTCCAACATCAGATTTTCTGGCATGTGGCTAAAAATCAGCTCCAGGCAGAATGTGGCTGTGGATGTCTGCCCTGTAAAATATGGCATTGCTTTCCTTTGTAATGAAATCCAGCTGCTGCCCTTCAGCAGGCTGGAAAAGCACCTTTCCAGGGATTTTTCCCCATGGAATTTGGGTTCGCTGAGGCATTTTTTCCTGCTAGTGAGAACGGGCACAGCTCCAGTGCAGCTGATGGAGTTTTACTCAAACTCATAATGGGACTCAGCATCTTCCAAATATAAATAAATCCAAAGCAGGTCACGGATTGCAACATGTCAATTAAAATAAAATTGAAATTAAAATGGTATTTAAGTAATAAATGTATTTGTCTCAGCTTTTTAGAATTGACCAGATTTTGCCCCTCAAATGTATTCTGCAGCAACATCTTTCTTCCTACAGAGAGAAATTAATTTTGAGAAGTTACTTAAATTCTGGATTAATAAACCAGAGTAGCAAATGCTGGGAGGGGAGAGCACATGGACAATATTTTTCCATGGGCAAAACTATAAAAAATCAACAACAAAATACAATCTGCTTTACATTAACAATGTGCATTTACCTCCACCTTCATTTATGCTGCAAAAACACGTGCCATTGTGGTGTTTTAAATTACCTATTTTCCTCAAAACGCTGCCGGTATGTGGTTTTATTTTCATTCCAGCTAAAATTGCCCACATATTTAATAAATAATAATAATTTTAAAAATTAAAAATAATTAAAATAATTTTAAAATGAGCTCTGAAACCAATCTTGAGAAGGGATGGGATGAACACAACTTCCCAGGTTGTGCCAAACTCTCATTATTTCTGTCCATTTTCTCCTCCGGCACTCCATTTGTGTCATGGGGATGGAGAAGCAGATCCATCAGGGATTGTCCCACTGCTGATCCATTGGCTTTGATTCCTGGGGCTGGGAGCGAGGGGAGCACAGGGCAGAGAGGGCTCCTCCGACGCATTCCTCAGCGCTGCGAAGGACAGACCAGCACCGCAGTCTGGAGCTCAGGTTCAACCTCCGACTTCCTCATTTCCTGAGGAAGAACCTGTGCAATTAACTTCTTTCCAGACTTTGGTTTGAACTATAAATAGATCCCAGGGGGAACCAAGGGCTGGGGCACGGCAGCGCAAATGCCACGGAGCACTTCTTGCTGTGGATAATTGCAAACCCTTTGGCTACCGATGCCCTTTGGAGTATTTCCCCTCTCACCCTCGGTTAACTTCTTCTCTGCAGCTCCACCAGGGAAATCTGGAGAGTTCTGCCCACCCTGGACTCCAATGGAATTTAATGAAATCATTTGGCCTCTTCCAACAGACTCTTGGCTTGATTTTGAATGCTGAGAAGGGGATTAATGAGACACATGTGGAATTAGGGCAAAATATAGGGAAGCAAATCATTATTTTCCTCTCATCCTCCTAAAAAACAAGGATGAGATTCAGTGCTGCTTATATTCCTTGCATCAAGGTCAATGGGAATTTTTGATCAGGCAATGATCAGTTAGGTCTTGGATGTGAATGAGTCTGATTTTATTAACTAATTTCCTTATCAGGAATTATCTTTCCTTATCATTTTAATCAGATCACTTTTCACCTCAGATCACTCTTCCCTCCGGAACAGCTTTTTCTCAATCATACTGATATTTTGTTTCACCTCAAAGATGATTTTAAGAAATGCCCAAGAAATAAAGATGCTGGATTAAAATTTTAAAAAACCAACCACAAGCAAAAACATCCAACAAAAACTTTATTAGAAAAAACTTCTGCAGAGCAGTTAAGAGTCCAATTCATCTATCATTTTACAGTGGTGACATAATGGATAACTTCCAGCTGAAATATCTGCTGAGAAGCAAGAGATAGGGAAGAAAATGTGTTTGGAAGCTATGCAACAGTATTTCCATACCAAAATCTGCATCTGAATTTCCAAATGAAGAAGCAGGAATCTTGCACAACTTTTTCAGGAATGCTGCAGTCATCTGTGCTTGCTGATTTTGCAGAAAATTAATGCTTTTATGTGTGGATGTAGCACTTGCAGACCTGGTTTATTAGTGGTGCTGGGAAGATGTTGGATGTGGTGATCTTAGTGGTGATTTCCAAGCTTAACAGTTCTCTGATTCTATATACATTATAAAAACATGATAAACCAGTATTTTGGAGAGAAGTTAATTTCAAATTCTCTATTAGAAAACAGTGACATTTATTTCCCCTGCTACCAAAGGGGTTTAAGCCTTAAAATATTAATTCAAATAAGTGTAGTGTGTAAATGTTTCCATTTCCCAACTTAATCCTTGGAGTGAAATATTCATACCCAAATCACATCCCTCTCCTGAGCTGAGCAGCTCAGTCACGATGTGAATTCCATCCTGCAGCTCCACTTTGCACCCACAGTGTTGGAGATTTGGAGGTTTGGGGTGCTGAACTCGGAGCTATTCTTGTTGGGAGCATTGCGGGAGCTGAACAAAGCCAGTGAGTGCAAGAGGGCTCCTCTGGCCTTGGAGGTTTCTATGTTCTGCTCCTGGGAGATCTGAACACTTATCTGGTCCAGGCTGTTCCTTAACCAGCTGCAGCCGAGGAGGTTTGTTATGGAGCCACACCTGGCCAGGCTTTCTTCAAAAAACTGCTTGTAGAGCTCTGCCACTTTGGCTTCCATGTACTTGTTGAGCGTGGAGCTGGAAAGGGGCTCCTCACTGAACAAGATGCTCCTTTCTCCAGCTTCATCTCCAGGCTGGGGCATCATGCTGGGCTTTTTGGGATGCTCACCCAAAGGGGACTGACCCAGGGGAATATCTGCGGAGAGCAGGACAGGGCCGTCGGGAAGCTCATCACACACGTGGTCCAGGACACAGCCCGAATCACACGTGTGCTCCCCCACACGGTCCCCCCCAATCTGCAGGTCAGGGTAGTTCTGGTAAATGCTGCTGCAGGGCCAGGATCTGTACAAATCCACCTCCTCTAGGCTCCCTGCTCTCCTGGGGATATGTAAAGCTGGGGACGCAGTTCCTTTGGCCAGCATTTCCTGATCTTTCGCAGACTCCTTTTCTACAGATCCCCATCGAGGGCTGCTCCCGAGTTCCGCTTTGCTACTTCTCGCAGAGAGCTCCTCCCGCTTCTCACATCCATCAGCAAAGCCTTTAATTTTTGGGATGTCTACAAGTTTCTGTCTCCAGATTCCCTCTTCAGCCTTTTGGGATGCAGGAGATTTGCAAGGCTTATCTTGATGACAGCTTTCTTTATAGATGAGCCTCGTTAGGATGCCTTCTGCCAGCATGGTGACAACTGTGAGCAGAAGGGATCACCAGAGTTCCATGGAGCCCTGGGACTGAAACACAGGCAGAATGCAACAACAACCCTTATTCAACAACTATTATATAATATTATTTTATTTTATTATTATTATTATTATTATTATTATTATTATTGTTGTTGTTGTTAATATTATTAAAACATGCAGAATGCAACAACAACTCTTAATCAACTACTATTATATAATAATTATAATAATATTATTATTGTTATTGTTAATATTATTAATGAACAATGCACTTCTCACAAAGGCTGTGATTTTTCTTGCCCTCTCAAGCATTTATTTTCAGCAAGCATTAAGCTGCGTGCTTTTCCTCTTTACCGTGTCCACAAAAATCATTCTGAAGATACAGGGAGGACATTGATCAGCTGCTTCATCTGTAACATCCCTTCTGCTCCCAGGTCTCTTCTGTGTCGTGGCTAGTTGAGACAGATTGTACTTTATAAGCTGTAAAAATCAGCAAAAACATTTTATTTGTCTGTATCAATACCATCAGTAATTAATCAATGTTTTCCATTAAAAGACAACAGTTTCCAAGAGCTAAAGAGGTGACATAGAAAGGAAATAAAGATTAAATTCAGATTTAGAGGCTGTTTCTGACTTGAGCCCTCCTGTGAGGTGCCAAGGAGCTTCAAAGGATGCTGAGAGTTCTGCAAGTATAATAAAACTATATTAAAAATGCAGAATAAAATGCGTTTAGAGTCCCTCTTAATGATGAACTTAAAAGATATAAATAGTTAATCTACCTCCTCCAATAGTGACAATAGGGAAGAGATAAGTGTCTCAAAATAATCTCCTGTGTTTAACGATTCCTTATCCTTCCAATTCAATGGAATTGTTAAAATCAATGGGAATCTTCACAGATTTCAGGAGTCTGATCTGAAGTCATGGAGGAGAAGATGATCACCACTCCTCTTATGGAAGAATGGGAAATACGAACATAACAAAATCATTCTGTTCTTCAAATATCCTTTAAATCTCTTCATAATTCACATATCTTCACACACCCATAGTGTGTTTGTGGTTCAACACTTTTCATCATGCCCCTAAATCTTGGTATATTTGAAACTTGCTGCACTGGGTCACTTTTCCATTCCAGTTCTACTTCCAGGAGATATTCTAAAATTACAATAACTGGAGAGATGGAAAATTTCAAATTTCACCTTCCCCCTGATTTTTTTTTTTTTTTTGGTGTGGGGCTCTTTTAGCTTGAGTGGCACAGTTCCCTCCCTGAAGCTGAAGGGAACACTGGAATTTCGAGGCTAAAGCAGATCTGGCCACATTAGCATGGCTGGTGATCTACAGAGCCATTTCCATATGCAAAAAGCAGGGTAACACTTTCTTAAGCACTTAAGGGACTTAATAAACCAATTTCCAAAGAAAGAATAATACTCAGCAGTCTAAATCTTGCTAAAGGTCCATGGAATGCTGTGTGCCTTGCAGGACATGGTAATCACATCCTTACTCTGGTCTGTGAGGCCGCAGGGCACCCAGCTCCTCACCTGCTGAGAAATTTTGGTTTGTTGCTTTGAAAATGCTCAAGTGGAGCTAAAATATGGTAATCTTGAAAACACTGGTCTCCTCCAAAGAAAGTAAGTGGTTCCCGCATTCTGGAACAAAGCATAAAGGAAAAAACAAAGGCACAAAAATCCCAACTTACCAAGCCCAGTCGGGTCTGAGGCGGATTTCCCCAAGCACAGAGCTCTCCTGCTACCGCTGCTGGGAGAGGGCAGATGGTTACATACTCTCTCCTCTCTGCTGTCTGTGCAGAAAAAGCCTGACGCACTCATGATGCAGTGCCCGGGGTTTTTTCCCTCATAAAACAGAAGTGACCCCGCTGGGAAGGGTGCGGTTTTTGAACACAAAGCGAGGGCTGAGTCTGAAAGAGGATGTTTGAAAATGAATTGAGATGTTCCTGACCACAGTGCGATGCTGAAGAGCTGCTGACTGCCAGAACAGGGCACAGGGAAGGAGCAGAGGGTCAGGGCTGAACCGGGCAGAGCGAAATCAGAACCGAACTCCACCGACACTTCCATGGGCAGGAGCTCGGTGCTGCTCAGCTGACTTGTGGACTGACACCACTTCCCTTCTGGAAACACGCAGCTCAATTTAGAGTCTTGTGATGTGCTGCTGATGGGAAAGATGTTGGCAACTTCCTTTCGTCCAGATTTTAATGAAATACCCCGTGCCTATAAAATGCAAACAGGACAATGTGCCGATCTGAAAGCAGCAGCCAACGGACAGCTCTGCAGTCGTGACAAGACGTTGCTCATTGACCAAACCCACTCTTTTGGGGTTCAAGAATCACCTCTGGCATGTCCCAGGTGCCCCCATGCTGGTTTTAGGTCTCATTCAAGCTAAAGCCAAGTTCACGCACTGAGCCACCCCACCCCTCAGCACAGGATCCAGCCCACAGTCTGAAGAGTTTTCTGTTGATGCCTTTCCTGAATTTCCTCAGAAGACAAAAACACCCAATAAATCAGAAGCTGAATCTCATCCAAGTACTAAATGAAAGATTCGAAAAAGACGCTGTTTAATGATGGGAGTAAGACACAAATGATCATCCCATTCCACCCCTGCTGTGGGCAGGGACACATTCTGCTCTCCCAGGCTGCTCCAAGCCCTGTCCAGCCTGGCCTTGGACACTCCCAGGGATTCAGGGGCAGCCACAGCTTCTCTGGGAATCTGTGCCAGGGCCTCAGCACCCTCACAGAGAAGAATTTCTTCCTAATATCTAATCTAACCCTGCCCCCTGTCAGTGGGAAGTCAAGTTGTGCCTTAGAAATTAGGTTTGGAGTAATCCTGGCCCTACAAGTTCAATGAATGCTCTAAAATTACCTCTCTTTTCTCCTTTTCACCTGTATTTCACAGAAGACTTCAGTTTTTATGAAGGCAAAATGAAAGCTATTTTTACTCCCGCCAAATTTATATAGAACTCATTTCATATTTAGAAGCTGTTCAAAAGTAGTGATTTTTAATCACCTTCCATGGGCAATTTCTGCCCAGAAGGTGTGGCTGGGACTCCAGCAGAGTCACTGCCCGCAGTCCTGGGGGGCAGGAACCAGGGTGGATCACATTTCAAGCAGTTTTAAACCTCGCCAAGCTTGTAATTAGTGCCAGCTGCAGCTGGAATTTTTGTGCAAATTTTTGTACAAAAGTAACAGAGAGAGAGAGGAAGAAATCAAGTCAGATAATTTGTCTGGAGTGATTAAAACCAAGTCAACTTCCATTTCATACCCAGCAACCTGATCTGTGGAAGGTGTCCCAGCCCACGGCAGGGAGTGGAATGAGATGAGCTTTAAGGTCCATTCCAACCCAAACCATCCTGCGATTCAGATGTTAAATGCATCAATATCCAAGGAAATCAATGTATTCTTTCCATAAAATCTTACAAAAATGAAATTCCTTTATATTTACAAAAGTAAAATCAGAATAAGAAAGAACTGTAGTTGTTTCAGAAGTAGAGCACAGTCTGCAGCTAGGACAAACAGCAAGGCAAGGATGTCAGAATTTAAAACTGAATATATATTGAAAAAGAATAAAAAGTTACCCTTATAGTAATATTCATATATGGAAAAAATAAATACTACCACACTCAATGACATGGTATGAACTATGGCTGCATGTAAACCAAGTCCCTACTTTCAGCACAGGCTGCGTACTTTGCATGCGGATGAACATGAAATAGATATTGACGGGTTTAAAAGGTTTTACGTTGGGTTTTTTCCCTAAGCACAGCGGTTGCGAGCGCTTTATTTTGCATTGCGAGGAGGAATTTCACTGACACACCGCGCCACCGCCACCCCTTCCTCAGAGGCTCCCCTCACACACAAAGCTCGGCCCCGCCCTCCGCCCGCGCGGCTTAAATAGCCGGTGGGCGTGGCTTAGCCATGACCGACAGCTACGCCGCCCAATAGAAAGGCGGGGAGGGCCCCTCGCGCGCTGATTGGCTGCTGGTTGCCGCGGTAACGGCGCGCGGCGGCGGCGCGGCAGGGCCCGGGCGCCATTGCGGCCCTCACAGCGGGGCCGGGCGGGACCTGGGGCGCGTTCCTGTAAACACAGAATAACCTGCCCTGCGCGCTGGGAGAATGCACGGAAAGGAGCTGGAGCCAGATGGGAATTATAGTGCAGCTGTCATTGTATTAATGATGTGCTGGTTTCCTTTTATTTAAGGATTTTGAAATACTGAGTGAATCAAAGTGAAATGGCCAAGTTCCAGATGATATCTTCAATAAACCAACCTGTGAGAAGGAATTAGTATAAGGAATTATAGTATATAGGAATTATCTATTGCTATATTGTGTATGTGCGTAAGTATTTCTACACATAAAAACAGATACAAAATTAATTTCTACATACTATTATAATACATACAGAGCCAGTTCTGATACTTCATGAATACAATGCATGTATTTTGTACTAAATATATGTATTTTGCATACTCAGTACTCACTCCTGTGCTCACCTGTAGTAATCCTGCAATTTCTACTTCATCACCTCAACTTTTAGAATCCTTTCGCATTTCCAAAAGTTTACCAGTACAGCCCAAAACTTTTAATAACAAACTTCAAAACTGTCATAATGAACCTTCCAATCTAAAACATTCTACCAAGATCACACGATACAGATCACAAGAATATTTCTGCAGGAAACTCACTAAAAGGTAATGATTTGGGAATGATTTATTTGTGCCATGAGATTAGGATGTGAGCAATGTGGTGTAGGGAATGTTGTCACACATTGTAAGCACATGTATAGCTTGGTTTTTAAAGGTTTTGGGAAACTATTTGTATTGAGCTTTACATTAATGAGTAACAACTGGATTTTTATGACTTTTTAATAAAACGAAGAAAAGCAGTGATTTTTCTGAGTTGTGCAAGTGGAGGGGGTACACAGGGGAAGTAAATGGGATTCATTACAATTCAGAAATGGCATTCCTGGCCCTTTTCCCATCTTACAGACCAGTTCTAAGACACTACAGGACAAATGCGAGGATCAAGCAATAATCCCCTTGAAAAGGCACCCTGTGACTGGTAGTTCTTGGCTGGTCACACAGAAGCTGATCCTGGAAAAATTACAAACCATTCTTAAAAAGATCAGGTTATTGGTTTCCTCCAGAGGATTCCTGAAGTCTGGAATCTGGGCAAATCCCAGAGCAGGTCAGAGGCAGGGAATGTGGTTTCTGTAGATCTTCCAGGTGGTGCAAAAGCAGGCAAACAGGGAGGGTAAAAGTGAAGTTTTAGTTTAAAATTTATCCTGCTCTGCCCTGTGGCAACACAAATATGGAATATCACAGCTCCCTGCTGTGAGCAGCATAAAGCTAATTAATTAGAGTTTGTAAATGAGCTGGAGAGGGGTGGGTGAGCTCTGTGAGCGTGGGAGCAGCTGCTGCACCCCAGCCACTTCTGACCTGTCCCTGCCCTGGGGAATGACTGGGAAAGTGGGATAACGAGGGAAATAACCCAAACCTTGACACACTATTTTGGGTAGGTGCATCCTAAATTAAATCCCATTTAGTAATTAAATCCCATTAGCTGCAGCGGGTGAGAGAGCCAACCCAGCAGACTTTACACACAGCAGCAGTGGATCCATGATGTTCACCTTGTGTAACCCCGAACTTAAAAAAAAAAGTATTTTCATCTGAAATCTCCACTTCTTTCAGCTCCAAAATTCAAACTGTGAACAAAACATGCAAACAAGTCATGGTGTGAGAAAGTGTTCTAAAACAACTTTATTGGAATGATACAGGAATGGTTAATATACAGGTTAAATCCTCAATGCCTGCTTTCTACAGAGGAAAAAAGTAAGAAAGAAAAGAACAAATTCAGTTCTTGCACCCATGGAAACAGAAAACCAGCACAGAGGTAACAGATTCCTGGCACTCCTAAAGTCATGCAAGAGAACTGCATCAAAAAACTCAAGTTTTACACACACAACAAAGAGATTTTGGGTATTTTCAGTTTGTGTCGGTGCCTTGTTCCCCGGACAAAGGAATAATTCAGGCTGGCTCACCAGAGCTGCCTTAGGAATGCTGATACAGTTTGAACGCTCCCATATGGCAGTGGGGGGACAGACGAGGGAAGTGACTTTGCTTTCTTAAACTTGGCAATTTTCATGACCGTTGAGACAGGGGATTGACCTCGTTTCAGAATGTTTTGGGTCGCTGAACTGACAGAATTTGGCAGCAACTTTTAATTACAGCTTCTCCAAAATAATAGCTGTAATTCACCAAACTTGCACAGGAAACACAGCAAACTGGTGTGGGGGTACAGACCCTTGTGTGTCAAATCCCACTTTCCTCACCACACTTCACTTCGTGTTCCAGAGTTCCCAAAAACTTGAGCAGGAATTGAGACACAGAGAAAGATTAGGCCAATATTAAGAAAGAAAAATCACCTCATTCAGAAAGATGAAATCATAGTGAACAACAAAAATCTGATGCTGGATTTAAAACATAACCAAACTTCAATCTTAAATTTCACAGAATTTCAGTAATTCCTGACAAAAGCTGTTAATAAAAAAGCATAGTTGTGTGTGTTAATCTTTAAGGTAAGGCAGCACCCATCCATCCCTCTGCCTCGTGACGCTGTGCTGCTGCTTTTGTAAGCACAAGCTTCAAACTGCTTCCCAGGCTCCCAAAATGATAAATCAGGAACTAAAATACGGCCAGGAATTACAGGCTCCCTCATGAGCACTGGGAGAACATACAGGTTAATATTGCACGTGGTAAATTCACCCACACAAGACACTGAGAGATTTGCAATTCCTATAATAGCTTTATGATATGGCAATAACAATGGAAATGAAATTTTTAAACCTTAAAAAAAAAAGAAGTCTTGCTTAATTACAACAACTTTTGCTATTCAAACATTTATTTCTTCATTTGAAAAAATACCGTATTAACCTAATGGCTACTTGAACATGCAGTGAGATGTTTAATGCTCTAAGCAGTGTGAACTGGTATTTTTGTAGAGAAATACATTAAAGGCTTTCACCCTTACACAGGTAAGGAAATGCCATTTCTGGCCGTTTTGGCTTGTTTGCAACATTGAATCTTGCCCCAGATGTGTCATCGCTCGTGCTTAGGCAGCTGTGAGGGACCTGTGTCCATTGCCCACATCCCTTTTTGTCCAAAGAGCCCACGAAGATCACTTAAATGAGAAATACATGGCATTTGTTGGGGGTTTTATCACCTGTACAGTGTGTAACAATACAAACCTTAAATATCCATTCTACAGAAGACAAACACAACTTTCCAAAGTGACTACAATGGTTAAACTACACGGTACCACCTACAAATTCATCTGAAACCAGGAAAGACACAGAAAAATTACTGTGTAACTCAGTAACATTTTTGAGGCAACTCAGGCACTAAATTAGTATGTGACGAGGTTTTAGATGCTATTTTCCATATTTAAATAGTTGGATCTCTAGGTAAAACGCATCTGTATTTTTAGTACTAAAATAGTTTCTTTAAGTTTACACAAAATGGACGAATTGCCAGGACAGTTTAAACTGAATGTAACTCATTCATGTCTGATTGCTTCAGCTTCCATCAGAACCAACTCCTGCTCCCTACCCTGAAATTCCCATTTCCATCCTGTGTTCAATTTGTGTTATGGACAGTGAATGCTGCAAGCACCAATCAAATGTTAGAAATCACATCTACATTTCTTGAAGCAGAGACAGTTGGAGTATTTTATAAAAAGCTGTGGAAATTCCCTTTACAGACATTTAAGGCAGTTGAAATTCACGCTTGCTGCTTGGCCAGTGCTTCAGCTTCCTGAAACAGCAAAGAGAATTACATGTTAGTAGTTCCTCAGTATGTTTCAGAAGGAACACTATAAAACAATAACCTGCATTTTTCAGTCTTCTTTCAGCCTTTGTAAGGTGATCACAAATGGGAACAGAATGACAACAAAAGAAATGCAAAAGGAATTTCCTTTTGGTTTCTCCAAGTGTGCTTTTGACTGCAGATTAATTTAATTACCTGCTAGCAGCACCATGACCTACAAGGAGATGAATGAGAGATGAATTCCCAGTGCCCTCAGTGCCGCACCTCAGTGGGGACAGCCTGGTTTATTTGAAAGGACAAAGTTCAACATCTGCTGAGATCTAATGGAGCCATTTGTTTTTGTCACTGCAAAGAAATACTCAAGATAACAGATTCAATATTGTTGTTACCATGAGCCAGCATTGCTAAACAAACAAAAGATATGAGGAGAAAGGACTAAGAGAGGAACTTCCAAGAAGTCTGTAAGATTTTTTTAAGAGAGGAGACACAGTGGATGACCCCAGCCTGCAGGGCAGGAAGTCCCACGCGTATCTCCTGTATCTTGGACGTGGTGCATCACTCTGGTTTCCCTGGCTAGCTGCCCTCATCCTGCCTTTGAACTCGGGGCGTGGGAAGAGCCTGGCTCGGAGCTGCCGTGCTCCTGGCCCGTGCTCTGCTCTGCTGGCCTGTCACGGGTCAGAGAGCGGGGCTGGGATGTCACCGCGCACCCACAGCCCTCGTGTGAGGACATCCCGGCCATCCGTGGCACAAAAGGCAGGTGAACAATGAAAGGAAGATCAAAAAGAGCTACAAAGCCTGGAAAAAAGCAGCATGTTTGATATTCTCTGAAAGACAAGTGGTTCTTTGAATGGTAAGAAAGAGCAGAAGGTTCCCTTGGCTTTGTAACAACTCCATTAACCAGCCCAGGGCCTTGCAATGGTGACACCTCACCCTTTTTTTTTGCAAGACAAAGTGCTTCTCTTCAGAACAGGCAGTGGGAAGCTGCAGAGGATTCCAGGTATTTCCCTCATGCCCAGGAAGGTTGGTACGAGTAACCTGCTAACCTATTTTTCTTGGAGGTCAAACTCTGTTTCCTTGGGTGTAGTCCTGCAAGTTATCTGGGACAGGCTCAGCTTTCCAGGCATGACACTGTCCCTCTTTCATACTTTTCCTTATTTCTCTCTCAAGGCCCCTCACTTGAGCATCCTCCCAGCTCTTAAATCCTTCATAAAGAAATAATTAAGCCCAGCTTTTAACTCACAAAATCCTCTTCTTTTAAAATCTACCCCTATTGCTTGAAGTAGGAATATTTAAGATCAGCCGTCCTTTCCCAGAGTTTGTAGATCCAAAGGACAAACCAAACATCCAGGACTTAGAAAAGAGTTACTTGGATTTTCCATGCTCACTTCTGAGCCATTCCTGTTTAACACTAGCATCACACCTTTGTGTTCAGAGTCAAGTGACTTCCCAAATCTCTCATGATATCATTGAATGGAGGTTTCCTGCCAAGCCTGCTCCCAGCCTCCTGCCATGCTCTGCAGATGCCATGTCATTCCCTACAGCATTATATCCAAGCTGCACGCAGCTGTGCTGGAAATGCCAATTTCAGCACCTACAAATCCATGTACCCTCCTCAGCAGCAGCCAACCAACTTGACTGGGCGTCCTAATTGTGGGAGGGATTCCAAAATCAGCCCCGGAGCAGGATGCAGGATGCAGGGGGTACAAGGGCACTTCTGCAAAGGTTATTTTTACCATCATCAGCCCAATGCAACATGGAGATTCAGCAGAGTACAATTGTGTACTATCCCTCCTGTTTAAAATTCACCTTTTCCTTAGGTGAGGACAGAATTGGAGCACCCCTTAGGACACAATCAGAGCTCCTGACAGCCATGCTGGCTGCTCCTGCCAGCCAGCAGGTCTGGGAAGCAGCGATGTTCCCAACGTTACCAAGACAGGTGACCTGATTTGTTATGGCAGCAGCTGCTCTCCGGTACCACTGCACTTCCCAGGGGAGAGGCACGAGCTTCCCTGCATCCCACAGTGTCAGGATTGCCTCCCCACCCCTTGGCTCTATCCTGCACACTCTGCTGAGCAGTGCAGTGCAGATGTTCCAAGAACTTCACCAGGATGGTGGCACTGTGTGCAGCTGGTCTGACACTGGCAGCAGGTAACGCTGGGGTGCAGATCCCAGGCTGTGCTCTGTGCAGCTCTGCACAAGGCAGTTTTTCCTCCTCACACCATTCCCACCAGTGGAGCTACTGCTAGAAATTTGACTCCCAAAACTGCTTCAGTCTGCCCCACAATCTGCAGTGCTCACTGCTCATAGGTCACCATCCACCTTTAAAATTAGGTCTCTTAGTGATGTGCACAGCACGACCTTCGACTCGTACATGAGTAAAGCTGAAAGGGAACAGCGTGTTTATCCACTGGAACAAGGAAGCTGGAAGTGACCTGGAGGATCCTGCTGCTGTCAAGTGAAACGTATAAAGCAGGCTTGTCTTATCCTATCAAAATCAAAAAGAGAATTCCAGCCCATTGCATCCGCAAAGCAGCAGCCCAGTTTGTAATTGGCAAAGGAAAATAAGCTTTGGATAACAAGCTGGAGGAAAAAATTACTCTGAAGTAACACCATGTTGTTTCAGAAACAATGGCTTTGGTTTCAAGGGACTTTCTAGTAAGAAAAATCTCATCAAAATTTCACATGAATTAAATTCTTTTACTGAATTGAAAATATCTTTTATTTTGGGACAACCTTTTTCATCTAGATTTCTTATACATTCTTCAGTGCAAATATTAACTCCTCTTTTGAAGCTAAAGCCTGAGATCCTCTGGAGACTGAGTATCTCCCAGGGAGATTGAAGGGGGCAACCACAGCACACATCCAGATCCTGCTGTGAGCAGAGAAGGAGGAGGTGGAAGCCACAGGCTGGGGTTCACAGTGAGGAGGTGCTCACCTACCTTTGACCCAGGAGGTGCAGTCAAGCCCAGAAATGCGTACACAGCGTTGTTCTCCCGCGCCTCGAAGAAAGCATTGTAGTCCTTCACCAGGGCAGGAGAGAGAGGGAATAAAAAATACAGAGGAATGAATTGTCAGAAATAATCTTAGCTCATTTTGAGGTGTCACCCAGCCCACACCAAACTGCTTCCTGTGGCCGAATGCAAAATCCAGCGTCACCTCAGGTATGTGGCATTAGCAATAACAGCACACAAACTGGTCTGGCTGGAAAGGGACAAGCTGGGAATTCACTCTATGCCCCAACAAGATGTTGTTGTGAAGTGCTCCAGCCTTTCCCAGAGGGATGGATTCCACAGCAAGGCAGGTGTCATTGGCCTGGTGTGGATGTCCCTCCTGCAGAAGCAGCTGAGCCTGGACCTTGTCATCAGAAACCCTGATGTTCCCAGATGTCATTGCTAGTTCCCGATAGAGATGGCAACTGTGCAACTGTGGGCTCCAGCTCTTAAACCTGTCAGAAGCTCAAGTGGAACCTTTAAAATGGTAAAGTGCACCTTTCCCATCACATTTCCCACTAAGGATTAGTCTGTGCAAGTGAAGGCAATGGGGTAGCACTGTTCACTTGCAGTGCACTACAAATGCCCTAAACATACACAGCCATTTCCCAGGAAAATTAAGGTAATAAATAAATAAATAAATAAAAATAAATACCAGTTGCCAAACACCAACTAAAGGGACCAGAAGTTTTGTGCAAGCTCACTGTTGTCTGAGTTACCACATAATTCCCTCACTCCAACTTCTGAACTCAGCAGGGATCAGTCCTACAACTTTCCTGCTCTCCCTTTTTAACTGATGCACATTACCAGCCTTCTCCAGCTTTCCTGGGCAACATTTGGATGCGGGAGTCCTGTTTGGGAAACCCAAGGCAGGCAGCAGCTCAGTCTCACACTGGAGTCAGTTAGAGCTGTTTAGGGCATGCTGCTCCGGATTCCTGTCTGGGAGGCAAAAGCCTAAGGAACAGCAAGTGCTGTTTGAAAACAGCAGAAAGGGGCAGCTCTAAGGAGAGGCTGCAGCACTGAAACAGAACAAAGTACAGGGACTGGAAGATTCCAGCTGCCTGGACTTCAGGGATATTAAATTATTGCTCCATTTGCACACGCAGCATTCGCATGCTGGTTTGATAAAAATGTCTACAATTACGGTAAATCCTCCCTGAAGCCTTCTGTTGACAGGACTGGGGCTGCTTGATAACAAAGGGATTGTTTATCTCGGTGGTGCATAGTCCATGAGCCTGCTCCACAGCATCTCCCAGGACAGGAATTCCGGGGCCTGAGGAGCAGGGCTCGTGCCAGCCCACACAGCATCTCCAGTTCCAGCCTCTGCTGTGCCCGGGCCAGGAAAGCCAATTTGCTCTTTGCTCTGCCAGTTGTGCTGCATCAGATGGAACAAACAGGGAACTTTACGCTCGAGAGGCATCAGATAAAGACAGAAAGAGGTTCAAATTCTGGGCACAGAATTAACTTTTACCTTCCTGAAAGCTGAACTGTAGCAACTCGAATCCAGCAACACAAACTGACCGAATTTCAAAAGTTCCAAGTGACATCAACCAAAATTTTGGGGATGAAGTAAACCCAGAGCAAGAACCTTGTGACCAGCCTCTTCTCAGACAACTACTGATCCTTACATCTGTCACTCCAAACCAACCCATGTCACAACCAGTCAGTAAAATTTTGAGAGCCAAGTGGCACAACAGCTCACTGTGGATATTATTTCAAGTTCTGCTTCTATTACAAGGAAGAAAAATTCTTGGCACACTGAGAATAATTTCTTTCAGTATGCACAGATTTTGTCTCAGACAAAAGTCCAGTACTGGCAAGTCCTGACTTACAGACTGTGCAGGTCAGAACCAGACTTCAAACAGACCAGAGGAATGCACACTGTGAGCTCTGTACAGAAGATACTAAGTTTTAAAAATAAAACTAACAGTTAATCTAATAATCATTCAAGCATGGCCTGCTGAGTACAAGTACTTCAGGGCAACTTACTTTTGATCAAGCATTAAAATAATTACAGTAGGATTTGTGTTTGCAACACGAGTTTTAATCTGTCCAAGGCACTGGAGTAAGTGAACCACATCAGCCTTCCTTGTGCAAGCAGCACACAGAGCTGATCCCACGAGGGATCAGAAAACTGATTTATGATCATGGCGGATATCACTTCACATGACCTGGGATTCACACCTAGTGGCAAACCCTACATGGGCAGAACAGATCTCTGAACTTGCTACAGAACATAAGGTTGGTGTAACAGGGCCAGATTTCTGTGAGGTGTTAGTTCACAATCATGGAGAACATGAGGATTAAAAAAACCTGAGAGCTTTCAGAGCTATAAGATGGGAAAAAAAACCACAGAAAAAAACCCCGATAATATACACTGTAAGGTGGGATCTGAATCAAGAGGTCCACATTTTAATCTTTCCTATGGTGTCACTGGAATATTCAATAATCGATTATTACTAAAAGCCCAAGATAGGGGGAAATGTCCAACACCTCCCACAGCCTTCCCAGTTTGGACAACTGCAGCTGGCCACAGTAGTGAAGCACAGGCTGTGGCAGTGAGGAGGAAGAGGAGTGGGATGAGCACAAGGAGAGCTGGAGCAAGCCCTTACCCCGAGGTAGCGGCTGTCGTTGAAGAGCCGGGGGGGCAGGGGGTTCCCGCTTGCTGGCCGACTCTCCTCAGGGACATTCTCCCGCATCCATTTCCGGTTCTCCTCATTGGCCGCGATGTCCTTCTCCTCAAATTCAATTTTGTTGGCTTCCAAGAAGCCTAACACATCCTGTTGCTGCTTTTTAATCTGTCACAAAAGAGGGAGGGGGGAGACAAGGCAAACAAAATCAGTGAAATCATTTTCAATGCAGTTCCAGGGCTCGATGCAGAAACCAGGGGGTGCAAACCAGGTTGGAAATGGGAGTGGTTAGAAAACTCTTAGAATCAAATAGTATCTTTTGAAGAGTCAGATCTGAGCCTTGACTTGGCTCCTACATAACTGAACAGGCTGAAGCCTGAAGATGCTGTCCCTATACAGATGTGAGTGTTGTGAACCTTAGAGGTGCCCACCCAAAAGCAGAGGTGTGAGCAGGGCCCTTGTGCTGGCCAGGTTTTAGAGTTAATTCTGGGGAATGTTGTTTTTTCAGGTGAGTGGAGTTTGCTGGAGGCACATTTGAGGTACAACCTGCATCCTCATGCCCTTGGAAGCACAGGCTGAACCCCTCCTTCTTGGAGTCCAGGTTTTTGTCCACCTCGGAGCCAAAAGAGATGTCCCCAAACATTTTCAGTTTGTGCTTCTTTGTACAAAAAGCCCTCTCCCACTGTGTCCTGGGTGTCAGCAGGGCAGGTACAGTCTCGGGAGTGCTGTGACCCCACATCCCCATCCTCACTCATGTTAGGAAGGCTGGCTGAGGTCCCACACCTGATGCCACCTGTCCTTGTGCACTCACACAGCACCCAAGGGAAAAGCAGGATCTGTGTGGCAAGCATGGTGCTGGCTCTGCACAGGGAAGGTGGTTTTTATTATTGTCATTATGAATTACTGACTTCTTGACACAAAGATGTTCTGCTTATGCTCTGCTCTCCCTCTGCATGACTTTACCACCACAAAGGAGATTAAAACCATGCACATCCTAACAAACAATAAAAAAATGGAATTTAATGGGAAATTTGTTTTCTTCAAATTACCCCCTTTCACTGCGAAGCCAGACCAAGGCGTGGCTTTACCCTAACGAGCTGGGGCCCCCAGGAGCAGCGTTTCACACAGATGTTGCACTGGTGCTAACTCAGGTCAGCCACAGCTCCCGGAGCAGCCGCTCCATATACGGCCACGGGAAAAGCCAGAGCTGCGGGGTCAGGGACAGCCAGCCTGGAGCCAAATATGGAGCCTGAGCCCCGGCCTGCACAGCCCCGCAGCCACGGGCACCCAGCCAGGCCCCGGCCCGCACAGCCCCGCAGCCACGGGCACCCAGCCGCACCGGGGGCACCGGGAGTGCGGGGAGAGCTGTGCCCTGAAGGATGTGTGTTGGGAAGCAGAGCCCGGCAATTCCAAAGAGGGACTCTTCAGGCATCCCCTGACTCGGTCAGCAGCTGCTCTATCCATGGCAGGTTCAAGCTGACCTCGGGGGACATGCATCCAGCACAAAGGCACCACTCCTGCTCTCCCCACGGAGGGCAATGTGCTCCCAGCCCAGCAGGGAAGCTGCCTGAGCAGGGCTGCAAAGCCAATGTAATTCCTCCGACCACGTCAGCCCAGGAGCCGCTGGACTCCCTGTGTGAGCACCCTGAAACACAAGGATATTGCTAATTTTCATCGTGGCTAAAAATAAATAAAGCTGGAGGAGTTAATACTGCCCCGAGGAAATAATTTGTGTAGAGGCTGTATAAAAACATTCTCAGCAGACTCAAACCTCTGGGTAAGAGGCTTCTTTGCCTGTCTCTAACAGCAGGAGGGAGGAGCAGGGGAAGCTTTTCTCCATTGTGCTCTACTGCTCAGAAGAAAAAAAGGGGAGCACTTCCTTCATGAACTGTTCTGTAGGGCTAAAATAAGGGAAAGGCCTTTGGATTTGTAAACTCCTCTGTCAGTAAGACCTGGTAGCAAATGTAAATTTTTTCCCTGCACCAGTTAGATTTTAATTAACCATTTCCTACAATCTCTACAGATCCAAGTAGTTTTTATTAATCTCATGTCGTTAACTTGTCCAAAATCTGTTGCTTAGGGTCAATATACTTTGAGATGTCCCAATATCATTAAGGAATTAAAGAAAACCAAGCTTTTACCCAATCTACCATTAACCTATACACTCTCTGACATAAAACAAGAGCTCTGAGTCGGACAGGAATCAAATTTTAATCTCCTGAGAAGTTACTTTATTTTTTTAATCATTTTGGTTATTAAACTGTGTTTTAGCCACACACACACTCCTCCCAGCATCTCACAGTACGACAGTCTCTGGGTTGTTTTTTCATGTCCAGGAGGTACAACCACATCCCAAACTGACAACTGTGGCTCCAAAAGGGCGATCACAATCTCTCTGCTTGATTTTCAAGAGCTGGAAATGTTTTTTTTTTCTGCTAGAAAAGGCACCATTGGAAGGCAAGCAAAGAAGTTTGGTCTCTGTGTTACTCTTGGGCCATCTGTAGTCAGGGGAGGCAATTCTCTAGAGAATTCTACAGGAAAGCATGGATGGTGTTGATACATGAGGAATATTAGTCTGAAACCCTTGTTTTCTGGCCAGAGAAAAAAAGTTGGAGGATTAAGCAGCAATGTTTTCCTCCCAGCTCCTCAGACAAGTCTTCTGGCCACGGTGATGAGCACTTACACAAGAGCAGTAAATACTCCAGAGAAACAGGGCACCAACCGCTGGGCAGAAGGGACACCAAGCTGCCAGATCCTGTTATTTTATGGGATTTTATTTAGAAAACTTCCATTTATCTCAGGCAGTGGAATAGAAGTGGGAGTGAAGAGCTGAAAATAGAGCAAGAGACGTCTGCTGCTGCTTCAGGGTGTTTTGTCTTACTTGAAAGGGCACACATTCTCCTCGGGACAGAGCCTGGAAGATGGCTCCTGCTGCCCATGTTTGGGAAGGAGCAAGGAGCCTTTCTTCAGGATGTGCCTGTCAACACGCAGCGCTCGCTTCCCAGAAAACCTCTCCCATTGCCGAAGCAGGCATGGACACCAGCCAGCGCCTTCCCAGACCCCGCACCTCGGCCTACGTAAACAACTGTCATGTCTGAAGCCATTCGGGCCGTGAAGTGCAGCTCACTGCAGTTGGCAAACACGAAAATCCGTGTTTATTCTGAGTGCTCCTGACACATTGTGCAGGGCCGAGAGCACCAGCGGAGAGCTGGGAATGTGCGGAGAGTCAGCACAGGAGCTGGGGAGCTGAGAAGGGCCTGAGGCTCGGGACCAGCACTGGTGGGACAGGAGGATTTCTGGAGACACAAAAGCACAAGAACAGAGAAATCAAGGATAGGGATGGGCAGACAGCTGTAAGGAAGGGAAGAGGATGAGGGCAGGAGCAGAGGGAATGAGCAAAATGGAGGGATAGAGATATGGGGAAAATCCTGGTGGGATGGAGACAGAGGGATGGAAGGAGAAGGGGTGGGAGCAGGTGAAGTCAGTGCTGCCAGGAGGAAGGGCTGCATCCTCTGGAGCTCCCCACTGCCTGCCTGGGAATGAGGATGCCCTCGAACAGCCAGTGTTGCTCACAGGTGCCTTTACCCCCACCCCAGAAACAGAAACACACTCCTGGTTTCTCTGCCTCAACACACACTTGGGAGAAAAACAATTCCTGAGGTGAGTGAAAATGTTTTACTTCTTGCTGATGTTCCCAAGATAATATTGAAAGGAACATTTAATGAAATAAATCTATTTTCTCTCTGTTTTGGCTTTCAGGGTCTGTTGCAGAGACAGAAACAGCTTTATGGCAAGTTGTTGGTGGTTAAGCAAAGTCTCATCACCACTGTGATCTTGTGCTACAAAATCCACTGCATATCAAGATTCCCTTCTTTTCCAATTACAAGCCAATCATGAACCATTAAGCTTTCAACAGAGCATGGGCACAAAATAACATTATAAAGATGACTGTAGAATTGTGAACAAGTATTGCCCCTCACTTGAATACACATCAGAAATTCAATTTACTGTTCTTAGATCTAACTCCAATCAGCGATGCCAGAAGAAAAACCACGTCAAAGCTGCCAGGAGTACAAACAGGTGATGTTTGCCAACAAATCAGTCCATCAAAACTAAAATTTTAACCCCAGAGTGGGAATAAACTTTCCATAAAATGCTGCAACATTTTAGATTCTCTTCCAAATCTTTACGCATTGAAAAAAAAAGAACTCAGCTAAAAGATAATAAGCAGAAAGGAGGCAGGGATGATGCTGCAGGACCTTGGTCCAGCAAGCAGCCAGCATTCCAGCCTCAGCTTCAGCCAGAACTGTGCTGGCTGTCCAAGAGCCAGCTTCTCCCACTACCCCAATGCAGGGAAACACTTATTTTAAACACTTTTTGGAACTGAACTTCACAGAAGCTTCTATCTCGTTTGGTCTACACAGGCACACACACAGAACAGTCCAGTCCATGCTGCTGGCCAAGAAGGGGTTTGGGTTGTTTTTTTTTAGTCTTGTTATTTTTTCAGTTTATAAATAAATCCCTTGTTGGACAATAGACATGTTTTTGAAATCTATTTATGGACCACTGGAACCCAAAGTAAGTTTACAGTCTGAGTGCTGCTGTTTTATCCAACAACAAACTTGCTGACTGCGGCTCTGCCATCTTCTCCACGGGGCTTCTCCACCATTTCTGTGGGTCCTGTGTCCCAATCTCCACACAGGGGAAAAACAGAGATTTTATTAATTTTCACGTTAGAGCTTACACATTTCTCAATTCAGTTTCAAGACAACACTAGATTTAAAAGGGGATTTTTTTTCCACTTCCAATTCCAGCCTTCCGGATTCTAGATAAACAAAAGCAGCTACAGCTTAAAGCAGTTGTACTGTATGCCAGTGATGGTTTTAAACACACTGCTTCATCCTCAGTGGGAGCAAATCTTTAAATCCCAGAAGCAGCTGCTTTGTGCAGGAAAGTGAAGTCCAAACTCCAGGTGATGCTACAGGTCATGGCCAGACTTGTACCCATGGGTTCTCCAGAAGCTTCAGAGCCTTCTGAAGATGGATAAGCTGAAATTTAAGCAGTGAATGGGAAAAGTACAGCACAAGAAATGTTCAGCAAACCCCACTGGCAGCCAGCAGCAAGGTGGCAACCCCCAGGAAGTGATTATCCTTGGAGGAATGCGCAGCATGAGGAATACCAAGTGCTGCCAAGACAAACTGACTTCTCACAGGGTGTCCTGTGCACTGAGCTGTGGCCACACTGCTTCAATCCACTGTCACTTTTTGGGATTAAAGTAAAAAATAATTGGGGGTTTTGGTTTGGTTTTTATGTGTCTCACTGAGTTTCTCAAATGGCCTTGCCTTCCTCACCCTAATGCAGAAGCTCATCCTTGCAAATGAGCTGCAAAATGCTTAGAATTTCTCCTCCCACTACAACCTAATTTGCAGGAGTTAAACAGCCCAGCAGCTCAGCCACGGATTTAAATGTCACAGATTCCTGATGGCCCCCTAAGCTCATTCTCCACCCCAGCACAAGGCAGCAGGGCTCCCTTCCGAGCAGCCTCAGTCCTGGCCTCCCTCACAGTTTTCCTTGGTTTTACTCTAATATTCCAGAAGCTATTTTTTTGTCTAAAGTGGTTTTGTTGGGTCTATTTGTATGAATAAGTCAATTTTTTCCCCCCCACATTAGCTTAGAAATCCAATGTGCCAGTTCTGGTGGTGCCACTGTAAATGGTGGTCAGAGGGTGGGAAACCTGCAGGCAACTCCAGCAATGACCTGGCTCGATCAGAGCTTTGCCAGGTGTCTCCCAGCAATTCCTGTCTCACTCTTACTTCTCCCTGCCTGGTAGAACATCTGCCTATTTTTAGGTCTGGGTAATTTTCATCACAGAACTCAAAGCACTTTGTTCTGGTTATTTTAAGCAGAACATTACATGTAGTAGTGCCATCATTGTCTCTCCTGATGCTTTCTGGTCTGGAGGGAATGAGATTTAGGACAAACACAGCAAAACCACCATGAACTTACGGGACCTAAATCAAATATAGGAGGCTGGAGAAGTTCATGCTGGGCTTGTGCTGCTTTTTTTTTTCATTTTACAGAAATTCAGCAGTGTCCAGATGGGCTCCATATGTACTGGCTCTCTCCCTGCAGGGTCCTTTGGGAAAGCCCATGGCATATCCATATGTATCCTGCACTGCAGGATTGGTTTGATGTGGTTAGACCCCAACAGCGTAAAATTTGTTTATTTGGAAATGGTTTTTACCACCAGGCACCCACCGACCCTGGGCTGTGTCAGCATCACCAGCCCAAGACCTGGGGCAGGAGGAACAGGCTGCAGCTCCCACTGAGCAACAATCACATCCCTGCTGCTCACGTGTGGGTTTGGAAGACACTTTTTAAAAGCAAGAAAAGGTGAAAGGATGCAAAGGGACCACCACTCAAGAGCGAGGCTGGGGGAAAATCCAGGCTACCAGAAGGTTTTTACAATTTCACCTGGAGGTTACATCACGTCTGGCAGCATGTGGGCTGTCTGCAACAGGGCTTTAGCCAGGCATAAGGTACCACCCCACAGACCAGATTTTGGAACACAAGCCAAAAATATAGCTGGAACAAAGGACAAAGTCTGCACTTCCCAAAACAAGACCACAACTTGCTCCAGAAACCATAGAAAGTTACATAAATGAAAAAGCTGATTCATGAGAACAAAAATAAAAGCTTCTCTCATGGATTATAATGCCACTGTAACTGCATTCATTCAACAACCCAAGGCCTAAAAACTTGTAAAATCCCACACCAACAACACCCAAATCCAAAGATCCTTGTGCATTCAACAAGTTTTTTCCTAAACGAAGAACCAAACGGGAAAGTTAACGTCACCTCCATGTACTAAAGTCATGGGGATCAGGATTTTCCACAGAGCCAAGTGTGCTTAGAGACCCAACTCCCACTCACTTTTATTTACTCTGACACAGACTGCAAAGAGAATAAAATCCCAGGGGGATTTGGCATTTAGGTCCCTTGGGCTGCTTTGGGAAGTACAACCAGTAACACTGGCCTGGCCCCTCTGGTTGGCACAGCCCAGCACAGCTGAGCAGGTTCCTAATTGCCATGCTGCCAACTTGCTGTTGGAGTTCAAGGAATTAGTTAAGACAAAATAAGAAACCTTTTCTCTCTTGCTCCAGCAAGGAGGGTTTGAGTTCAGTGTTCCAGCAGGGTTTTTCAGTGTCACTACTTTGGTGTCAGACACACAGTACAGCCAACTCCACCACACCTCAACTACAGTCAAATTCTAACAAGATAATAAAAGGCCACAAATAGGTCAGAACTGTCTTGCTGCACCACATCCAATGTCTGTTTAGCTACTTTCCTCCTGCAGTGGCCAAAAGCAGATTCCTTTACCCATTTGTCAAGTAGGAGGACAAGTAACATTTCCTTATTTATATCTCCCCAGCTTCTGGCACACAGCAGCAGCAGCAGCACTGCCTAACAAAGCCCTGATGACTTTTTAATGTGTTTTAGGTTTACTTTCTATGAAGGCACCTTAAGGATCAACGTTATTATCACAGGTTAAGGCAAATTCTGCTCTTAACAAATGATATCCAAGCACTGGGGAAGTGTGTGGGGGTGAATCCATTCATCCTTTAACACCTGCCTGTCAAGGACTATTGTGGTGTTAGCAGGATTCTAACAGAGAACATCTTATCATCGGCAACACCTGAAGCCCATGTTTAAAAGTACCATTTAATATACTTCACAATTTGTTCCAGTACATGAAAATGGTTCTGTCAGCTGAAACCCCACCTCTTTTCCTACTGAAGCACCAAATTCAGAAATAAATCTTTCTCTTTTTTGGCCGCAAGGAAAAGGTGGTGGCGCACTGAAAAGGCTCCCCAGGGAATGGTCACAACCCCAAGGCTGCCACAGCTCCAGAAGCATTTGGACAACACTCTCTCCTCCTTCCAGACTGCTCCCCAACACAGTTTCAGTTGTTCATTCAGCATTTCCTGGCCTGTCCAGGCTCCTGACTGCACTGGCAGCATCCAGTTGTTTTGCCCAAGAGCCCAGCTCAGTCTCAAGCCTACCAGAGATGCACAAACTCCTGGGAGTGTTCTGGGGGCAGTGCAGATCAGATGCACTCTCCTTTAGTCAGGATATCTGTGTCCTCACCACAGCCAGAAATGACACATCCCTCTTCGCTCTGCTTAGAAGCTTCTGTTCATTCTGTAAAAGGCTTGAAGAGGGTCACTACTGCCAAGTCAAAGTCATTCACAAGTCAGGATATGCCAAAGCTCTTCCCCACAGCAGTCACGGCCTGCTCAATGACTGCCTCTCCAAACACAGACTTTGCGTACATCCAGAGACTGACTTTCTGTTTCTTTGGGATTTTCCCTTCCTTTTTTCCTTTCTTTAAAGTTCTGTGAAAAGTGACAGCAATGCCCAATGGGATTATTTGTCTGGATTTCAAAACCAAACAAACCACACAGAGCCAAAACTTCCATTTGGAGGGATTTTAATGCAAGATTTTAACATTTCAAATCTCATTCCATCATCAGCCAAAAAGTGGAGACATTTGTTCATGGGATGGCAGCGAGCCTTTTTACAGTGTACTTCCATGCACATGGAACACAAGATCCCCAGCAGCTTGGCAAGGAAGAAGTTAAAACCCAAAGTCCCAGGAAGCTCTGGCAGCACTGGAGCTGTTACTAGCAGAGGGACCAAACCTCTCTACCTACCTTTTGTAGACAACCCAAGAGGCTGAACACAGGAAAACTGTGAATGCAAATAAAGCTTCCAACTGCTGAACATCAGGAGAAGTGTTCCAGATCCGGAGAGGTGTCAGACTGACACCTGTACCCCCACACAAGGAAGGTTTGATCAGAGACACGGAGGATGCCTGACTCCTCGTCACTCTGCTCACTCTGGGCTCCAGGCCCCAGGAGCAGGGACAGCAGCAGGAGTCTCCCCTCCCTTCACATGATGTCTGCAAACAACCCCAGCAGGAGCTGTGTTTGATTTGGGATGAACTTTGCACGGGAAGCAGCCTGAGCCTCTGCAGAGTCTCTGGGCAGTGCCTGGCAACAGCTCCAAACTCCGATAGGCTGACCTCTCCAGAGCTCTGCACAGGCTGCTCCCAAACCTCACCTCCTCCAGTGCCAGGTCCAGGCAGGGTTATCCAGGAGAGATGGTCAGGGAAGCACAGCTCCTTACTGGGACCACATACACTCAACCTGCATAAATCAGGTTACAGAAAGAGACCTTCTCCACTAGCTCCAAGGGCCTGTTCCTGAGCATGGATTCACCACTTCTTAGAGTCACAGACCCAAACAATACCCTGAGTAGGAAGGGACCCTGAAGGAATATCAAGTCCAGCTCCTGGCCCTGCACAGACATCCCAGCAATCCCACCCTCTGCCTGAGAGCTTTGTCCAAATGCTCCTGGAGCTCTGGGACTGTGACCATTCCCTAGAGAACTGTTCCAGTGCCTGACTACCCTCTGGATGAGGAATCTTTTTATAACATCCAGTCCGAACCTTCCCTGACACAGCTCCAGCCATTCCCTGGGGTCCTGTCCCTGGTCAGAGAGCAAAGGTCAGTGCCAGGCTATGCCCTGGCTGGGCTCCATGGAGCTCTGAGCTGGGGAATCTCCTCCAGTCACACAGCAGTGCTGTTTGGGGCCCCAGCCCAGCTCACAGCTGCCATGGGGATTCCTGTGCCATGGCAAGGAAAGGGAAGAAATGAGCCAGGGCAGGCAGGACTGCCTCTCCCAACAGCAGCAATAACGACTGAAAGCAGGGATCAAACCATGGCCTCGGGCCATTCCTGCGGCAGGCTTTTGCTTCACTCGGCAACAGAAAGAACTTGCATATGCAAATATTCACATATCAGGATGATTTTTATTCTATGACTACTGAAGTTATCCAGAATAAATGTTGCAAAATCAAGCTTCCAGACCTAAGTTTCCCCTTATGTTCCTTTAGGTGAGGATGTAAAGAAATGCTGATGTATGGCAAACCATAGCTTTAATCACATGCACTGACACCATCCATGAACCACCACACCACTCGGAATTGTCATCATCCAAAGGAAAACACCACCATTACAATACTAAATAAATTGACCCTTGGCAATTGTCTAAGTCAGTCTTGTGGCATTTGACTTTTATAAGCCTGAAAACTGCTCATCTGGTCCAAAACCAACACAGAGCGAGCTTCCTACTGCGGAATACAGGCTCCATTATCTCAGTTATGCACTAACAAAGCATAAGCAGCAGCAGAATATGAACTCTTCATTTATTACACACAGTTGTTTTCTGCAGCAGACGTGGACTTTGGCAGGCTGAGTTTCCCTGGAAGTCTCTATGTGCCTTGTCACAGCATCCAAACTCTGTGCTGGGTTAAATAAAAACAAACAGATCCATTCCTCCCAACACCCAGTTCCAAACTAACAATTCCTGAACAGCACAGAGATGAGAGTGGCAGGACCTGGGAGCATTCCCACCCATCAACCAGCTGTTCTGTGTATTCCTGGTGTCTCCACAGGCTCAGCATCTCACTGGACTCTCTTACCTGAGCCACAAAACAGGGAAATGGAACTTTTGCTATGTGGAAGTCAAAAAAAACCCAGTCTCTAAGTCCAAGCTACCTCTGTCACAGACTCCTTGAAAAATTTTCTCTTCAGCTCTCAGAGCTCCCTTTACTGATCTGTTAGTCAGCAGGAATAATTATTATTTCAAATCACTGCTTATTTACTTTGAGGGATCATTTCTGGTGATTGTACAAACAGTATCAACACACCACAGCCCAGCCCCACAGACATGCTTTGCACACTGACTATAAAGCAATTTACCACACAGCAGACTGATCTCCAACAAGATAGTCAGGCTCGGTATCACAAGAGCTGACTCATTATATATTCCAAAATACCCAAAAAATTTACCACGTGGCCGAGAAAAATAGGGAAAAGGCCCTGAAGGTGCCACTGGTCACCTGACTGCTTGCTCTGGAAGCTTTAAAAAGTCCTCACAGTCTGGACCTCATCCCTGCTGTCGGGTTCTGAATCTGGTTTTTTCAGCCAGCCTGTTTCTGAAAGCCAGAAGAATTACTTCTCCTTTATCTTTAGCTTCATGGAGACCCCAGGCCAGGTCTGTGCAATGCTGGCAGCAAGTCCACCCAGTAAGAACTGACACAAACAGCATAGGTCCCACCTCGGTCCCCCTGAGGTGTCACCCTCCGCATCAGCCCAGCACTCCAACAATCTTTCCTGGGAAGCAGCCTGAGATAACACACACACGGCTGCAGTTTGGGGGTTTATCGAAACAGCTGCTCCTGTAATTATTTTTCGGAGGCTGGGGAGTTCTGCTGGCGATGAGGAGCCCTGCACAGCAGAGGGAAAACAGGTTTGGTTGTGCTTGTATGAGGAGCTGAACTGTGCTTAAGAAAGGAGTTAAAAGCACAGACAGTTCTGCATGAGGCCCCTGTGGTTTACAATAAAAGCAAAGTTTATTTCCTGTATGGCTTAGCACACAGAGGCTAAATTAACCAACAGGACTAAAAGTTTACAGCATTAATTGCTGTTTCACTGCCTTTATATTGCCAGGCATTTATTCTTTAAATGAAAAACTACTTTAAGAAGAAATATGACATGACCTCAGGGATCCAGGTGCTTCTGATGTGTATTACTTTTTATCTTTGAAGAATTCATATACCACAGATTTTATTTAACAAAAGGGTCTTTTTGCTGACTGCTGTTCTAAAACGAAACCAAGTAATTTTTTGAAGAGAACAAAGCTTTTTTCTTCAACTAAAATACCTAAATGTCACAATACAAGGGAAGAGAAAAAGCTATGGATAAAATGCAAGTTTTCCTCTTTTTTCCAAGAAGAGTAAGGCTGTCTTGAGATAGAAGAGCATCCCAAAAGCATCCTGGAGAGGATACAGCAGACCACAGCCTGTATGGACAGCAGCTTTCTGACCCAGTAATTAACTGCCCTGGGTAACATTTCAACTGTTCATCATCCTGGAGGCCCCAGATCCTTCTTTATTTTACTTGGACAAAACATTGTCTAAAAACTGTGTCTTTAAGAGGGAGAGATAAATTCTGCTCACAAGAGCTGGCCACACTGCAGTTTCTAACACTTTGGGCAGCTGAAACAATAGAGGAGTTGGCCCAGCTCTGCCGTAGCCAGGAAGGCCAGTGCTTGGGGGTTTGCTCTCAGGACTGCTCAGGAGACATCCCGAAGTGACTCCTTCAGGAGTTAACAAAAAGGAGCATTTTCCAACACGGTACAGTTGTTCCCATCTAGAGTTCTCACCCACTGCATCCCTGCAGCCCAGAGGGAAATGCCACCTTCACCCCAGAGCAGGAGCACTAAACTGGATGCTGCCCATGCCTCAGAGCCATGACCTGGAGCCACTTTGCAACTCTCCACTGTCTTTTTTAAGTTTTACAGATCCCTCTTGTCACCATGGTATCTGCTTTTTTTTTTTTCTTCTAAACCACAAGCTTCCTTCTGCCTCAGTGCAAGCCAGCATCTGCTTACCCCAATCAGAAACTAAGATAAATACACACTGCATTTTATCTTTTTAAAGTTTAAGTCCCCAGCTGTTTATTTGCTGTAGGATGGAGTTCTCCAGGCCTGGGCAAGCAGCCAAAATGGCTTCATTCCCCTGCTGTTCTTCGATCTCAGCCTAATGCTGATGGCTGGCAGTGGGAGGTGATGGCTCTCCCAACCCCTTCCAAGCTGCCAGCTTGGGTCCCAAATCATTCTATGGAAGACAGAGCCGTCTGTCCTGCTGCTCCTCAGTTTATCCAGGTGTAAATTCCTGGGGGGAACATTTCCCAAGTTAGCGTTATGAATTTACTTTGATCTTTCCACAGCATGCACAACAAAGCTCAGTCTTCTTCAGGTGAAGGAAGGCTCTCACAGGGGCCTCCTGGTGCATTTTAGTGTGATGGAAGGGAACAGAAATTTGGAGAAAGACTGCTCAGGCACAAAGGTTCCATGGACTGAGCTACCAGAACCATGGGACTAGTTTATCTGCATTATAGGGTGGAATTTCCAGTTCTTAATCAGGATTACCACAGCACGAAGGAAATTTGCAAACCTGCCCCTTTATATTTCTATTCACATACATTGTATTTCCTGCCTAGGGAAAAAAAAAACCAAACCTACCAAACATCTACTAGCCATAAATCAGGTTCACTTGAACTTCATTTCTGTCCATATCCAGTGAGAATGTTTTGAGATGTATTTTAATTCATTCACAGAGTTACTCTGCTCCTTTCCTGCTCTGCCAGTTGTTCTGCAGCTGCTGCTCTGGCCAAATACATTTGCAACATGTGCACAGGAATGTCTTGGATAAGCAGCATTAAGTGTTTCCTAAGGAATAAAATCTTGTCCTGCTGTAGTCCATGGCAAAATTCCCAGTGATATAAGCACAGCCAGAGGTTGATCCCATGAGGTGAATACAGATGTGCGGTTTAAACCTGCCTGGCAATGAGCACTCCCATAAAAACATGGGTTTATGTGAAAACTGTGATTATTTTTCCCAGAGGCTTTGTGTTTGCTGTTTCCATCAGGCTTTTCCAGTTGACTTTGATCTATGCCTAAGGCAGGAGAAGCGTCTGATCACCTACCCTAAATATGGTCTAAATATGAAGTGTGTCAGCATCTGCACAATGATGTTGGTCTTGGAATCATCTAATGCTTGTTTCACATGTAAGAAATGCTGACACACCAACCCAACATATCCCAAGCACACACATTTATTCTTTTAGTCCAAACATTTTTCCTGGACAACATGGTCTTAATTTTTTTAATGCAAACTGTTAAGATAATTTTGGGAGCAGAGCCAATTTCATTCAAGAAGAGAAGAAAGCTTTACTGGGTTGGATCCAACACTTGTCTAGCCCAGTCCCCTGTCTCCACTGGTCACAGATCCCAGGGAAGAGCACGCCAACAGACTGAGCACAGAGAGCTACACCATATCCAGCTTTCTTCCCAGACTCCAATAATTCACAGTTTTGAGTCAGAGGTGTAGTAATTATGTTTAATAGCCCTTAACAGACTTTCCCCCTTAATTTGTCTCACTGCTTCCCAAGCCCATGCACTTTCTGCTGCACACCACGTCCTCTGGTAGGGAGCTCCTCCCTGAAATCTGTGTTGTCAAACAAAGCATTTCATTTACTCTGAACCTGCCACCTGCCACTTTCACTTCCTCACTCCCAGTTGTTCCATTAGGAAAAGTTACTAATAATCCCTTCCTGTTTGTTCTCCCATGCCTGACATGATGCTATCACATTTCAGACTTTTTCAGCTCTTTCTTTCGCAACTGCAGAATTCACAGAAGCATGGAATGGTTCAGGTTGGAAAGAACCTCACAGACCACCTCATTCCACTCCCTGCCACAGGCAGGGACACCTTCCACTAGGGCAGGTTGCTCCAAGCCCTGTCTGACCTGGCCTTGGACACTTCCAAGAATGGGACAGCCACAACTTCTACCTTATTATCCACAAATTCTACCTTATTTGGTCGTTCCTCTCACAGTGATCACCTCACCCTACTTTCTTCCCTTTTCTCACTTTTTTTGTATCATTTAAAGACAACAATTCCAGTCTATTAAAGACAGACTCATCACACACTTACACACCAGAGTTTTTTCTTTTGCCCTCCCCCCTCCTAAACATTCCTGATATTGTGTTTGCTTTTCATGGCCATGAATACAGTATTTTTGTAGAATTACCTAGTATGGCTCCAAGAATCTGTGCTAAAGAATATTTTAGCAGAGTTTAAACCTCATTCTTGCACAGAACGACGATTGTTTCTTCCCAGTTTTCAGCTGAGACAGACACAGCAAGCTGTTCTTGCACTGTTTGCCTAGAGTACAGCACAGATCTCTGTGGGAATCTCCTGGTAATTTCTGCATATTGCAAAAGCTGTCTTATATTCCCAAATCTTGATTGTTATCTGCTTTCTGTAACTGATGTGCAATCAATTACATAAGCCAAAAAGAAAATAAATAATCCTTTTCTCTAACCCCACAGCAGCTTCATTGCTTTCTGAAGAAAAGATTTTTAACCTGGCCAACACTTGTCCAAAACTTTCTAGAAGTCCAGGGATTCAATATTATAGATCGCTATCTCTCCTATGCCCCAGGTAGCTCAGGTGTGAGGCACAGCTTTCTCCTCTGACACTGCATTGATTCTCCTCCCTGCTCTGTCTCTGTCCACGCATCTGCTGGGAAAAAGCCCAGGGAAGACTAACCTCCATTTGTGCAGCACCGGAAGATGGCTCACAGCTCCCACATTTCCCTGAGATCCTTTTCAAACCACAGCTGCCTTTCGCTCCTCTCCTCACTCCAACACCCCAGCAATCAAACAACAGGTAATAGTTAAAATTTCACGCTCGAGTGCCTTTAGAATTTCCAGAGAGGCTGATTCATGCGTGGAAACAGCTCCAGTAAAACTGAACTTCAGATCATTAATTAAAGAAATAAATCACCATATCCAGGTCTCACAGAGGAAACGAAGTCCAGGAAGGAGCTCTAAGTCAGGATGTGAAAACAACTTCAGCTGTATCCGGACAGCACGAACCTCAGTCAGGCCAGTTGGATGCTGACCCTTCACATTTTTTTCCGGTGCTTTAAAGCTCAGTCTCACTCTGCCTTTTCAGTGTTAGAAAATGGCCTTAACATTAAGCTGGAGGTGCTGTCGCAGGAAGGACATGCTCCTGGATGAAAGCTTTTTTTCTGGGACAAACAATAGTAGAGAGGAATTACAATTATAACTCGTTCAGGTTTGATTAAATATCTGACCAACAAAAGCATTTAAATTTAATAATAAACTGAAAGCCTCCCCCCCATCTGGCCAGGGTTAAGCAAATGGCATTAACACCGAATTTTCATGTTTGAGCAGAAACATTCCTGAACAGCAGAATATTGATATAAGATGTGGATTTGGTTCAGGTTTCCAGATCTCCAGTCAGTGCCAGGAAGTGAGATCAGTGGTTCCAAAGCTGGGGAGCACAAAGAAGTACGCAGAGCTCACCTCCCTTTGGCTATGGCAACAATGCATCCTTAGCTCTTCTTTTTGTCATGGAGGGGAATATTTCAGTTCTTGAGCTTCAACCGCTGAATTCTGTCAATGTTTGTGTAGTTGCCTTTGTCCCCTTTCTCCTCAGTTCCTCCTTTCCTGGAAGGAGTAAGAACAACCTTGCAGAGACTCAAGTCTTGGCACCCTCTGCTCGTTAATGCAGATGCCAATTCATTGACTTCTATAGGAATTTTGTGAGTGTAACTTTAATGCCCCAGGACAAGAAAAGTTCCGTGCTCAACTCTATAAATATTTATTTAAAACCCACAAGTGCTTAGCCCTGGCATGACACTGTGTGG
The DNA here is from genome assembly GCA_013397895.1 of Origma solitaria. Taxonomy (NCBI): domain Eukaryota; kingdom Metazoa; phylum Chordata; class Aves; order Passeriformes; family Acanthizidae; genus Origma; species Origma solitaria. The sequence continues at coordinate 309,147 of VZRL01005061.1, forward strand.
ATCCTATCTCAGAATGTGCTGAGGTTCAGGATTCAAGCGAAAGCCGGCACAAGCTGACAGCATCCAGCTTGTCCCAAAAATGTGCCTTTTCTCCCCATGCAGAGACATAATCCTGATGCACCACTTCAGAATAAATACTGTCCTACCTGCACATACAATCTAGAGAAATTCTCAGCAAAAAGCCTTTCCTAGCTTTAACTGTGAAGTAGAATTTTCCATCTTTCTCCTGCTGTCAGAAACTGGTTTTATTTAAGCACAGTAGAATGTTTTTTATTTTGATATATTAAAACTATTGCAACAACTGCAGCCAATTTAATCTCTGGCTCCATTAAAAATTTGAATGCAATATTTTAAGAAAAATATTTGACTTATCTCAAGTTTGGAACAATGACTTTACAAAAAACAACCCAGGAGGCAGATGGAACATATCCGAGCTAACAGCCGCATTACAGATTTTGTCTTCAATCCCAAGAGCTCTAACTCAGAACAACTCCTACCATTTTACTGAAAAACTCAGTTTAGCGAACACTGGGTATCCAAAAAAATCCTTCACATGTATTATGTTTCCACAAGAGACGGGTTGAAAAATCAATGCCCAGCCTAACAAGTCAGTTTTCACCCATGATATGTAAATTGCATGAGCTGAGTATCACAAAAATATAAAAAGTATATACACCATGAGATTGTCTTTATAATTACAGATGCAGCTTATTTTCCACGTAATATGTGGGTTTACCTAAACTTGCATCATATTACAAGACTATTTACCAAAGATCTGTATCAGTGTTCTCTTCCCACATAAACTGCCCTGCCAAGCAGCCGAAGGAAGTTCACGAGCTGCTCTTGACTGTCTGCTGCCGCTGCTCGGGGCTTCCGCAGTGACAACTGTGACCACAGACATCCGGGCTGGGACGGCACGCTGGGAACCCTGAACGTGGCCGCAGAACAAGGGACACTTGTGATCCACACTGATAAGGACTGGATGCGCAGAGCCACCCTGCTGTGGCGGCATTTCCCCTCAGAGCCACCTCCTGCCACGGCCCAGCACCACGGCAAAGCCGTTGGACTCGATGAGCTTTGAGGTCTTTTCCAACCAGAACGATTCTCTGATTCCATGAAACCTCAGAGCAGCCAAACAACACAAACACGAAGCACACAGACTCTGCTCATTCTACCTTGGGATGGCGTTATTTGCATTTATTGTGACAATCTGAGGAAAAAGGCCCTTGAGGGATTTAAATGCAAAATATAATTCTTTTATACAATCCCCATCTCTCTAGGGATTACTTCCCTGGAATTCAAACTTCAGAAGGATGAAGCAGCCCTCGCCAGCCCCTGACCTGTTGAACAGGACTAGAGCTGGTGGTTACATACACTCTCATAATTTCCAACAGCTCTTCTCCAGAGCTGTTCTCCCCTGGAATGCTCTAGGAAGCACTTGCCACTGGTTATATGTCCCCAGTAGCACCAGCAAGTTCTCCAGTGCCTTACTGGGAAAAGAGAAGAGCAATTGCAAGAAAATGTTCACCTCCAGACCATGGATCACTTTCCTCTTCATTTCCTGGTGGACGGGGAGGAGAACACCTAGATCCTTTCCCAAGCAAGAAGACAATACAGGAAAAATATGAACCTCCCACATCCTTAACTTAGTGAATGAAAAACAAACTAAAAGTTCCCCTCCTCTCTAAAACCATCCCTAAATAGCAGCAGGTCTGTGTAACACAGGACTCTGACTCCGACTCTGGAGATCATCTCTTTTTTCTGCCATGTCTGCAGTCACTGTAGGAGGCAAGGAAAGAAAACCACCCACACAGCCATCAAAACAAGGGAGGGGGAAGAGCTGGGAGAGATGGAAACATGGGATGTGAAAAGATGAAGCGCCTGGCTCTGAGGAGTGTCTGGACATCAGACATTTGATGTGGCAGTTTCCACAGCCCACAGCACTGGCAGTGGCACAAGGCAGAGCTCAGGCTACCACATCCAATGCTGGCCCTTCAGTTCCACAGCCATACCCCTGGAACTGCAGGGGGATGTTGGATGAACAAATACAATTCTCCCAGACAAAGTATGTACTCAAGACCGGTGCAGTTGTTGGCAACAAATGCATACTTGTAAGACTGAGAAGAATTTAAGCAGCTGGTTCCCTCCCACACGAGATCAATAAAATGGGCAATCCAGCTGCCTTCAGCAAGAAAGGGATTCTGGTGCTGCAGGAAGGTTGGGCAATCTCTTTCCCCAAAATCAACAAAATACCGAAATCCTATGGAGAAAATAATCGACTGGATTTGTGCCATTCAGCTTCTTCCCTCCTTGTATTCTTTTCTACCACAAGCAAGAGTCTAATGACTCTTAGGCCTCTCTTCCTTTCACCTCCTGAAGGATTTGAATAGGAGGTTGCAGTGAAACCCCTCTTACAGCCGGCACAGTCCCTGCTCCCACAACGCTCCTGCACTTCCAAATGTGGCAGTTGTGTCTGTCATTTCTGTCTGTGGCCCTCACCACTGTCCCAGGCTAAGGAGCACTGCTCACTTTGACCGTATGCCATGGAGGAAGTCTCCTGGACAGCAGCTCCACATGCACGTTGGGCATCCTCGCCTCATCTTCGTAATTACCATCCCCATGCATCCCTGCCCAGCCCACAACTCTTCAGCACAGCATCCACACTGAGGAGGATTAAAGACTAGAAGCCACTTCCCAAGCAAGACTTTCAAACACAGCAGGAAACCGGCGCTGCATTATGGAGTGAAATTCAAATACGAGGCCAGGCAAGATGTCAATCATCATACTTTCCAGAAATCCCTTGAAACACACTCATAAAATGTCTTTGCTTAGACATGAGCTTCACAGAGCATTTTTTCCTCGCAGATACATCATACTGAATATAAACATTATGGAGAAAAGTGCCTTGGGGAAACATTTTATATACTGTGATGTGGCAAATTATACCATGCAACAAAGCAGGACTTTGCCAATAATAGACCACAATATTTGGGCACCCTCCAAGACTCACAGCCCCAGGGCGTGAGGTGTGAAGCAACCTCAACCCTTTTCCCTTCAGTGGGAGACACTTTCCAGTCTCACAAAAGCTTCTTCGGCTTACAGAGAGAGAGCAGGAAGGAGGACATTTGATACTTATTTCTGGTTTGCTTCTACTCAGGCAAATTAGTCTTTCAAAACCCAAAATAACACAGTGCCGGGTGTCACTGCAGTACAAAGATGAATTAGCAGGAGTGAGAACCCTTCTCAGGCTGATGTTACCCAGTTCAGTCACTTTGCTGCAAACAGCCTTGTCTCTGTTCCATCTCTCTGTAGCAATCTCCTCTGATGTGGATTTTCCATTCCTGGAGTGGGTTATTTCAAATTCAGCACCCGGAAAGGCTCCTCTGGTCCTCCAAGCAAAGCCTGTCTCACCAACCGTTTTAAGAGCCACAAAAACAACTCATTCCCATGGAGCACATTTCCCTCCAGAGAGGTGGCTCTCTGTCTTACTTTAGGTTGAAACATGGATTAAAATTATTACACTGGAAAGAAAACATCACCCAGTGAGGTGCCGGGCTGGTCCTGCCAACAGAAACACCCTCGGTGTACACAGGAATCTGAGAATGTGCAAGTCTTGCTCATTACCACAAGATCCCTTGAGCTGCTCCAGCTTTAGTCTCAGGCACGAGTATATGTATATATAGATATATATAAAAATATACACGTCATAAAACTGGCAATTATGTGCACATTACACTCGAATTCCCCAAAAAACAGATTACACCAACGCTACATTCAAATTCCACAGGCAGGGAAGCACAAAGGAGCTCAAAAGGCAGCAGTTAGTCAGACTGGAGCCTTGTAACATGTACAACCCACACAAGGACCAGGCAGCACTGTAGAAAACACTAAGCTAATTATTAAAAACTTAATTTAAAACCAGAAAAACACAGTTGGGATTGAGATCTGTGGTTGCACCCCTGGAGCTCAGTATCACCACACAGACAGAAATCAATAGCTGCCATGAAGAGGGCACTGATAAAAATCTATAGCAACTGAAGCAGTCAACTTGAAACCTATTAACAGCTGCATTAGAAAGAAAGGATTACTTTTTCAATCTGCTGCTTTCCTTCCAGATGATCATTCTCTATGAACCCAGGAGAAATACCTCTGGATCCCTTTCATGAATGAACTACTCAGGATTTCAAGACCATCCCCAGACCAGCATCAAATAATCATCCACTTTTCACCACCAGCACCAGCACTGTCAGCGCTGGCATCAAGTTTAACAAAAATGGCCCGGGAAGGGAGGGACAGCAGGGACACCTGAGGCACAGGCTCCTGTGCCATCTGCAGCCCATCACCCCAAGCTTACCAACTGGTATTTGATATGCTGAAGCCCACAGAGCAGTGGCTGCACTCAAGCAAAGAAAGAGAATGCAGTGAGGGCTTGATTTTATCTTCTGTACATCACTGCCTTCCCAAAGTTTGGGGACCTGAAGCGCAAACAGTGACAGGAAAAGGTCATCATACAGCCACAGCTCAGACTCTTTATCCCCTCGCAGTAAAAGTCACTGATCATTAACTGCAATAGCTGGCATTTTCCGAGTCTCTGGCATTTTGTAGTTCTCCATCACATCCACACCAAGTCCAACCAAATCCCCCGGATTTCAGCCGCGAGGCATCTCTCACATGGATCAAACAGAAACCAGACGATCCCGGGGACGCTGAGCTACACCTGAACCTAGGCACAGATCCCGCTATTTCTATGTATCTCTTTATTTTCCCTTTGAAAAACACAGTCCGAGCTCTGCCTACAACACACTAGGGCCACGAAAAGCGGAATCCAGTATTCCCAACAGGGCAAGAACCGGAGGTTACTGGGACACCGGCCACACACGGCTGCCAAAATCAACGAGGAATAAACTCATCGAAACCGAATGACAGGCGACACATTTAGAATTGAACTTCAGGAACAAACAAAAAAACCCCCAAGCATTGGTGGCTTCGCCTTCCCAGCACGCGGCGAGGGGTGCGGGATCACCGAGGAAATGCCGCTTTCCGTCGGCGGAGCCGCAGCACCGCCCGCACAGCGCCGGGCGCCGTGAGGGGACCGCGGTGCCCCGGCCTTTCCCCGCGCTGCCCGGCCGCCCCCCGCGCCCCCCGCCCCGCACAACTTTCCCTGGGAGCCGCTCACCGCCGTGGAGCCGGAGGAGGAGGCGATGTAGACCTTGATGACCATGCTGAAAGCGGCGGGATGCGGAGCCGGGCGGGCGGTGGGTGTGCGAGGGCGGCTCGGGCGCGGGCTTGGGCTGAGGCGGGAGGGCGGGCGCCGGGAGGCGGCGGGAGCGCTCGCCCCGCCT
>VZRL01005061.1:323103-347874 GCA_013397895.1 Origma solitaria
TTTTGCCTCCCACTTCTTGTCATACCAGATGGTCGTGCAATGGTAATTTGGGGCCATTAGGCGGCGCAGAATTTGAAACTGGCCTTCAAGGAAAGCGGGGAAAAGGGATTTATCGCCGTAATCGGGAACTTTGGGGCAGCAGGAATGTGGGGCGCCCACCCCTTCCCCTCATAACGCGAGCTGGGGGGGCGGGGCGGGGACACGGTCGCCCCTCAATCACCGAGGCACCCGCCCGAGGGGTTTCGACCCGATTCAGGAGCCCCATGGCCCCGTCTGGGGCCGTGAGGCGCCTGGACCGTGTCGGAACCCCTCGGGCGGGCGCGATCGCCGCGTTCCCGGTTGTCCCTCATTGTCCTTGCGGGGCCCGCGGCGACCTTGTTGTGTGAGGGGAAATTGGCGGGAACTTTTCGAACTCGACGTGATGACGTAGTGGCGGCGGCCGTGGGGCATTGTGGGAGTTGTAGTCCATGAGGCGGCGGTGGTGGGGGGAGGCCGCCATTGCTGCGGGTTGTGTTGAGGGGCCCTGCGAGTCCCCCCCCGGTTCCTCTCAGGGCTCAGGTGGGGTCACACGAGATGGTTTTGCCTTCTCACCTCTGTGTCTCGCTTTCCTTGCAGGCTCCAGCTGAAGGCGAGGCAAAGGAGGAGGTAGGAGCTATTTATGGTCACCACTCCAAGAATTCCTGTGGGGCTCTGCAGAAATTGGGAAGCCCACACAGCTCATGTGGGGTGTTCAGCACCTGGGGGTGGCCCTGTGCCTGGTTTTGGGGTGCTCGGAGCCATCGCTGTCCTGTGAGGTGACAGGTGACCCCCGTGAGGTGGTGCTGGGGGTCCAGCAGCTCCGCTGGGCTGAGGTCAGGGACCATCAGTTCCAATGGAAACAAGTCCCTTTTAGCCTCACAACTCCTGGAAGTAAAGAAACTTTATCCCTTACCACCAGCAGGGTAAAGTGGTGGCAGCAGAGAACTCCTGAGCAAAGCTGCACTTTTAGGAAGTCATGGAATATCCTGAGCTGGACCCCTAAGGATCATGGAATCACAGCATGGTTTGGGTTGGAAGGAATCCTAAAGCCCATCCAGTTCCACCCCCTGCTATGGACAGGGACACCTTCCACTATCCCAGGTTGCTCCAAGCCCTGTCCAGCCTGACCTTGGACACTTCCAGGGCTGGGGAGTCATCAAGGCCCTCACCATAATGCCTATAATTTCATAAGTCCTAGGATTTCTGTGGGGGCTCATGATGCCATCTTATGTTGGGTGGCAATTCTGAGAAAGCTGTGCTTTATGTGCTCTCTGAATTTTACTGACGTATCTTTCCTTACGCAGCCAAAGAGAAGGTCAGCCAGACTATCTGCTGTGAGTATCTATGTCAGTTGGGATGGGGACAGTTAAAGACAAACTATTGGGTTTTTCCCCCAGAGTTGGGAAAGGCATGCTTAGAGCATTGCCCTATTTAAAATTCCCATTCCATGTTTCTGTTCCTTGAACATCTCCACATCCCAGGCTTCTCACACAAGATGCAACATCTGTGTTAGTGCACATTCCATCTGCGCACGAGTATCCAGACTTAAGGAATATTGATTTCAGGATGGATTTGTTCCCTGTAGGACTTCTCCACACAAAAGCTCGTGGCTCTATAAATCACCCGCTCTCTCCTTAGCCTGGTAATTCGCCCATTGATTTTTTGCATAGCCAACTGTTGGGTAAATAGTTTTCAAAAGTTATCAACATATTGCTCATAAAAACATAAATATGAATATTTATTTCTGGCATTCACCTGACTTGTTTCTTATGTTTTTTGCAGAAACCTGCTCCACCCAAACCGGAGCCAAAGCCCAAAAAGGCAGCACCTAAGGTAAGGGTCTTGAACTGAAGTTATATTTTCCTTGTCAAGGTGTTTACAGGGATAAAAACCCCCACAATTAACCACTTTGCTTTTTCATAATTATCCTGAAAGCTTTAAGATGGAATTACGTGAGCTAAAAGAATGGGAAAGACACGATTTTATCCAATTTCTGCTGAAGGAATGCGGTAAACTGAGCAGATTTGAAATCCCTTGTGGTGAGGCTTTGCTGCTACTTTACAAGGCCATTCTGAAGTTTCATATAATGCATTGTTGGGAAAATGATGCTTGGAATAGACATCAGAGACTCAATTAGAGGAGGCATTGAAAATCATGCTTTTAATTACAGTTTCTTACTATATTTCCACTCTGACGCCCTCTCTGCCGTTAGTTATCAGTTTATCACATTTTAATCACCCGGAGTTCTAGAGACCCCTTTCCTTTGGCTGGATATTTTTGGAAATGTCAAAAACATTGGCATGTCTGACAGTATAGTTAAAAAAGAAAGTATGTAAAGCTCTTTTTTGCTTTGGAGCGACAGTTTGGAATTTCAAAGGGGGCAGTTCTGCAATCCATGGGGGATTTCTTTCCATCCCTTTCCTATCATCCTCCCCCAGCAGTCAGTTTGCAGTGCTTTTTTGTTAGATTTTTCTGTAAATATTTAGGCTTTTGCAGCTTAACCCCCCCCCCAAAAAAAAAAAAAAACCAATAAACATCCCAGCAACAAAACTCCAGTGTTTGTTTTTAACCTGTTCCCATCACATATTTTCCTTGTGGTTTGGGATGATGAGGTGGGCAAAGCACAGGGGTGAGAGATGCTTTGGTTGCAGAGGGGGATGACAGGCTGGGAGCCAGGAGCTTTTTCCTTTTCTATTGAAAAGGACTTTGCCATTGCCTCTGGCACAGCAGACTTCCAGGTGAGGGAACTGTTTCCCTCCACATCCTCTGTGGGGAGCAGCAGAGATGCCATGGAAAAGAGAGAGAACCCCATGTTTTGGTCTCAGCTCTGTAATCTCAGCGCTGTGCAGAGCAAAGTTTTCCTGTTCCATCTTGGCGGTGCAGCTGAAATTCTAGACCATATTCCTGGCTGGATGGAGCACTGAACACTCTGGATTGCACTTCCCTCTAGTGGCTGGTGCCCACACAGGGCAGGGCAGCTGTGGATGACCCACCTTGTTGTATTTGGGGTTTTTCCAAGTTTGCTTTTTTTACTCTTACAGTTTAAACTCAGGGTTTAAACACTAAAAAAGTAATAACTGAATGCTAGAAGTTCTAGGAACAGGGATGCAAGAGTTAAGGGTGGTAAGGGACTGGCAAAGCTTAGTTGGGGCCCTCACTGCACAACTCTGTGGTGTGGTTTCCCTTTGGGATGATGCAGGGATCCCCTGGGAGCTGTGCCTTGGGAATTGCCCCCAGTAGAACTTGGAAAGCGTTGGTCCTCCTGCTCCTGTTTGAAGCCAGGACACTTGAGCTTTGTTTTTGGCTCTCCAGAGCTCCTCAAACTGCATCAACACCTGTGCAAAGGGTGATGGAGTAAGAATTGTGGAGGCATTTTTAATTCCTGTCTGCCCCAAGTGCTTTACTTGTCAACCTTCCAGATCCTGGAATGATTTCTTGTGTGTCAGAATAGATTTCACCTGTTAAACTTTGCTATATTGAAAAACGTGAAGCTGGGAAAGGAGTTCTGTCACTTCTAAAACACAGGACCTTAGTACTGAACTGTTGTTGCTATCTCTAGAACAAAATTATTGAGGAGAATGAACACAGTGCTGTAGCTGAGGACCTGTTGTGTCCTGTGGGATCCTTTCTCTCCAGTTTATCCAGCCATGGAAGTCAGTCTCCCTGGATTCTCCTCCAGTGCTTGCTGAAGAGAGGCTTTTCCAGCACAGAGTGGGCTACAGAGAATTGGTTTTAGCTCTGTTCATACTTTGTTGTGGGTTTTTTAGTGGGATAAGGGAACAGGTAAGCAGTGCCATAGTACCACTGTAATTCTAAATCTCCCTGCCAAACAGCACCAGGATCCTGGGTGTTCCCAACACAGGGGACTCCTGACATCACACTCTAGGAGAGTTTTCCAGGTGGGATGAAATTCCTCAGACTGAGGAGTGAGAGGTTGGAGAGGAAGGAGACACTCACTCATTGAGTGTACTGGCCCCATCTTAAATTTTCTGTGTTTATTGGAGGATTTGCTTTAATTTTGATGAATTTTTAATCATTGAAGAATCAGGTGATTTTACCCTCTGAGTTTGCCCTTAGCAGCTCATTTTTAAGGCGAATTAATTTTGTGCATTAGTAACTGAGGGATTGAAGTAAGAAACTAAACTTTTTACAATAAGTTTTATACCTTTTTGTAACTTGTAGTCACTGAGACAAATCTTCTGAGGAGATAAATGTATATCCAGTAATTTTCTGTTTATCCTCCCTCAGCTGTGAGTAGGTCTTGCAGGGTTTCTGGTTCTTCTGTGGGAAGTAGGTTAATCAAGCAAGGAGCTGAGCCAGTGCTGTTACTTATTGGCAGCAAGAAGAACATCCTTGGATGTGAAACTAATGAGGATTGGGTATTTGGGTCAGGATCTGACCTTGCCTATGGACAATTATTACTACATAAGCATCAAGTTTTGGAGTTTGTTTTGATTTAGCTTGATCTACATATAAGAAACTGCACTTAAATAATAAATGCAATGCTCTTGTGGTTATCAAAGTGATGCTGTTGAGCCCCCAGTTTTTCTGGCACAGAAGTGGTTTATTATCACAAGTAATACTTCTGGCAGAGAAGGGGAAAAGTCCTTTGCCTACAGCTTTGTTACAGTTTTCTAAATAGGCATTAACAGCACATCTGAAGTATTCTGGTGTTTCCACATGTTGGTTTTGTTCTGTGCCTGCCTTTCAGCAGAAGGGCAGAAATACAGGCCAGTTCAACATTTTTTTAGCTAATTTAATTGAATGCCTATTTAAAATAGGAATTTTTTTAACCTCAGCCATGGCTGCTTTTATATTCTGCACTTCCCTCTAGCACATTGAGGACAGACAGAAGGCAAATGCTTGTCCTGTGAAACTTGGATCTCATCTTTGTCAATAGGAAGTTTGGGGGGTGGAAGGAGGTTGTGCAGAGAGTTTTGGAGTTGAGGACATGCTGATGTACAAGGTGGAAATTAGGAGTTAATATATCACCGTCTGTTTTCTTAACAGAAAGAAAAAGCAGCAAATGATAAAAAGGAGGACAAAAAAGCAGCAACAAAAGGGAAGAAAGGAGCCAAAGGCAAAGAGGAAACTAAACAAGAGGATGCTAAAGAAGAAAACCACTCTGAAAATGGAGATACCAAAACTAATGAGGTACTTTAGCTCCACTAGAGCTGGGAACAGAGCCAGATGTGCTGGAAGTACAGCTGCAGGAGCTCTGCTGGGCTCCAGAGGGTGAGGGGGGTCACTGCCACACTGTGAGGACAGAGCAGCTGTGGTACCTGCCCAGGGAAGCTCCCAGGGAGAGCCTGCAGGAATGGCCTTCTCCTTCCAGCTCCTTCCAGCTCTGCTGGAGCCCTTCCACAGGTGCTGTTCCAGGGTCCCTCTCAGGGCTGGCTCACAGTAATCCCAAAGATGTGGGGAACAATGGAGCGCAGGGAGATCATCACCATCCAGCCCTGAGCTGACTTTGCACATCCCCTCTGGACTGCTGGGTTCCCTCTGCTGCTCAGCATGGGTTGGTGCGGGGCCAGAAATCTGGTTTTGAGTTCTACACAATTCTTTAAAACAATTCTTTGCCTCAGAACAATTCAACAAGAGATTTGCAAAGTAAACTCGGGCTTGCCTCTTATCTGCAGCCTCTTCTCACAGGTCCTTGCTGTGGCAGCTCCTTATCTCAGCTTCCTTTTGCTAGGTCCAGCTGCGAGCACCATCAGTTCCTGATGGATTCTCCCAGCAGATTCTGTGCTGGTGGTGAAGCAGTGTTTTCTCAGGGCTCTCTTTGCCCGTGGCACAGCCCAGCCCATTGTGTTCTGTCACTGACACTGGTGTCTGTTCATGGGTTGAGTGTCACCATCCAGCCAAGGGATCCTTTATTCTTTCATTTCTAAAACGAGATCAGGAGCTGCTTAATTAAAGCAGTACTTGGCTAATGTGCTTCTGATGGGTTTTGAGGGAGCTTTGCAGGTTTGATGTGTTGGCTTGGAAAGTAAAAGCACATTTTTATAGAGACAGGTGAGAACTGATACAGCTCAGACAGAGCAGGATCGTGGTTGACGTGTAACTCTTCCACTTCCTGTGATGAGGGCTTGAACTTCCCCTAACATTGATCCTAATCTAAAATACATTCCAAACCTCTGCCTCTCTGCAGGGACTCACTCCAAAATCACCTCTCTAATTAATACTCCCTGTGTTTTCATTTTAAGAATTATCAGCCCATTGCTGTGTCAATATTTTCTGTGCATTCCTGTCTATCCACACAAAATCTGTGTTAACAAACTGGTCTCTTTTTGATGCTGGTTAGATTGGAATTCAGTTATCATTACCAATAATATTTGTGTTCTTTTCAACCCCTTTTCTAGGCACCAGCTGCTGAAGCATCTGATGATAAGGAAGCCAAGTCCGAGTAATGTTAACCCTGCCCTATATCTCCATCATTTGGTATCCGTACCTCCATGCTGTATTGTTAACAGAGAGGAATATTTTTATCAACTATTTTATAAATGCAGGTTTTTTTAGCATGAATTTAATTATGGAACATCTTCATCTCGGTTACTTGGGAATTAAATCCCTAACAAACAAAACAAAACAACAAAAAAAAAGTCATTGTTTTTAAATTTTGTGATTGTAATAGTTTGTATGGTACATGGAAAGAATAAGTGGTGGTAGCTTTTGACTTCTGTCAGTGTGTCCCTTTTTGTGTAAGTCATGCTTACAGACTTCAGATTTTAATTTTTCCCTTGTATGTGTTGTATGGTTTCTTAAAGTGGGGAGGTCTCAAAACAAATAACCGTGTGAAACATTCCAGTGGTTCTGTGGGTTGCTTTTATAAAGAAGGTGAGCTATTTTCATGAAAAAACCTAAGAGCTGGAAATCTGTTGTTTCCCAAATGTAATTTTATTTTGTCAGTTTTGAAAAAAAAAAGAAAAATAAATAAATAAAAGTGTAATCCTGTTTTTAAATGAAATACAAACATTTCTTTTCAAAAAAGGGCAGGTTGGTTGTATGTACCCACTGTTAGGAATTTTGCTGGATTTATCTTAATAAAAAAGACTCCTCAAAAGCTGATTGTGGTTTGTTGCTTGTGCTGCTGGAAATCTCCCAAATTCCAGGAGAGCTGCAGTGGGACAGGGAGAGCCCATGGGATTGGAAAGCTTTGGGCTTTTGGCTGGGGCTTGAGCCCCTCTCTGCCTCAGTTCTATGACTTCCTATTAATCCAGGCCTCCTTATTCTGGGAAATAACAGCTGGACCAGAGCACTGAACTGGGTATGAGTCCCAGTTTCTGTTGTCGCAGCTTTTTTGTGCAACTTTGTCAAGGACACTTCCAATTCTCCTGCTAAAACCTGCTTTTATAGAGAGTCTCTTCACATCCCTGACCAACTACAGGATATATTTAATAAGAAGAAAAATGTCTGCAATGCGGAAGCCTTCCCTCTCCCATTAAATTGTTCCACAGCCTGGCAATGGGAAATTCCAAGAGCTTGAACATTTTTATCTTGTATCCAAGCCCCAAACAGCATCTCAGTGCGTGTCTTGGATTCCGTGGGGTTCACGCTCAGTCCCCCAGAGCCACCAGAGGATGTTTAACTGTGGATTTCATTTTCCAGGCCTCAGGCACTGGGGGTTTTTATTCCTGCTGCTCCACTGGTTGTTCTGTACAAATGCTGGGGGTTAACAGGGCTCCATCTTCCTCAGCAGTGAAGGTGAGGGTGTTCTGAGGGCCTTTTTTTCTTGGCAGTGTATTCCCTTAATCCAGCAGAGCTTTTGGGGCATGCTCTGGTCTCCTTCAGTGCAAACTGACGGAGCAATAACGATTCCCTGTGCCTGGTGGAAGTGTGGTGCGATGTGGGTAAAACCAGGGAGACTGGACATGATCCAACAATAGTTCAAATGTCATCCTGATTTTTACATCTAAAACTGATTCACTGAATTTCCTCTCTACAAAGACAGGCTGCGAGAGCTGGAAAAGAGAAGGCTCTGGGAGACTTGGAACTCCTTCCTGTGCCTCAAGGGCTTTAAAAAGAGGAGGGGGAGAGGGACCTCTTATAAAGGTACATAGTGACAGGACAAGGGAAAATTGTTTTAAACAGAGGGCAGGGTTAGGTGGGATATTGGAAAGAAATTCTTTTCTGTGAGGGTGAGGAGGCCCTGGTACGAGTTCCCAGGGAAGCTGTGGCAGCCCCTGGATCCCTGGAAGTGTCCAAGGCCAGGCTGGATAGGGCTTGGAGCAACCTGGGATGGTGGGAGGTGTCCCTGCCCATGGAGGGGTGGATTAGATGATCTCTAAGTTCCCTTCCAACCCAAATAATTCCATGATTCCACATTTCTATGAGTTTAGCCAACAGTGAGAAATCCCAAAGGACCTGTACTGCTCCAGGGAGAAAATGCATATTAGAATGAAATGTTTTAGATTTGTGTATTTTCCACCCCAGTGGTTTCTCTAGAAGGGCTTCAAACAGGAATCCAGTCCTGCAGGAAGGTGAAGCTCCTTCTCCCAGCCCTTGTGCCATGGGGACCATCTCTCTTTGGCTCCAGCCTCCAGTCTCTGAATGTCTCAAGTGTTGTTATTTAAGCAGCAGACACTGAATGTAATTGATATTTTCTTCTTAGCACAGGATCCATCCATATGCCAAGGTACAAACACCCTTTGGAATGAGGTCACTCTGATCCCAAGTTGTGTCTCTCCATCTGAGTCCAGAGGTTGTTACACAGAACATACAACTGAGTGTTTGGTTTTGGTTATTTCTTTCTCGAGTGCCAGGGTGGGAGTTGTTCTTAATTCTATAACTATTGTTCTAATCAAATTCCTCTTTCAAATAAGTACAGAAAATTGCCCAAGAACTTTTTGCTTAAATTCATAACTTTTCAGAGCCATGGGGTATTGAGAGAGTTGCACAACTGAAAGGATTGTCTGGTTTATGCCAAACCCTCCTCCACGGCTGTCCTGGTGTCTAGACACTGAATCCAAGGCCAGCTCTGTGGCAGCTCCCAAGCTTGGCTTATTTTGTCTGAAAAGGAGCAGTTTCGAACTGTTGAGTCAACCTACTTCCAGGTTTATTTGGAATTTGTGGAGAAACTGCCTTTCCTGAGGTCCTTGGCCGGCTATTCCCTGTGCTCCAAGTGTTAGCAGGTCTGATGCTTGTTAGGAAAGACCCACAGAATTGCTGTGGATCTGACTATCATTATTCATCAGAACAGTTGTGGACCTTGAAGATGCAATGGTGAAGAGATTCATGACTCTGAGATGGTGTCATGGGAAGAGATTTGAGCGATGCTGGCAACACCCTGCCGTGGTGAGGTGTCTGTGTAGCTCACCAAGATGAGAGGAAACAGCCTCAAGTTGCACCAGGGGAGGTTTAGGTTGGATATTAGGGGGAAGGGGTTGTCCAGCCCTGGCACAGGCTGGAGTCACATGCCTGGGGGGATTTAACTGTGGATGTGCCACTTGGGGACATGGCAGTGGTGGCCTTGCCAGTGCTGGGGGAACAGTTGGACTCACTGGTCTTGGAGGGCTTTTCCAACCTAAATGTTCCTGTAATTCCATGACACAGCTTTTGGTGCAGGCTCCCAGAGCAACACAGTGTCCTCACAGTGTCCTCACGGGATCTTCCACAGAACTAGGCAAGCATTTGCTTTTGTTTGCTCAGAACAATAAAACCACTGAAAACCACTTAGAAAACACTGGTCACTGTCCTGGGAGGGAGGGGGAAATCAGAGGAGGCACCTCCAGACTTCATCCTGGTCTCCACCATCAGCAATGTGCTGGAGCAGCACAGGAGGATTGGGAGGGAAAAGGCACAGCTGCCTCAGCAAGCAGAGAATGGAAATCACAGCAAGGTCCTCGGGATGTTAAAAAAGGGGGAAATGGGGGAAACAAAAACAAAACAACTCCTCCAAGAACATAAAAGGAAGGGTTTTGCAGGTTCATCCCACATCCAGCTTTGCTCCTTTGAGTGAAGTGACTGTATACAAAAACCAGAAAACCCTTCTGCTCTGGAGCCAGCCTGGGAGAGCTGGGGGTGCTCACCTGGGGAAGAAAAGCTCTGGGGAGAGCTTAGAGCCCCCTCCAGTGCCTGAAGGGGCTCTGGGAGAGCTGGGGAAGGGCTTTGGACAAGGGATGGAGGGACCGGACAAAGGGGAATGGCTTTTAGATGAAGGAGGGTAAATTTATATTGGATATTGGGAAGGAATTCTTCCCCATGAGGGTGGGCAGGCCCTGGCACAGGGTGCCCAGAGAAGCTGTGGCTGCCCCTGGATTCCTGGCAGTGTCCAAGGCCAGGCTGGACGGGGCTTGGAGCAACCTGGGATGGTGGAAGGTGTCCCTGCCATGGCAGGGGTGGAACCAGAGGATATTTGATCTAACCCAAACCAGTCTGGGATTCTGTGACACTCCGACAGATCTGATTTTCAGATCAAGAGCAGCTCTCTGTCAGTTAATGGAGTTATGCTGGTGTTAATCTGATGAAGGAGAAAGAAAATTGAATCCCTGGAATGGAAACGATGGCTCCTCCTTCTGACTGTCCCAGCAGTGCTGCTCCTTCCCCGTGCAGCTGCCGGGAGCCCCTGCTCTGAAACCTGATGCCCTGGATGGGTTCCAGGAGCCGGGAACACCCCGGGCCCGGCGCTGGGCGGCTTTCGAGGAGCCTCTGTCCTTGGCGAGAACTATGTCAACGTGACTTCAGAGAATGTCCCAGTGCCCGGAGCAGCCAGAGCTGGTCACAAGTGAGTGTGGACATGGGGACAGATGTCACTGGTGACTCGTGTGGCCACTGTCTCCTGCCTTGAAAGTGGTGTGATTGAGATTGGGCTTGGGTGAGTCAAGGAAGGGATGGGGAGAGGATCAGGGCTCCCACCCCCTTCATCCACACTTTTCATCTGTTCCCAGAGAAGCTGTGGCTGCCCCGTCCCTGGAAGTGTCCAAGGCCAGGCTGGGCAGGGCTTGAAGCAGCCTGGTCTCATGGAAGGTGTCCTTGCCCATGGCAGGCAGATAGAATGAGATGAGCTCTAAGGTTCCTTCCAACCCAAATCACTCTGTGATTCCATGATTCCATGATCTGCCCTGATTTATCCACCTCTGCTGGGAAAGGACAGGGAGGGCCAGAGGGAGAGGGTCCCAGAGGAATGACAGCTTCCTCCTGCAGCACAATGAGGCACACTGGAACTGTGTCAAATGGGAATCTGGGAGTGATGTCCAGGGATTAGCACAAACTTCAGGCTGAGGTAACACCTGGCAGCACTAAAAGGAAGGTGGTGCTGATGTGATAGAAAAGGGAAAAATGGCTAATTAGAAACCTCCCTTCCTAAGAGTTGGAATCCAATTGACACCATAAAGCTCTCAAAAGCAACTTAACACAATTGGACACATCTTAAACAATTCCAGACATTCTTAAAAAGGGGGGAGGGGAGGAAGCATAAATAACACAGGAAAAGATGCTGGATTGGAACCTAAACACAGAGTGGTCAAGACC
Organism: Origma solitaria; assembly: GCA_013397895.1. Classification (NCBI taxonomy): domain Eukaryota; kingdom Metazoa; phylum Chordata; class Aves; order Passeriformes; family Acanthizidae; genus Origma; species Origma solitaria. Next base: position 334,591 of record VZRL01005061.1, read on the forward strand.
ACTCCCCCTCCCAGCCTCGGCAGCATTCCCGCTAAGGGGGTTGCTGTTCCGCTTTGGAAGTGCCTCCCGCGAGCGAGGTGCTCTGCTTCCATTGGGCATGAAGTGCAGCACAAGCCTGGAATTCTCAGTCAAAGCTGCTCCAAAGTTATCCCAGAGCCAAAATCTCGCAAAATCGCCAGGGTTTTGTTTGTTTAACATGAACAATTCGGGGAGGGGGTGGAAGTGCATTTCTTGGAGGTCAAACCAGATGTGCGACATCCCAGCCACAAAGCTCCAGCTTCTGCGCTGTTTGTTTTCTCCCCAGGAAGATAAAAGGAGCTGTGGAGAAGGTTTGGATTGCGGCAGCTCTCGGGTTTCACCCTGGCTCCGAGGGCGCTGCCAGAGGCTGCTCTGCAGGACCACAAATGAGCTGTGCTGTTTCACTGATCCGGGGCCGCCGCTCCCCTCGAAACACGGCTGGAGTTGGAGTTGGGCTGTCCCTAAGCCTCAGGCTGAGCCTCAGCTTTCCAGCGAGTTTGAAGTTTGCTTGGTTTGGTTTCTTCCTTCTTGTAAATGCACCATCACAGAGGTGCTGACCAGCTGCCCTTCCCCATGTCGTCGTTCCATTTTGTGCTGTCTCTGCCAGGAGGGAAAGGCCAGAGTTGCCTCTCCAGGCCTTGTCTGAGAGAAATCCTGCAGGATCTGCCTTCCCCTCCTGTAAATCCTTCCATGCTGCCATCAGAAAGTTCTAAATCCAGGCCATTCCTAGATTCTAAATCCAGAATCCATTCCCTGCTCTGGTTTCACCACCCATGTGGTTACAGCCTGGTTATCAATGGAGATCTTGGAGACAACCCCGACTTCCTGCTCGGTGTTTACTCCTATGTGTGTAGCCCAGTGGACTCCTCTATACCTACAGCATTACCCTGGGAATAATTAAAATAATTAACAAGTGTAATTAACTGTTGGAGGGGAAAGGAGACTTTTAGGATATTATATCAGCAACAATTAAATAAATTACCCCTTTTGTCTTGCAAAGAATTGACAGATGGGGGGGGAAAGGAGGCAGGATTTGTATTCCCTGGTGCAGCGGCACAGGGACAGTGAATAGGGGTTGGTGGCTCTTGTGTGGGGACACAAAGCAAACAAAGAGGCCCCAAATGAAATTACCAAGTGGCAGATGCAAAACGAACATATTTCACACAATGAGTAATTAAACCATGTAACTCATTGCCCAAATGGAGCCCAGGAATCATAATGGCTTGGTAAGTGATTACATAAATTCTTGGAAGATAATCTGGTAGGGCTGTGGGACACAAAGACATGTCACCAGTGCAGAACCAGCAACCCATACTGGTGGGAGAGGAGCTAGAGTTGCCCCTGGCTCTGGTCCTCTGGAAGGAGCTGGGGGGTAAGGGGACACGGGTTTGTCCCCCCTCTTTGGTCTGGGCCCCTCCAGGACATTCCAGACACTTTGAAAGAAGGGAAACTTCCTAGCTGTCCACTGGCTGTTGGTGGGGACAGACACACGGTGTGGATGTACCTGAGGCACCACGTGTGCCCCTGCCAAACCCTGTGCTGCTAACCTGGGCTGTGCGCATCCCCCTGTGCAGGTGTGTTCCTGGGAATACTCTCCAGTGCAGCTGAATTTTTCCCAGGAGGAAAAGGCACCCCATTCTCCTGCTCTTAGCAAAACTCCTTCCCCAAATGCCACCCTAGGGCCCAGGTTTGCTGGGTGCTGCTGGTGCTGAAGGTGAGGTGATGGCCACCACTGGGCTGGAGAAGGGCTCCAGACTCCCAGCTCTCGGTGTTGCTCCATTAGGACTCAGGAATCATTTCCATCCCCTTTTTGGTCCACCTTAGCTATAAATCTTCCTGGCTTCACTTGGTGCTGTAACCTCTAGGTGGTGGTCCTGGCTGGGTATTCCTGCATGACTGCCCTGCACACACAGTGAGATCATCCCTAGGAATTTGGGGTTATCCAGCTGCCTGGGGTGACGGCACCGGGATCGGGAGCAGGCACTACAGCTCCCAGGCTATCACTGGATGTGGCACCATGGCAGAGGCTTCGCAGGGCCGGGGGATGGTGGGAGCAGCTCTGTCCCAGCTCCTGCTGCAGGAACACCTGGCAAGTCTGCACAGGGCCAGCAGGGACCACAGAGCAGCCAAGGCAAAACGTATGCATGATTCTTCCCCATCACTTGGAAGTGCAGTGTCCCTGCGTGAGCTGGAACGCTCTGGAGTGCCACGTGCCTGCCTGCTCCGCAGCCTCTTCACTGTAGAAATTTGGGGTGACGGGAACAGTGGTTTGTGTCCTATGAGAACAGGCTGGGACAGATGGAGGTGTTGTGGAGAAGCGAAGGCTCTGGGAGACCTTAGAGCCTCTTCCAGCGCCTAAAGGGGCTCCAAGAAAGCTAGAGAGGGATTTGGGATAAATCATGGAGCAAAAAGAGAAGTCTCCTGGCCTCAGCATCCCAGGACATCATTGGGAGAGCAACAATGTGCCCTTTGGTGCAGCAGGAATTGGTGATAATTGAGTATAGTTTATATATTTTTTATATATATCACAGAATCCCAGACTGCTTTGGGTGGGAAGGGACCCTAAACCCATCAAGTCCCATGCCCTGCCATGGGCAGGGACACCTTCCCCTATCCCAGGTTGCTCCAAGCCCTGTCCTGCCTGGGCTTGGACACTTCCAGGGATGGGGCAGCCACAGCTTCTCTGGGCAATAATATTATATAAAATATACAAAATATTAAATAAACACATATCTCTCTTTAAAATGTGGCTTTATGTCCCGTGTTCAGAGTAGGAGTGACTCTGTGGTCGATGTTGAAGCCTGGGTTGATATCCCAACACCAAGGGCTGTGCACCTCCTCGCCGTGTGTCCCCAGATGCCCCACACAGAGTCCCCTTTCCCTCAGCAGGGGCAAAACCTGGTGGTTTTGGTTATTCCCTGGTTGGAGCCCTTGACTCTCCATCTCACTTCTCTCAAGATCTGCATGACAAAACCAGCGGTTCTAGCCCATTTTGGCAACCACTTACTCCAGGAACCTCAGGAGTTTCATCAAAAGCCTGGATGGATTTTGGGTTTCGGGTTTTATTCATTCCAGCATTGGCTGACAAAGCCCATTACATCATCCCTTTGGAAGAGAAATTCTCTGCAGCTGCCTGTGTGGCGCGGGGGGTGTTTAAAAAATAACACAGATTTTTGTTTCTTTCTTTCAGAGCAATTTCCCTCCCAATTGCTGAAAAACTGAATGCTAAAAAGCTTCAAAAGTGGGAAGGAAAAGGGCAGTGCACAGCAGTTCCAGCCATTCCTGGGTTTATTATTATTTCCTTTCCAAAGACCAAAGCGGGGGAAAATAGCCCCATTACCCCGCGCATCCAGCGCGCCCAGCCAGCCGTGAAAAGCAAAGCCAGTGTCATGGCAATGGCAGATGGCACGGAGCGGGAGCAGGAGCGGCGGCGGGAGCGGGAATGGGAGAGGGAATGGGAGCGGGAGCGGCGGTGGGAGCGGGAGGGAGGGCTCCGGCCCCGACCTCCGCGCGGACCGCACTCCTAATTAGCCCCGGAGCAGAGACTAATTAAACCCGGAGGCAAGGCAAGTGATTACTTTTCCTTGCAGGGATGGGGTGTAGGAGTGATGTGAAAGGAGCCGGGGCCGGTGTTGGAGTCGTCCTCACATCACATCAATGGTAGGAAATGATTTTAATCTCGGCACATCCCCTCGCGCTGCCAGGGAGCAGGGAACCACGGCAGCTATTCCCTGCTCTCCCCATGACCAGAGGCTGCAGAGAAAGTGGGATTGCAAGGAAATACCGATGGGAAGGACAGAGGCAGTGTCTGGATGCTGTGCTGATGACGTCAAAAAGTGACATTCTCAATGATTAGCATTATTTGGCACTCAGGTATCCAAAGTACCCACTTGAACTCACCCAGGGCCGGAGCAGAACCTTCTCTTCCCTCCTCCACAGTTGTTTTGGAGTATTTGTTCATGTTCTGTAACCTCATCCCTTTTAATCCACTTTCTCTGGTTTTCTATAAAAGAAGCAGTTGGAAGTAAATTATTTTCACTGCCGTCGAACTGGGTGCAAAGCTCTCAGAAAATGTGATATAGGCAGGGAAAATACTAAATTGTATAATTATTACATAGAATTAGAAATCATATAAGTATTATGTGATATAAAATATAGTTATTCTGTATTTATTTTTTCACTGCAAGAACTGGAGGTCCAGAGTTGCTTATGCAGCTTCGGGTGCCAGCGATTCCTGATGTGCTTGGCTTTCCACAGCTTTTATGAATGGCCTGAACTTCGCAAAAAACATGGGAAAACCTGGGACTCTGTGGAGCCTTTGGCACTTCTTTCCCCATTCCCAGGCAGATGCTCTGTCTCCAGCACACACACCAACAGTGGGTGAGCACAACGCTGGCTGCCTCTGCTTGGCTTAAAATAGCTCTGGCTCCAGCCCTGCCCTGCCCGCCGGAGCACTGGGAGCATCTCTCCACCTGAACCATGACCACAGCCATTGGGGATCAGTGGGATTTCCAGAGCAGCATCCCCCTATCGTCTGGATGATTCAAACTCAAGCATCGCCGGATTTCTGCTTCCCACCGAAACGCTGGACAATTTGTGTTTCTATTTTTACCCTGGATTAGTCAAGGGTTGTTGCAGGACCAAATCAAGGGTGCTGGGCTTTCCATGGCCTTATGCTTCATCCCATAAATGCTCTTTGCCTTTGGCAAGCAGAAGAGCCCGACAGGACAGCTTCTCTTTGCTGCCAGGGTTTGATCCCTGAGGAGCTGCGGGGGCTGCACTGCACACGGCCTCACCCACACCACTGCACTTTCCATTCCGGCTTCCCTGACACAGAGGTGGTCAAAGTCACTCACGTCAGTCTAAAAAGCATCCAGGATTATGAGGAAACTTGGGAACATCTCACCAGCAGCACTGTAGCTGAATCACTGTGGTCCCAACCTAGCTGGGGATTAAAAGAGCTTGGAAGTTTGGAAATTCCAGAGAAATCTCTGAATTTCCACCTGTTGCTGTTATTTAATGCAGAAACAATAGGAAAACAAACCAGTCTGGAAAGAACAAACATGGAAATGGAGTTTGGAAATGTTGGAAAGAGATGAACTATGTCCATGAAAAATATTAGCAATAATGAGTCCCAAATCACTGCCGGGAGCTGCAGATATCGATAGTCTGGATCCCACATCCATCAGAATGACTTGTAGTTATCAGCAGCTCCAGGGTTTTCCTGCCCTCCAGCAAACACATTTTTCCTTCTTCTGGAGGTCTGGTCATGTTCTGTTTCATTTCATTGCTGAGAGAAATTAAAATATGTTTTTATATCTGCATCAGCATCTGGTAACAGGGCAAGAATTCAGGAAGCTAAAAAAATATTTTAAAATACATAAACATAAAAATCTATACATATAAAAAACCCAGGAGCTTCCTCCCTCTATTCCCTGAGCACGTGAGGTTGCTTCCAATGCACATTTTATTTTAAGGTGAGTTATTTTGTTGCCATAGTGACATCATTCAGGTTTCCAGCCGCTGCAGTGTTGGTTTTCTCCCAGGCAAGACTTGTCACAAGCAGTCAGTATCCCCAGCCCCTTCCCGGACTGCAGCTTCCACAGAGCTGCAGGATTCCTTGGGACTCCAGGCTGCAGGACAAGGTGTCACTGCTCCCTGCTAAGGCATGGGCGAACATGGGACGGGGGGAGTCAGAGAGGAGAGACAGGCAGGGAAAAACTCCGACCAAAAGGATATTCCTCTGCTCATTCCTTAGCCTTCCTCCTCAGCCCTTGCAGTGGGTTGTGAGAAGGTCAAAGATAACCTAGTAGCTTTATTAATTAGCACTAATTAACACACTCAGCTGCCTCTGGTGTCATTGTGCTCATCTACACCAGGCCCTAACATGGGCAAGAATAAATCTTGTTTTCCCCCAAAAGCTTAAAATCTCTATAAATCCAATCTGTTGCAACACAGGTGTCTCATGAATTACTTTTATTACCAAGAGAACTCCAGTAAAAGAAAGATTTTAAATACAAAGATCTGTAATGATGTTAAGAAAGACGCAAAGAAAAGGGTTTCTTTCCTGGTAAGGGAATATTTGTGGGGTCATTTGGGTCAAATGGGCTCTCTAAGTGTATTGGAAATTAATATTTAATTTTAAATATTTTTATATTAAATATTTAAATTAATAGTATTATTATGATGCTAAAGACTTTTAATGGGAAATGCTTTTCTTTGGCTCTAATTAATTTAATTAAAGCAGTCAGAATGTGCCTCATTAGCCTAAAACGATTTCATGGGTGCCAGGCCCAATATATGACCGAGAGCCTGGGTGCCTGTTCCACTGCAAGGCCAAAAGGAGCTCAAAAAGAGCTGTTTTAAAGGTTTTGTATGTTTTTAATTTTAAATAAACCATTCTCAGATTATCAAATCAAGGCTACATTCCCGTAGCAGACCCGAGCCCTGTGTAAGCCTTCCCAGGATTGCAGCATCTGGCTAAATCCAGCCCAGATTAAAGCAAAGCTTTCATTGCACAAACTCTCCCTGAGAGGAGCAGGATGCTCCTGATGCCGGGAAAAGGACGGAGCTGGGAATAGCAGGCAGAGGCTAAGGAATGCCAAAGCCAGCAGCAGGATCCGGAGGCACAGAGGCAATGTCCTGTGCTGTATGTGGTGCTGGTGCACTTCTCTGCAGGGGGAATTCGGGAAGCAGAGCCATTCCGGGAGCATTCCAGCCGCGGCCATTGGGTGTTCCTGAGATTACCCCCGGCTCCCTGATGGAAACCCTCTGGAACACAGCCTGAACACACCAGTCCACAGCACAGCAACAGCCTCCACAACGAGGTTCTTTGCTTGCAGAGGTTTTAGCCAAAGCCATTGTTTTAACACCCCTCTTTTCCATTTATTTCCCAATGTCTTTGACTGGGGGAAGGGTGGAAGGGGCTCCCAATTTAATTCCATAATCCCCCTAAGCCTTACTTAATGCACTCACTCTGCATGGCCTCTGTGAATTTTACTGTGGTGTTTTGGGTGGTTGCAGCACTGCACTGGAAAATGTCCCATCATTTATTTTGCAGCTATTTGAGGGAAATGATTCCCAGGGCTGGAAGCCTGGTTGTTAAACCCATATTGCCAAAGGAAACAAACTCTGTCACCCAGATGGGGCTGGACCTCGGGGCTGCCACGCAGATTCCTGGATGAGGTACCTCAGAGTCCAGCTGAAAACTCCCAAAATTAACTTTAAAGCAGGAGCAGGAGACTTTAGCAGTTGGTGAAAAATGTCAGTTTTGGCTGAGGGGGCGGGTGGGGCTGCAGGGAACAAAGCAGAGTCCCCAGCTCAGGGACACCCGGATCCCCTGGGATGAGTCCCCCCAAACATGGCCATGGCTCACCCTGACTGCCCTCGGGTGGGAGGGATGGAAGTGCTGCTGGAGGGGAATTCCAACAACAGATTTTGTCCTGCTGCTTTCTTCTCCCGACAGGGAGGAAGTGCTGCAGCCTGGCTTGTTTTCCACATGTTCAAGAAAGACAAAATTATTCTTTACAGAGTCTTGATGCATCTCATGAGCCTCCAGTCTCCTTAAAACCCTCCTTGATGCTCAGCTCCCAGGATTTCTCCAAAGTCTGCTCAAATCCTGCACCAAGAGGTCAGTGTAACTCTTAATGGGATTTTTCCATGTCCCATTTCAGGATGCACTGTCTCTCCCATGGAAATGTTCCTCGGCCATTCCAGAGGCATCCTGGAGTCAGCAAGGACAAAACCCCAAATACAAGGGCTGGCAGAATCCATAGGCAGCATCAAAGTCAAGAGGGGAAAATGGGTTTGGAATAAAGTCAAGGTCTGAAAGGTGTTACCTGTAACAACCTCAGTCACCAAACAGGAGGAAGGAGCAAAAAAGGAAAAAAAACTAAGAGACTGAGATCTACTGACGGCACAGGGTGAAATCCTTGTGCATGGGACCTCAGGACTGGCAGCAGCCAAGGGCATCTCAGGAGAAGCTGGAAAAGGTTGGGAACAGGGGGCTTGATCCCAACCTGGGGACACAGGTCCCTTAATCAGGGATGGTGCCGAGTGCAGTAGTAACACCAACAATAACAAAACCTACCTTGTCACTTACACCCAGTAGTAATTTTGCTGCTATAAAACCTGGGGGGCTCCAGGCACTTTGAGGTACAAAGTTGGAATTCAGAGATGCTGAAGATGGACCTGACACTGACATCATTCCCCTGGTCCTTCTGCTGGCAGAGCCCAGAGCACAAGGGACACAGAGCCGCCCGTTTTCCTGGGTATTTCATCCACAGCTGGATTTGGAATTTCTGCATAAAATAGAGATAAGGAGAAACATTTAGATAATAGTCAGAATTTTAATTTCTTTTCAAACCAGGCAGATTAAGTTCCCCCAGTTGCAGCAGGGCTGCACACAATGATCACAGCTCACACCAGCTAATGGCTGCCATAAGGAATATGAGATATGGATCAGTCCATAGAGCAAGGGATGACACTGCTCCAGGCAGGTGGGGAATTTAGGCTCTGCTGAATGGATTTTAGGATTCTCAAAAGGAAAAAACATCATATTTACATCACCCAGAACAATTAATTTATCAACAAGATGAACTATTACAAAATAGAATTTAGAAACAAAGGCGAGCGGCGTCCCGGCTGTTCCTCCATCGCCTTTCCTACGGGATAATGTTACACCCAACTCTTGGATGTCTGGCACCATCTAGAGGAATGATTGGAATGATGCAGCAGGGAAATTAAATATTAAATTATTAAAAATAGCAAAAATCCTAGAGCAAATCTTGTGTAATATCTAACAGCTATTTAGTTATTATTTAAAAGCTGTTATCGAGGGAGAAAACCACAGGAAGGAATGGGAACTTGGAGATTTGTCCTACAAAAACAGGATATTGGTTTGCACAAACGAACCCTGCACTCCAACAACTGTAATTAATGCTAATTATTTTGCACCTCATTTATTTTTTAAAATAAACTATGATATAAAAAATTGAGGTTCCTGCATTTAAAGATCATCTTAAAATAAGCCTTGACTTTTCAACATCCCTATTTACTCACAACTGTGCAGGATGTTCATAGAAATCCTCATGGGTTGCTTCCAACTCATGATATTCTATGAAATGTGCATGGAAAATACTAAAAAAAAAAAAAAAGCTGAAAATGCTTAATTTGTTCCAGTGTTTAAATCCAGCTGGATTCAGGCACCTACATCCCCATCTACATTTAATGGAAAGGTACAATCCAGGTACAACCCACCACACCTGCACAATTCCATTTTAAACTTTCTTTTTATTATTTTTAACTGTACATTTCTGGCTGTGCTAAACCATAATCCTGTTTTCACACACAGCTAAAGCAGGATTTGACTCATGAGAACAGAATTATCATAAATAAAATATGAAAGAGACACCTTTACCTGGTGTTACAAGCTGACTGTGGGGATGTTCATTTAATTTTGTAGCCAAATTAAACAGGGGGCTGTGTTTTACTCTCAACTACAACTGAGAGTGAAACTCCCTACACCAAATGGGGAGAAGTGATGAATATTTGAACGTCATCAGCTCCTACTCCTAAAATCCCTCAAAAACTTCAGTTTTTATTTATTTAAAGAGCAGCATGGAAAGAAACAGCTACAATCCAGCTTCTTCCTTAAAGCATCTCTGCTCCTGAATCCTTCTGTGTCTCAGTCTGTTCTCCCTCCTCCTGCCACCAGCTGCTGCTGGCATTTACATAACAGAGCTCTGCTCTGAGGAAGAATGAATCAGCACATCCATAAAATTCTGCATTCACTCTGAGATTTACTATCACCCCCTGCATGCTGCTGCTTGGATGCAGAGGATCTGGAAAAAGATGAGTCATGGAGCTGCAAGATCCGCGTGTGGTGTGGAAATGGAGCTCCTGGGGAACGAGAGGATGGACATTACTCACCAGACATGACTCCTGGAGGGGAAAACCCAGGAGAGGTGGGAAGAGGTATCCATCACAGCCCTTGTATTAGGCTTGGGGAATAAAACAGCAACTGGGAGAGCATTGAGGAGAGGAAGCTGAAGTGTTGGGGAGTCAGGAATGTCGGGAAGATGCTCAGGAGTGACTGCAGAGCAGCAGAGTCCAGCCACAGCCAGGCTGAGGGAAGTTCCCCAAGAGCTGTTTGGGTATGAGGAATGCTGGTTGTACCTGCCCCTGGTGCAGGAAGCTGCACACCTGTGTTCTGCAGCATGCACAGGACACACCTGAGGTGTTCCTAACACTCTGCTCTCCTGCTAATGCAGGAATCCATCTGAGCCACAATGAGGAGCAACACAAAGCATGGCCAAGCACTGACACAAGGTCATGGATTGAGCACTAAGCACAGAACATGTGGCCAGGCTCCCAGACAGGATGCTGCAGGAAGGACACAAACAAGGCATGATAAGTTTACTCTGGGAGCATTTTCTATCCCAGGCTTTTGAGAGGACATTTTAGTTACTGCCGAAATCTCCATGGCCTCTAGACACGCCCAAACAGAATGATCCTGCCTGGTGGTGCTGCAGCTTCACCTGTGCCACCCCCAAGCTCAAATAAAAGTAAATGATAAGTGGAGAGATTCAGTAAGGCATCAAAAGGTGCCAAGGAACATGTCACGTTCCTAAAGAAACACAGAATCATGGAATCTCACAATGGTTTGAGTTGAAAGGGACCTTAGAGCTCATCCATTTCTACCCCCTGCCATGGGGGAAGAGGACACTTTCCACTATCCCAGTTGCTCCAAGCCCCATCCAACCTGGCCTTGCACATTTCCAGGGATGCAACAGTCTCTGGGACAGCTTCTCTGGGCACCATGTGCCAGGGCCTGCCTCACCACCCTCACAGGTAAGAATTCCTTCCCAATATCCCACCTAACCCTGTCCTCTGGCAGGAAGCTATTCCTTGTCCTGGCACTCCAGGCCCATGTAGACTCTCTCCATCTTTCCTGTGGGCTCCCCTCAGGTACTGGAAGGCCACAGTTAGGTCACCCCAAAGTTCCTCTTCTCCAGGCTGAACAATCCCAATTCCTTCAGCCTTTCCTTACAGCAGAGCTACTCCATCCCTCTGATCATTTTGGTGCCTCCCCTGGATTTGCTCCTACAGCTCCATGTCCCTCTTGTGCTGGCAATCCCAGGGCTGGAGGCAGCTCTGACAGGGGGTGTCACCTGAGCATGGATATATTGAGGAGCTGTTGGCACCAGAATGCACCAGGACATGGTGCCAGGCATATATTTATGGGGCTGTTTTTCCCCAACATGGAATTCTGTTCAGCTCAGGAAGATGGATTTCTACTTTCAGGGCATATAATAAAACATCATCTGTATTTTCTCCTTTGCCTTCCCATCATGCATGAAAAGATGAGCTTGCAGTTCTGGGCTCTGAAGACAGGTGGGAGAAACATTACCTCTCCAGAGAGTGGGATCAGCATGCACTTTTCCTGGCTGGGAATTTATTCTAAGAACAGCAGTTTCATGCTGTCTCTCTCCCAGGAATCTCTGCTCTGCAGCTTTGGAGGCTCCGGGGTCCTGCTGGGAAGGTGGGAGAGCTGTTACTCTAGGGAAGCCACTGAAACTTACAGCTTAGATGAGGTGGCACCTCATGTCTCTGCCACTGACAAGCTGAGCAATGAACCTGCCCTGAAAACATTCCTAGAGTAATTGTCTGGAGCCTATAAGAAAGATGAAAAGAGACTTGGGAAAAGGACAAGGGGGAATGGCTTCCCACTGCAAGAGGGCAGGGTTAGGTGGGATATTGGGAAGATGCTTTCCTGTGAGGGTGCTGAGGCCCTGGCACAGAGTGCCCAGAAAAGCTGCGGCTGTTCCTGATCCCTGGAAGTGTCCAAGGCCAGGCTGGGCAGGGCTTGGAGCAACCTGGGATAGGGGAAGGTGTTCCTGCGCATGGCAGGGGGTGGGATGGGAGGAGCTTTAAAGTGCCTTCCACCAAATCATTCTGGGATTCCATGATCCTATGAACTGTCACTGACAGCTCAAGAACTTAGAGGGATGAAGAAGAAACAGAGTCTACACATCATCCAGTTAAACCAAGCTCCTGGCATGAAACAACTTCCACAGCTGGATGAAGGGGCAGGTGAGTACAGGTGAATTATGTGCAGCAGCTTAATGCCAAATCCCCAAATCCTTCTCCAGAGGTGGGCTGGGTGCCGGGAAGCATCCTGTGGAGCTGTCAGCAGGAAGGACTGCATGCTGACTGCACAGCAGGAAAACTTTGAGCCAGTGCTTCACAGCAAGCCCAGTCCTGAGCAGCTGCTACAAATCTATGCTCAAAATGAATTTACTCTTTAATATTTCCAGAGCATCGACTCATGGTAATTCAGCTCTCAGTATTCCGGGCATGAGGAGAGGGTGTCCTTTGTTATTCCATGATGACAGTGGTTTTTACACTACCAAGGCTCCAGAGTCCTTACACCAAATGTCTGGTACTTGAGATAAAATACAATTCACTTAATGTGTTTTAGCAACTTACTGCTGAAGTGACACTGAGTTCAGGAGCTCTGACAGGATGCTTCCCATTGGAAAAAGATTTATTTCTATCAGAACCATCTCCACTGACACTGAACCCTTTGTTCCTTAAGGACAACAGGTGCTGTATCCATATTTTCATTTCTTGATCACTGTGAGCAAACACTTTTATTTGACTCATAAAGCCACCCAAACATGAGACCCTTCCCTGCAGCCAGGCCTTGTCTACACAGAGCCAGGGAGGACGATCACTTCCCCCCACACAGTCCTGTGTCCCCTCCATGGCACACGCGTGGGCTCCATCCTTCTACCCATGACAGGATGCCTAAGATTCCTGAATGCCTTCGTTCTCTTTAAAACTGCTTAATTTGGAGCACACATAGGGCTCCATTTCCCAGGCGCTGCCAAGCAGGAGGCCACGAGTACTGAGGCCGGGAACAGTGGCCGTGAGGGCCGGAGCCGCAAATGCTGGAGATGTGAGGGCTGAGACCGGGACTACCGGGAGCGCTGAGGTCGAGGGCCATGAGGGCCGAAGCCGCGAGGACGGAAGCCGTTAGCGCTCCCCCGTGACGGGTACCGGGCCCTCTGAAGCACAGCGCGGCTCAGCGCTGCCCCGTGACGGCGGCCAGACGCCTCAAGCACATCCCGGCTCGCCCGGCCCGGCCCTTCCTCTTCCTCCCGTGCCTCCGCCTCCCTCAGCCGCCGCCCGGAAGTGGCGGCGCCCCCCCGCGGCGCATCCCCGCCCCGCCCTTCCTGCCCCCCCGCCCGCCCGGCGCTGCCG
>VZRL01005061.1:349183-396435 GCA_013397895.1 Origma solitaria
GCCGCGCTCCCGCGGCCCGGCGGGGGGGACGTGCCGGACGTGCCGCCGGGCCCGGCGCTGCCGGGCTGGGTCAGGGATTCCCGGCCTGCGGCGGCCTGCGCGAAACCCGCCCCTTACCGCGGCGTCTGGGCCTGCTGTCAGGCAGGAAAGCGGGGGTTAGGAAGTGTAGTGTTGTGGCTGTTAAATGCCGGTGAAATGCACGGAGTGGCTGCTTTTGCCGAGGTGTAAACCCTACGAATGTGTGTCATTGAGGAAGGTCAGTCCCTCCGCAGGGCCCGGGGTGGGGGGGTGGCCCTTGGCCCTGCACCCCCGAAATGTGTCTGTGTGAAAGCGACAGAACTGAAGCCGTTCCAGTCCTTTTCCAAAGAGTCCGGACGGCCTTGGTTTCATTTCTGGGAGCTCAGGGCAATGACGTGTGGCGCTGATGTAGCACTTTGCAGGTGGAATGCTGTAAACTTCCCAATAGCTTTTATGGCATTGATACCTATGACCAGCACTGGCACCTCACCTGGAAGGAATGGAAAGCACGTCCCGGCCTCTCCCGGCTCCCATGGAGCAATGGTGACGTGGGATTTTGCTGTGGCTGTTGCTCAAACTCCTCTGCAGCTGGCTCAGGAGGTGGTTTCCCACTTTAGCAACATTGTGGGAGCTCAGGTGTGGACAGAACTCTTCTGTCCAGAGAGGAGATCTTTGGACCCGCTGCCTTTCCCTTTCCAAAGCCTATTCAGAATTTCAGGTGAAAGCGGGCCTTCGTAACACCTCTTGTGGATAATTCTGGGACTGTAAATTGAGACGTAGAGTAAGTTCCGCATTCAATAAATTTTGGTGCTCTGTGGTCTTTCTAGAAAATCTGAAATCTAACTGTGGCCTGTCTCAGGTTTAGCTTGGGACTACACCCAGTATGCAAGAGGAATATTAGCAGTGCCACTGTGAAGTTGGCTGTCAGACAGACTGGTTTTGCCTATCACATATAATTTGTTTCCGTTCATTTTTTTGTGGCGCATATAGAAAAGTCTTAAAACCTTTTTTTAATATGTGTGTGAGCATGCTGAAACATATACTTTTCTTTAAAATTTCAAAAATGTGAGAAAAACCATTTTGAAGTGAGTTTTGGAGTTAATGAGATATTTCTTCTTTCTGTATAAACTCATCATAATTAAATCTAAGATTTTTTTTGTTCTGTCTTATACTAATCGGCACTAACCAATGCTTTTGGTTTGCCTTTTTATCTAGTATTATTTATCTGTTTCTCATGATTTACAGTAAGGACCAGGATTATAAATGAATCATTACAGTGAGACAGGTTGATGCCAGGTGGGATGAGCTGAGCTTCTCTCTGTGCATCCTCAGAGCGTTGAGGATGTTGAAGAAAGGCTTTTTCCCCCTCATTGCTTAGGGTTTGCTGTGTTTGGAATTTGGACTTTTGGCTGCATATGATTGTTTATTAACCTGAGCTCCTCAACTTCAGGGCTGCCTGGATGTCTGAATGCCATGTTCAGAACAGAGCCAGGGTTGTGAAGGACACAAAGCACTCCGACCTTCATTTAAATTATCTCAGGCACATAATGAACCAAAATTAAATTGGAGATGCCAGCAGTTGGAGGTAAAGGGTTTTTTTCTACCCATTTCTGCTTTATGAACACTTACAGACAGAAACCCAGAATCGTTTACAGTCTCAGCTGGGTGGTGCAGCTACTGTGGTCGGGCAGGTAATTGAATTGATGAGAGTTTACAACCTGGAGAAGTCTGATTTGTTTGTTTGCCCAATATTCCGACAGAGTATTCTGGTGTTTCAGCTTTGTTTTCCGTTCTCAGTGTGGCTGTTTAGGTTAGCGGTGGTGTTTTTCAGAAAATATGCCTGTACTGTGACCACTGAGTACGTTGTTACTGCTCCTGGGCATTTGGGAGTGATAAAGATGGAACGGCCCAATGGCTACTGGCTGGTTTTTATCTAGGGAATGTTTACTCCCACTTCACTCGAGTTTTTAGGCAAGATCTGAAAGCTCTCTGTGAGATTTCTTTGTTCTTTTTTTTTTTTTTTATTTTCTGAACTCAGTCATTTACTTTAAATGTCAGGTACCACAGGGCAGAAGAGTAATTTAAGACATGCTAATAAGAATTGTACCTATAGAGCAAAACCATGCAGAATGCAAGTTTATGTACATTTGTGTTCCCTTTGTTTTTCCTGTTTATTTCCATGTTGGAACGCTTTTTGTCTGCAGCATGTGGCTGCCTGTCTAGGTAATCACAGACTCAGAGTACCCTGGGTGGGAAGGGACCCGCAAGGATCATTGATCCAACTCCTGGTCCTGCACAGACACCCCAATAATCCCACCCTGTGCATCCCTGGGAGCGTTGTTCAAACACTCCTGGAGCTGTGGCAGCCTTGGGGGCACGGCTGTTCCCTGGGCAGCCTGGGCAGTGCTGACACCCCCGGGGGAAGAGTCTTTTCCTGATATCCAGCCTGACCCTCCCCTGACACAGCTCCAGCTGTTCCCTGGGTCCTGTCCCTGTCACAGAGAACAGAGATTGGAGCTGCCCCTCCACTGCCCCTCGGGAGGAGATGCAGCCCTTGATGACTCTTCCCTCAGTCCCCTCTTCTCCAGGCTGAATTCTCCAGGTGTATGCCACAGTGGTTTTACTTTGTCATTGGCTGCTGGTGCTCTTGAGACATGAGATGTGTTTGCACAGGGGAAGGTCACTGAATTCCCAGAATCCCAGACTGGTTTGGGTTAAGAGGGACCTTCAAGCCCATCCCATTCCAGCCCCTGTGATGGGCAGGGACACCTTCCACTAGACCAGGTTGCTCCAAGCCCCATGCAACCTGGCCTTATGAAGGTCTGAAGTGTGTCCAACTTGCAGGCAATTAGTGCTCTGGTTTTAAATGAGCCACAGCAGCTCAGTGTGGAGTCAGCTGCTGTACAGATGAGTCAAGCTGAACGACTCCGATTATCAGCACAGTCTCCAGTGACCTGCTGTTCCACATTATCTTTGTTTATTCCTGATAAAGGTGACTGGCTCTGCTCTGGTTTTAATAACTTTCTGATGGGCTGAGTCTTCTGGCTCGGCCTGGTTTGGTCTTTGTGCTGAAAGACATGTAATTCCAGGCAAAACAGAAAATCAGCTGTTGTTGGGCAGTGGGGAATTTGCATCCATGAGCGGCTGTGCTGGTATGGAACAGCTTATGGGATTTGGCTCCGAGTTCCTGCCTTGCCCATCTGCATTGATTTAAAACTAGCCCTGAGTCCGAGGTGCTGGTATTTATAGATCCTGCCAATCCCAGCATTAGCAGAGCAGAGATGTTACGGTTTTGTCACCTCCAGAAAATGTCATCTGGTAGCATGGTCGTTCCAACCTGTTCTCTCTGGGGACCCCAGTGGGTAAAGGCTTTTAAAATTCCTGTCTATTTGCATATTGTTGGCATCTTGTGCAGGTCCAGTGCCTGAGCTTCCTTTTGCTGAGATTCCCTGTTTGAGGTCGTGAGTAATCCTGCTTGCTCAGCTGCCTCGGCCTCTTGGCCTCCTCCACTGCTTTTTGATACACTTGTCAATTAATTCTTAATTGATGGTTATTTTGGCAAATCAGGGCAGTGTTGGATGACCACCTGGAGGACAGAAATCCACTGCTGAGGCACAGCTGGGCCTGCCCACCAGGAATGGGGGCAGAGCAGCCTCGGAAGGGCCGTGTCACTGCCTTGTTCCAGTCTGCAGCTCCTGCCCCAAATCTGTTCTTTGAAGAGATGTTCCACTGGGCTTCCCAAAAGAGACGGTTCCCAGAGCTCCCTGGTTCCCACCTCTAGGAAGACAGACATTTTATTTTAAGTAGTAATCACAAAGAGTCTTTTTTGGGTTGGTTGTTCCCTGTTTATTGAAACCGTCCTTGGAGGAGGAGTTGTCAGCAGCTACAGAATCCTGAGTTGGAAGGGACCCACAAGGATCATCAAATCCAACTCCTGTCCCTGCACAGACACCCCAACAATCCCACCCTTTCCCTGAGAGCATTGTCCAAAGAGGGATCAGAGTCACACCAGGGGATTTTGTTTCAGGGATCAAGAAGCTGCTTCTCCCAGCTCCAGGGAGGACTCTCTGCTCGTGGTCTCGGAGTTGATGCTTCCAACCACAGGAGCATGAACAGGTTCAGGGGTTGAATTTCTCCAGGCCCTAACGTGACTTCACTAATAGTTCTTTCCTTGTGCTTATCACTGCAGCAGCTTATCTCAGCCTGACTCAAGCAGTCAGGACTGGGAGAGTTTTTCAAAAAGAGGAGATTTTTAAGAAAGAATGTATTCACTTCAGTTAATCCTTCACTTTTTAGATCCATTATACCTGTGTGATTACTGTGTCAGAGAACTCTTCTGTGGTACTATTGCATTCTTGTGCTCTCATATTTTGACTTTTATAGGGTTTTTCACATCCTAAGGCAAGAAAACATTTTTTCTTTATGATTTATCCCAAGATGCAGCATTTGTTCTCACTTAGCACGTTTTCAGCTCTGCATTATTCTAACATGCATGGTTTGGGCATGTATTACTCATCTCTAATTTTTTCCAATTTTCTGATAATTTTTTAAAATATTTTCTCGTTATCTTCTAAAACATTTTCTAATATTCTAAAAATATTTTCTAATATATTTGAGGAGCTGATAATATCCTTGCTGTTGTTTCATTTTGCCATGTGGGATTTGGAGGAGCACACACTAAGAGGTGTAGCTGTACCTTTTGGCCTTTTTCCATCCTTCTTTTAAGGAAAATCTGATCTGGTAAACTGGTTTTTTTCAGCTGGATGTTTGCAGCTTCATGTTCTAGAAAAATGCTTAAAATCCATTTACAACTCTCTCACACAGAGGTGAAAGGAAGGATTTTTGATTCAAGTTCTTTTGGGGACCTGAAAATAGAATTGCTTGTTTAGCTCTGGGCACTGATTTAAGTACTTTTTCTGGAAGTTATTATGGAAAAAAATCACCAGGAGAATTTGCTGCTCTTGCTGCCTGCCTATGGAGCTGTTTGTTAGTAACAACAGTGATAATATTCAGATTAAGGGCCCCTTATTGGGGATGTTGTGGGTTGTAGAAACATGGAAATGTGCAGGGAAAGAAGTGTGATCAGGGAATGCTCTCAGGCCCCATGTGTGTCAGTGTTTGCTATTCCCTATAAAACTGTGGCTTTGTCTTTAAGCCACCAAGTCCTTTTGCATTTTGGAGTAAGTCAGGAGTGCTTGTGGAGCAGCTTGGGCTCTGTCTCTGCAAAGGGATATTTGCAGCCAGGCTGAATTCAGCACCTTCCTAGGCATGGAGTGTGGTGAAACTCCCAAACCAGCTCTGGGGGGAAGAGGGGAGTGTTTGCTGTGCTACACCTGGGAAATGGTTTGCATTTTTTACATTTTCAGAGAGAATGGTATGGTTTGGGTTCTTTTGGTACTCGGGAAGTAAAATTCCAGAGCTTCTAGGTTGGTGTTTTTTGATCTTTTAATCTTTAGCTTGATATATTCCTGTATATTGACAGTTGGTCACCGAGGGGTTTGTTACTGGGTCTCAGAGATGGAAATAAGAATTTTGTACTCAGATTTTACTAAATGGCAGAGTCTCTGTCTAGAACTTCCCTTTCAGAGCCTTTCAGAAATCTTACACACTGAAGGGAGGCTGGTGGAGCACCAGAAAATATTTTGTAGCAGGAACACATTTACAATGTTTCAGAAATGAGTCAGAATGAGAGGCGAATTCCAAAGTTTGGATGATCCTTTTCTCTCATTTCAACTTCAGGTATATCCCATCATTTACGGTGAAAGACAATTCATGCTCATACACTGAACTTCACTGGCTGTACCACTGGTGCCAGTATAATTTTGGAACTCTGATTTGGGGAAAAAGAAACTAAAATGACTGGAGAAGCCTGTCAGTGTGGGAGAGCGTTCACAGGGTCCTTCCTTCATGCTCTCTCACAGGATGAAAAGTCATTGAATGGGAACACACTCATGCACTCATCAGGTTTCTCATCCCTGCACTGAAAAAATGATGATGTTGGATCTTTAAAATTGATGAGATGAATCTTTAACCTGCAGTGATTGAGGGATAAATAGAGGGAGAAACCTGTCTCTTCTCCAAGAGTTTCATTCACATTGGAAGAGTTTTTAGTTGCATAACTGATAATTCGTATATTTAATTAGATATACTTCCTTTTTATTTTTGGTTAAAATCTCAATTATGGGAGGTGGTGCTCATGGTGCAGGTGGTGACATTATCCAGCCCTGCCTGGCTCTGCTGGCTCCTGTAACTCCACTGCTGTTGCCCAATTGGAATGAAAAAATTCCCAATGACGTGTCCTAATAATCTGTTTGATGACACAGTTGAGTGAACAATGTTTTGGCAGCAGGGCTGAGGGAATTACAGACCTTTTCCTCCTTCCTGATGCCTGGCACTCCCTCCAGTGCGCCCGGGGCAGGAGCTGGGCACGTCCCTGGGCTCTGGGGAGGCCGGAGAATATTGATCCGTGAAAAGAGGCGGATGGAGCTGTGTGTCCTGTGTCAGAGGAGCTCTGATGGGGAGCTTTTCCTGCCAGTTTGTAAATATGGGAGTCAGGCAGTGCAGGACATTCTGGATAATGAGGCACAATTTATTTGTTGTTTGAACAGACTGTCAGAAAACCTGTTGTCTCTGAACAACAGAGAAAACAGTCTCTGTCCAAAGGGGAAAATAAAGGATGTTGTCTCAACATGACAAAATTGGAGCCTACACGTGTGGGTCTTAAAGATACCTACTCCCAGGAGCTGGAAACTGGGCACTGAGTATTGATTTTAGGGTAATGTTTAGGGGGTTTAGGTAATTTTTAAGCTTTTTATTCTTTTGCCCATGTGCTTCATACAGTAATGTCAATGCAAGGGTGTTTCAGTCAAGCTAAAAATGGGAAGAGAATGAACTGAATGGTAAAAAAGTCTTAAAAGTTGTTTGAGCAGAGCACTGCACTGGGAACTCCGAGTTCCAGGGGATTTTTATTTCTTATTAAGGGATATCCTAAATTTACAATTAAGCTGCTACAACCTGAAATACTTGGTGTGACTTTTTCAATACTCCATGTCACTTTAAAATGCAGTATAATTAATTTTGAGGGGTGTTTCAGGGGGTTTAGGCTTGGTTGCAGTAACTTTACACTTGAATATGAAGCAAGGTACTACCAGTAGAAGGAAGAATAAACCAGTTTTCAAATGTCTGTGTTGTTTGTGTGTTTAGGTGGCTGTCAATGCACACATCCCTCCGGATTATCTTCTTAGGATCTGTGAGAGACTTGGACCCCTCTTAGACAAGGAAATCCCCCAGAGTGTGCTGGGGGTGCAGACTTTGCTGGGTGTTGGGCGCCAGTCTCTCCTGAGGGCAGCAAAAGGTAAGAGTCTCAATTTATCTGTGCTTGAGTTCTATTTTAATGATTAACCCTCTTTTGTTTCCATTTCTGTTGGGATATCTGTGTATTTGCATGAGCCGTGGTTTGTCTCCTATGCTTGCCAGCTTTTTTCTTCCTAAAATGCAGTTGTTGCTGGCCCTGTTGGATATATTTTCTTGGGTTGAAAATACCATTTTAAGGAATTCTTGCCTAGAGTTGCCTAATCTTGTTATTTCCTCTGCCTCCTTCCCCAGTGTGTTGGTGTTTGTGTAAATGATGTGAATGGGATTAGGGGTTTGATCCATCTGAAAAATGACATTTTTTCATATCCACTTGCACACATCTGTGTCTAAAATCACTGAGCTGGGCTATTTTTCAGCTTGATTTCTTCCATTCTTTGATTATTCCCTGGCTGTGCAGACACAGGACAGGGTGGTGTCGTTTGGGGCAGTGTTTAGGAATTGGGAGAAGGTGAGGCTGATTCTTCAGTGCTAATTCCTGCCTGTTCTCGCTTCAAGTTAATTTGAAAGCCCCCATTCCTTTCATGAAGAGAGCACCAGTCCTATTCCCTTTGAAAAACTCTCTCTGCTTGAGAGAATGATTCTGAGAGCAGTTTTGTATTAGAACTAAAGAGATCTGAGAGCCATCTGCTATTGAAGTGATTCCTCCTTCCCTCCTCGCTCCATGCCCCTGCCACTTCCTCCCTGCAGGAGCCAGAACTTCCTTGATCCTGTCATGTTCTGATTCAGAGAGCTGAAATGTTGCAAAATCTGTTGTAGTGAATTAAATGAGCTGGCGGAAAAGGATCACAGGGCTGGAGGTGACACAGGAGCAGGAGCATCATCCTGGGAGAGGAGGAGGGATGGCAGAGCAGGACCTTCCTGTTTTGGTGGCAGTTGAGCACTTAATTCCCAGCATCCTGTGAAGTCACACTGGGATGCTGACGAGCATCTGCTGATCCATTGGATATCTCCTGGAGGGATGTGCTCTTCCCAAACATGTTGCCCCACACAGTTTTGGGCCTGAGTCTTGTTTTGCCTGTGCTTTGCTGTAATTAGGTGCAGATTTTCAGGTTTGCAGAGAAACATTCCTTCATTTCACACTCAGTTTGCAGCTTAGAAGCAAATAGCAGCAAAATGTACAGAGAAAATAAACATTTTTCTGCAGAGGAACAGAAGGGTTTAGGTGGATGGAGCTATTTTAGGAAGTCTGAGTGCTGTTTTTAATGAGTATCGTTTAATACTCTGTGCAGCACTTTGGAGTTTAATCAGAAGGTGCTCTCAGGAGTCTCTGAGTCACCTCAGCTTGTGCACTTTATGTTCAGAGATCTACATGGTGCTACACAGATCCACCAACCTGCGGCACTGTCCTTCTGTTTCAGTACTTACTCACCGTGGAAGCTCATTTCTCTCCCTCCAGATGGCCAGAAATGGAAGAAATCCAGGTCTAATTTCTGAGGCACTTTGAACAGTCTCAGAAAAATCACTATTGTTCTGGAGAGGAGCCTCTCTGAGGCCAGTTGGCAGCAGAGAGCTGGAGAGCCTTTAAAGAGAACAGTCTTCACTTTAAAACAATGATTTTTTTGGGGGGGTGGGGTGTAGAGGACAATCTGAAAGGAGGGCACATTGCCACAAATTGCAGGAAAACAGATTTATTGGAAAAAACCCTCACTTCTCCCACTTTTAGGGAGCAAATACGTGTATTCTCAAATGTGCAGTTCCTAAGCCGAGGTGCTTTAAGTGTTGGGATTGCAGGAGGAAAACATGGCAGAGTTCAGTCCTGCCTCAATACAAAGTGCACCCACTTTTTAAATTCACTTTTTCTCTCCATCAATTTAGAGTCAGTACTCACCCAAATTAAGCAAAAATAAGCTGAAACTATTTACAGTGACACTGCTGAGGAACTGGAAATCAGAGTTGCAATCTTTAAATGAGGAATCTCTGACAAACTATTTAACGAGACAAATCTTGTTCTGGGCTGCTGGGAGTGGTGCTTCATCTCTTGATTCTTCAATGCATTGATTATTTCCCTGTCCCTTGTTCCTCTTGCTGCTGCAGACTTCAGACACACGCTATGGAAAGGATCTGCATTTGCAGCTCTGCACAGGGGCCGGCCCCCCGAACTCCCGGTGAACTATGGGAAACCACCAAACGTGGGTGAGTTCGGAAGTCCATAAAATACTTTTTTCTCCTCTCTGTATTTATTCCTGTCGCACAGAAAGTTGCTCTCATTGACTAAACCACTACATTTTTGTGTTTGCGTTAATATTTTCTCTAACATCTAATGATGAATTAGTCTAAAATAGGTTTTTTCCTGACAATAGGAAATAGTGTTGTTCAGGCTTGGATTTTCCACAATGTGTGTAGCTGTGTTTTGCAGAGCTTTGCATAATTGTTTGGAGGGCAGTGGGCTTAAGGGTTTTTTTTATGATATGCCTCCATAATACATACGTGTGGTTGTAAGATTGAATGGGCATGGTCACATGAGCATGGAATCCTGGAATCATCCTGGAGTCTTAGCCAGAACAAAGCGTCTGGCTCCCAGGGAACTTTTTAGACTCAAGAATTCCTTTTAGTTGGATTATGACAGAAAACAGACTGCTTGCAACATCCCTCTCCAAAAAGGAAATAATCACCAAAGCAACATTTGTGTTACTTCAGCCTCAGTTGTCCATACAATTAGATAAAGAACTTGTATAAAACTCAGATATATGTGGGCTCTCAGCTTACATCTCATCACAGAGCTGCTCTGTTTTATATAAACTCAAGTGTTTGCCTTGTATGGTTTGAAGTTTCATTAACTGTTTTTATAGCAAAAAAATGGATTCTTGCAGGCATAAAAGTAAATCCTGGTTTGTTTCTTCTTGGGGTATTTTATCTCTGTTTGTGCAAATGGATAAGTTTGCCTGGTTTGTCAGAGAGTCCTTTCAAATATGGATCCTCCCTCCCTTTGGAGAAGTAGGGATGGTGCTGGCAGTTTTCTGTTTCTACCCTATCTGTGTATTTATTATTTTAGGCGGGTTCTGCAGTTACTTTACTGTGAGCAGTTGTGCTGATGGATTACTAATAGTCTGGATTGTAGATTTATTGCACACAACTGCTCTGGTTGTATTTCTGCACGGATTCTTGGATCAATTCTTTCATCAGACTTTGTGTTTTTGGAATATGTGGTATTATTAATGAGCCGTCCTGGCAGATTGGACTTCAGCATTTGTCATGCTTTCATGGCAAAGGGCTGTGCTGCTTGTTTGGTAACTATTTAGTGTCTTAAAGAACAGAATAATTTTTTTGTTTGGGTGTTTTCCTAATTGTTTTGTTGGTTTTTTTTTTTTAAGAAATGCAAAGGTATTATATGGGAAAGGGTCTTTCATAGCCAGGAATTAATTTTTATAAGTATTGATTCCTGGAAGAATACAGTCCTTGGTGTAGCTACATAAACTGCTTAGGGAGGAAAATGTGTATAAATATTAAAATAGAGCTTTGATTTCGGGCAGGAGTTTCATTTTGGGATTCCCTGTTAATCTTGAAGAGGAAGTCAGAAAATTCTGTGTCTATTTGTGCAAAGTGGCTATTTTTTCCTGGCAAGTGGTGGCAGCCAGAGATGCTGCAGTGTGTGTGTGTCTTGTTTTAAGTGCAAGATGAAGAAGTGTGCCCGACCTCTTTGGTATTTTGGCATAACTGTGAATTCCCACATTGTGCTGGCTCAGGCAGATGGACTTTTCTGGAATTACTTGCTGAAGGAGTTGGGCTGAAGGAAAAGACACCCATTTAATGTGTATTCCAGAGTGAGATGAGATGATTGTGTAATTACCTGTGCAAAGTGGTAAATAAGGTATAGAACGAGCAGCCAGGAGTATTCTCACATGGTTTCCCTTCCACTGATAGGGATTTAAGCTTTCCACCATAAACGCTGCAAGAATGGGGTCACTGATGGTCCAACTGGGATCAGCTGGAAGTGTCAGTGGCTGCCTTTCCATGTGGGTGGGTTGGGATGGGACCTTGTGGTCTGTGTTCCAAAGGAAAGGTCCTGCACAGTGGCACTGGAGCGGCAGATCCGTGTTGCCTTTTCCCAGCGGGGTGGTGCAGAGCTGGGAATTGCTGCCTGGGGGAGGCTCCGGGAAGGTGCTGAGCTGTGGAAGTCATTCCCAGGGATGTGGTGTCTGCGTGTTGGGGCTGTGGTGATTTGCTGGAGGGGGACAGGGAGGGAAAATGCTGGCAGAGCTTCCTGCTGCCGACAGGATAACACAGAGGAGGAGAGTCTGCTCGAGCCTTTCTGGGCAGCTTTTGCTATAGTGGAACTTCTAGGGTTCCCTTTGTGCTCTCCCAGACAGAAAGTGGAAAGACTGGTCATGCAGTACCTCGGCACTGGGAGTGATTCCCCTTTGATAAACCTGCTTTTGACGCTACTTCGATTTTGTCAGAGCTTTTTTTTTTTTGCAGGCAGCTCAAAGCAGGTCAGAAGGAAGGTTGTTTTCACTCTATAAGAGCTGCTCTAACCTGAGGATGCAAAACTTTCTGTGGGCAGCTGTTGTTAGTGAAAACAACACAAAATTTGGAAGCAGAAAGTTTTCAGCACAGTCTCAGTGAGTAAGCATTTCAGCTGGGTGGAAATTCACAGTCAAGGTGATGCAGCTACCTTGGGCCTGCCAAAGAGCAGTGCCGGGATGAGGTCAGGAATCGATGATGGAAATGAGTTCCATGAGGTCAGCAGCTCCCGGAGCTGGAACACGCTGTGCTATCGCTGCTTTCCTGGGTCCAGGCTCTCTGTGGCCACACAGCGACTCTCTGAGAGACTCTCTGAGACTCTCTAAGACTCTCTGAGAAGGTGTTTTCCATGTGGGAGCCAGCTGTGTTTGTTTCCCAGCCTTTCTGTGAAATCCTGACTTGTGTTTCTCCTGTGAGTGGTACCCAACCCCTGCTCGGATTTGTGATGGGGGCAAAATCTAGGTCCTCATTACAAAGTTACAGTGCTCCTTGCAGAGGGGAAAACAGTCTGATAGGAGCTCATCACCCCTGAGAAAATTATTTTAAAATGAACATTTGCACCAGTTTCCTGTTTTCTAGTTTTCCTTGAAAAGGTTTTGAGGGAGAGCAGGAATTCAAGCTGGTGCTGCTTGGTGACTTTGCCTCACTGAAATGCTTGAATTCCTTATGAGGTTTTGACTTAACTTTGAAGTTGGGGCTGTCTGATGATTGATATTTGTGCTGTTACCTGTAGCAGAATGTGGCGTAAATTATGATTTAGGAATTGATGTTGTACAAATATGTGACTTGTATTAAGGACTGCAATTTTCCTTAAGGTGTGGCCTTCCAAGACCTAGGACTGTGGGAAAGAAAGAGAAAAATGCCTGTATTTTACAGGTTGGTAGTTGGAGGAGCTGAGATGTCCCTTCAGTGTTGGGACAGAATTAACTTTTCTTATCAAGAAGGCTGGATCTCCTCCCTTTTTATGGGAAATAACTGTCTTGAAAGCTTTTCCTGGCAGGGAATAGTGAGGGGGTGGATTTGGCAGCTCTTACACCCAGTGTGGCATGAAATACATCACTTAATGAGATAGGTTAGTAAAATTTTTTAGGGTTACTAAGTTGCTGTTTCTCCATGTGGGAATTGTTGTTGGGTTTTAGTGCTTTGGGGCCTCAGAAGGACAATAACTTCATTGTGCTGAAGAAAGGAAACCTCAGAGGGATTTTTGTCATGTGGGGGTAATTATTTAGATATTGTGTATTAATCTTCCTAAAAATACAAGAACTGGAATGGAGGATGTTTGGTTTGTCGCTTTGAAGCGGTGATAGTTTTTTTGTCCAAAGATGCTGTTGCCTTGATAAAGTTGTTGCTCCTCATGGCTCTACAGTAGCTCTGGATGTCTCTGATTGAAGCATTTCATAAACAGGGCTTTTTATTTTGTAATTATCTGTGGGAGATGGAGGAGTTTTGTCCCCATTGTGCAAATAGGGAAATAAACACAGAAAAAAAAATGAAATTACTTTCATATCCGCTGAAGCTGAACTGATTGCAAGGCTGGGAATCGACCGGAAAAACGAGGTGCCAAAACTGTGGGATTTAGGTGCCTTTTGGTGCTTTCTTCATGGGATTTTCAGCAAACAGCACTGGTAAATGTTCAGAAGGATTGCAGGGGGACACAGCAAATATTGTGATTATTAGGAATATTTTGACATGAGCGCGTATCTTTTTGATTCACGCAGTTCTTTGTGTGGTTAAAAAAAATATTCAGAACCATTTGAAATTGCTTACAGGCAGATACACTGTTATTATGTATTTAAATATATAAACATATATGTATTGAAATGTTTGAAGCCTTGAAAGGCACAGCAGAATCACCAGGAATGATTCCCTGTCTCTGTTGGCACACAGGGTGGGGGAAAGGGAGGTGTAATATTTTTAAGAATTCAGCTTTTAAGCTGTCATACTTGAAGAGTAAATAAAATAATGTGTAGGAAAAGCTGAGGTACCTTTGTAGAGCATTTATTACTGCAGGATCTCTGTGTTAGAGGTAGGAAAAATAGTTTAAAATTTCAGTTTTACTTTGCTCGGGGAGACAGTTTTGTTTAACAGCCCTGTATAATATCAGGTATCAATTGAATAGTAGGTAGGTAGTAAATTAATTTGCCTTAGTGTGTTTTGCTTTTTGGTACTGCTGAATATGTGTTTTTACATGCAAAGCAAATATTGACTGAAGGTGAGGTTATGCTAGAGCCTGATGGCTTTTGCAAGCATCTTTTATGCAGCTTTTTTTCCCTCATGTGTTGTGTTTCAATTGTATTGAGTGATTAAAAATAATCCATATTGCAGAGCCTAAAACTGAGACACAAAAATACTTTCTTTAAAGCTGGAAACAATTTCTTTTCATTGCTTGTGTGTAAATACTTCAATGGTATCATTTTACACAAGGAGTTATGGGTTATAAGCCCTTTGAAATGGCACTTCTTGACTTGGTAGATTAATTTTTTAACGTATTCCGTGATCTTTTTTGTGTAGATTGGCAGTGAGACAATTAAGAAGTGGCTCGAGTTTTTCTCTAGACTTTTAAGCTAAAGAAGTGAAAGGCATTAAAGAGCTTCGTGGGGCTCCTCTGAAGCCCAGCCCACATCAAGGTGCAGGAGGAGATAAGGAGTTGCTCCAGGGAATCTGCTATCACAGGGACTCCACAAACCCACCAGCACAGCTCTGTTAGATCCTCAAGTGCCACTGAAAAAACCTCTCAAAACTTTCAAATCCAAAGTTCAAGTAGTGTGAATGAGGATAGGTTAGGGAAAGTAGTAATAGGATAGGATTGGTGAAACTAAATGCCCCAAAATGGTCTCAAATTGTGCATCCAATGAAAGGCTTTTTACAGGATGGTTTGTGCATTTGGATTTCAGGCTGTTCCTGGAAGGGCTGCTGGCTATGGAATAGGAAAGAATTTGTTGTTGTTGCAGTTCTTTCTCTTACCTGCCACTCTGCCACTGGGGCTTTTCCATCAGTGCCACCTCTTCAATTCCATTGCCATAGGAATGCAATGATGTGGATGTGGAAGTCCTTTGGCCTTCACATACAATCTGGAAACCATTCCAAAGAAAGATTTTTATCACCAAAAAGCACTTAAAATAAACTATTATTATACTGTTCTTGTAATTGATATTAGTAACATGTAATTTCCTTCATTTCCTAAATTTCCTTTCTTCCTTCAAAGATTTTCCTTAAAGATTTTCCACATCCGTGTAGGATAAATGTATCTGTTACCTGTTCATGAATTGAACATTGGAATAACTCCCAGTTGTGGGGGGAACTTTTCATTCTGCTTTCATTTTTGCTAAGGAAGCAGGTGCAGCCTGTGGTGGGTATTAAAAGGCTCCATCAGGAGTGAGATTTCTTTTTATAACACTGGACACAATGTTCTGATAAGGTAGAAGAGGTTCAGATTGATTACTGGTTCTAATAATAAAGTTGATAAATACTGTATTTGATTTAATATTTATTTACTCTGAGTTCTGGACAAAATTCGTGTCTCACTGTTCTTTTTGCTTTGTTTTGCTCTCCCAGTTCATATTCTTTCTGCCAGGCAATTAACTGGATGTGGCCGTTTCAGCCACTTGTTCCCAACATCCACCTACCAACACATGAAGATGCACAAGAGGATTTTGGGGCACCTCTCCTCTGTTTATTGCATAGCCTTTGATCGCAGCGGGAGGAGAATTTTTACAGTAAGTTTAAAATTTGGACTTCTTTTTTTGGAAGATTGCTTTGTTTGGTTTGATTTCTTTCTTTCTTGAGTCCCTCAACAACCTCTTAGTCACTGATTGAGATGCAGACATGACTTTGTTCAGCTGCAAGTTGCTTTTCTACTAAATTTACCTTCCAGAATTTGTAGTGTGTCAGTGAATACATGACAATTACTTTAAGTTTGGGGTTTTTTTGTCATAAAATTGTGCCTTTATGGAATCCCACCAAAGTTATTCTGGCAGCACATGGGGGTTGGGATCCCTGTCCATCCGCAGTGACGTGTGTGACGTGCACAGAACGTGTCCCATATTTTCCATAACCTTTGGGAATTGCTGTGGAATTTCAGGGGTCAGATGATTGTTTGGTGAAGATCTGGGCCACGGATGACGGGCGCCTGCTGTCCACCCTGCGGGGCCACTCGGCCGAGATCTCGGACATGGCCGTCAACTACGAGAACACGCTGCTGGCCGCGGGCAGCTGTGACAAGGTGGTCAGGGTGTGGTGCCTCCGGACCTGTGCCCCCCTCGCAGTCCTGCAGGGCCACTCAGCTTCCATCACTTCCATTCAGGTAAGGAATGGTGGGGTTTTTCCCTAAACCCGTGAATTGGAATGGTAATAAGAGCTGCGGTGGCCAAGGGTAAAATTGATGTTTTCGTCTCTGATTTGTCCCAGCTCGAGGGTGTTTTTTCTGGTTAACTCAATCCTGTGGTGCCCAGGGGATCATACTCCTGCTACCATGTGCTTTTAGCTGTGATCTCACTGCTGCTACCTTAGGTCTGGAACGTGGGAGATCTGATGCTCTTTTAGAGCAACTCAGAGAGCAGCAGCATCTCCTTGGCTGAGCTCACTATGTGTTTGGCATCTTTGGCGGTGCTCCTGGCACAGCACCTGACCCAACACTCTTGTGTTCACAGAGAACATTTGTTTTTTAGAAGAATCACTTAAAATTCCTTACTCCCCATTTCTTTTTTCCTTGTTGCCTTAGCTCGTAGCATAAGGAGCTGCTCTGGATGTTGTAGCAAATGCAGATTTTCTTTTAAAAGTCCTCACAACTGCCAGGCAGAAACCTCCAAAAAACAAAATTCCAGGATAAAAAAGACAATCCCTGGAATTTGGCAGGTGATGCACATAGAGGGGAGAGTGAGTGGGGCTGTTTGGCTCAGAATCCCTCTCTCCTGGAGTGGTGCTGCCTTGGATTCATCACAGGCTTCTCCATCATGCCAGCATTCCCCAGGAGTCTCATTTCTTCCCATCTTCCCTACACCTCCAATTTTGTCTGATTTCAACCATGTTAAGGTGATTGTTTTGGAAATGTAGTTTATAACCTGGCTTTAACTGGTGTATTATTTCTTTACACCTATATGTGTATACATATTTATGTGTGTGTCTCTCTCAAGCTCTTTGTAAAACTAATAATTTAGAATATAATCAGCCACTGCTTTTTGAGGAAGCAGTGCTGGATTTCTTTATCGAATTACCAGGTAGCTGGAGGATTAAAGGTATTGCTGCAGTTATGAAATAAAGAATAAAAAGCTTTCCCACTCCTTAGAGAGGTTTAGGAAGACAGAGGGGAGGGGATCCTGCTGTGCAGCTGTTCTTCATTGGGCTTGGATGCAGAATCATTGTATTTGCCATCTTTGATCCAGTTCTATCCTAGAAAGAACTGTTTCCTCATGTTTTTGCCCCATTTGCAGGGTCTGGTCTTGTTTAATTTCTCCAATTTCCTTTTTGTGGTAGAAACAAAGAATTCCTAACCAAAATATAGGTGTTTTCCATTTCCTCAGCTTGGTTTTTATGGAAGTTCAGGTTCTGTGCTTAGCCCTGCTCTCTGAACTCCTGGGGAGAAACTAATGTGTTAGTGAAAAACATTCTTGTCAACAAGTTTCCAGCATGAAAGAAGAGAAAACAGGAGTTGGTTTAATTGTTACAACTTTTATTTTTAGTTCTCTCCAGCAAGGAA
This sequence comes from Origma solitaria, assembly GCA_013397895.1. Taxonomy (NCBI): domain Eukaryota; kingdom Metazoa; phylum Chordata; class Aves; order Passeriformes; family Acanthizidae; genus Origma; species Origma solitaria. The sequence goes on from VZRL01005061.1 coordinate 366,732, forward strand.
AGGAACAACTCGATACCTCACTTCCACCGGTGCCGACGGAACAATCTGTTTCTGGCAGTGGCATGCGAACACCATGAAATTCAAGTAAGACTGTTTAGATAATTATAATTATTTTAACTCAAGGAGGGATTTATTTTTAATTTTGGCATGGAGAGGAATGCTGAGAATATGAAATAAGGATGTTTTCTTGCTCAATAAACTGGTGTGTGGGGCAGGAGCACTTTGGGATTCTGTGGTGTTGGAACCCAGAGGGAGGCAGAGATCGGGCTTGTTATTTCTGGGGTTTGTGCTTTACAAGCCAAAGTTGTGGAAGAAATTCCACCTTTTATGTTCAGGATTAAATCCCTGTCCGAAATGTACAGGCAGAAGAATTAATTTGCTTTTAATCAGAAGAATGTACATATGTAGATGTCATCAAACGTATTTAATTGGGAGGAAATGCTATTGGATTCATGGTTTGGCAGGGTCCTTTTTTAAATAGATTTGAATTGGTGAGGATCATGATAAATCAGTTAAATAATCTTTTCAATTTAGAGAATTAGGGTTTTCTTATTAAACTAAGGAAGAAAATTCCAAAAATGAAAAATAAGTTCTAGCAAACTCAGGTGAGAATTATAAAATTAAGAGATTTAAGATGAGTGTATTGACCTCAGTGTGCTGAGCTGCTAGGAACTGTTTGTGGTGAACAAAGAAGGAAAACCAAAAATGTGTGTTTTGCGTGTAGGGATCGTCCTGTGAAGTTTGCAGAGAGGTCCAGGCCTGGAGTTCAGATCTCCTGTTCATCTTTCAGTTCTGGTACGTGTCCAGCATCAGCTCTTTCATGAATTTGGGTCTTTGGTGACAGTTCTGCTACTACTCTTTAAATACAAATAGTGTTAAACCCTTTTCCAGTTAATTTTACCACTATCAAATTGTGATTGTTGGAAATTTTTCCTTCAAAGCTTCTGCCTCAAGCTGCTCTTTCTCTTTTTTTCTATAATTTAAGCTAAAATCTCTTGACCACTTCCAAGGCTTTCAGTCTCCTGTTTTGCTCACCAGAGCTATTTCTCTGTAATACCCTTTTAAGATTTTACCTAGTAAAGTTTTTGAGTGGAAAATCCTGGAAATCCTCTGTCAAAGGTTACACTTCTGCTAATCTTCCAAATGTGGCTGAATTCTAAGAGGATCAATTCAATGTATTGGAAAATCTCAGCTCAACAGATCTCCTTTGCAGCTTTGAATGCTCAAAAATAATGATTTTTACGAAGAAAATGGTGTAATTTCTCATTAAATTTGCTTTTTGAATTTGAGAACTTTTGTAGAGCCACATTCCCTTTTAAAAGCCAGAAATTGTGAATTAACTAAACCTATTTCAATGCAGTAAACCACACAACAGTGCCCTTTTTGGGCAATATTGTAAAGAAATTACAATGAAATACCTTAATCACCACACCAATTCAGCAATAATTTCTCTGATGTGCGTCAAGTAGATACTGAAGCTGCACTTAAATATTTTGTTTTATATTTGCCTGTTTACACTGAAATTTTCTGTTTAAAACTAGTTTGCTGCTTTGACAAGAAAGCAGCAAATTAAAATAAATGAAGTTAAAGTAAGTTGTTCCTTGGATGACTTTTCTTCTCACAGAGAATTCTCTGTTTTAGGTGGCATGTTCATTGCAACAGGGAGTACTGACCACGTGATAAGAATTTATTATTTGGGCTCAGAATCTCCAGAGAAAATGGCTGAGCTGGAATCTCACACGGTAAGAGGCAAATCCAAAAGAAAATCTTCTTTTTCCCCTCCTTTACCTCATTTCAGGAACTTGGTTTCTGTACATCCTATTTTTTTAATTAACTCTCTATAATTTGTTTGGCTTTCAACACTGTGGTATTTAAATGCCTGGAAATTTTTATTTTTAAATCCCTCTGAGGCAAGAGGTTTGTGCAAAATAGGTTTTATGTATTTCATTCCCCCAGAAAACTGAGGGACAAGGTGATTTTCCCTTATTGTTGGTGAAGATCTGTCTTGGACTGTGGAATTAAAGCAGTTTTAATGCACAGTATCATTTTTTTCCTATTAAACTTGCTGTTGAATGTTTTGTTAAATCCACATAACAGGACAAAATAATTCACATTTTTGTCTGTGCAGTCAAAGTTTGGATCATGATGGTGATTTCATTTAGAAAATAAAGCTTAAAAGCATATTTTTTTCAGGTAATGCAGAAGTGTTCCCATAAAAATTCAAACGACAAACTTACACCTCAGGAACACTTCATGGATTAAGCCCAAGGCCTAAATTGATTCTTTGAACTTCAGTGGGAGTCGTGGCTCTAACGTTTACGTCTCCAAGCCAACACATCTAATAAGGGTTTTGCTCATGAAAGGAAAGAATGTTTTCTGTATTGAGCAGGTTTGGAAGAAGCTGTAATTCCTTTAATTTCTTTAAGTCCACTCGTAATCCTGCAGACAGCTGTCACCCCCCCTAAAACAAATCCCAGTTACCAGGAGTTAGAGACATCAGTGGGAGTAAGGGGAGCAAATCACAGAGCCAGCACAAGTATTTGGCAAATTTTAAAAAGGGCAAAACTATATCTAAAACATAACCTTTGTTTCTCAACGATTTGTGAGTGTTAATAAAGCCAAGGTTTGCATTTTTTGGATTAAATTTTTTAATGCACTTTCATGTTAAGTGTAAAAATTGCAGGAAGCCATCACCTCTCTGAAGTTTTCTATTGCAGTGTCCAACACAGTATGTCTGGGGAAGTTTTAACTTCAAATACAGTTGTTCTGTACTTGAATGTTTTAACAGTTTTTTTAATTTGCTAAATAAAAGACTCATCATGAAAATCTTTTAGGCTGAGTTTTTCACTTCTGTTGTTTTCCTCCCTCATCTTTAGGACAAAGTAGTTGCAGTGCAGTTCTGTAACAACGGTGACAGGTGAGTGCTGGGCTTTGGACCTGGGAGTGTTGGTATTTAATTTTCCAAATAACATTTCATGGAAGATTTGGTGCAACAGGAAAACTGCCCGTGGGCTTGGCTTAATCTTGGACAAATTATTGAAGTGTGGTGCAAGATGTGTGTCATGTCCACAAGCTCGAACTCGTCCTCTGCTGTAACAACAAAAATGTTCTGTAACTGCTTTTAATTTGTTTATTCTTTCAAACAGCAAATTGGAACCCAAATTTTATGACTTTTCTGTGTAAGAACAGCCTTTCTTCTCAGGTAGCCCCCACAGAGGGGTTGCTTGTGGAGTAAGAGCATTGTAATCAATGTAGTCTAAAGCAAAAGTTAGAAAATATAGGTGTTTTTATCCCAGCTTTTGCTCCTATTCCTTATTTTGCTGGGCAGGAGGTTCCAAGCCAAACTGTAGCTTTGCACCTGCACTTGGAGAGCTTTGTCAGTGAAATTGTGTGGGAATGTGCTGGTGTCATTGTACCACCAGCTCCTTCCAAGCCATGGGAGAGGGTATTAGGTCACGTACTCACTGAAAATTATATTCTGTAATGATGCTTTGAATGGAAAAAGAGTACCTTACTTTTTATTTTAATATAAAGAAGTAAAATTAAGAAGAAAATAGACTTGTCACAAGCATTTCCAAACTCTGTTTTTGTCATGGTGAAAAAAATCAGATCAGGGAAACTGAAAAGCTGAAACAATCACTTCATAAAATCGCATAGATTTGCCTTTTAAGTGTAATTTTGTATGTAAGTGGAATATACTTCCAAAGGTGTTGGCCATCCCGTGGAAATGTATTTCTTGAGGAGCTTTTCGCCGGTTTCTCAACAAAAATTATTTCTGTGACATTGATGGGCAAAGCATAATGATGTGTTTAAATACATTTGCAGAATGCCTGAAATTTTTAAATAAGGAGCAGTTCAGAAATGAAAATATTCCTGTTCAGCTCCACAGGCAGGACAAGCTCCTTGTGCTCCATTTGGCTCCTTCCCTTGCCTGTCTTCACCCTCTCCCTAAGTTAATGTATTATAATTTATGCCAGACTCCTGGCACGCAGTTTCCCTTTCTTTGCTGCCACTCTGAGCTGCTCCAGGGATTTGCTGATGTCATTAAAAAGGGAATGTGCAGCTCGTATGAATTACGACATTGAAGTCATTCCAAGGCCATCTGCTGCTGGAGCCAAATGTAATTAATGTTGTGGGCTAGAAACTCTCTTGTACCCTACAATATCTGATAGGAAAATTGTAACCTCATGAGTAAGAGAAGTAGAGACACACAAGTACACACTTCCAAGTGTATATATATATAATTTATTGGTGCACATGTGGGGATTAAACCATCTTTATTCAGAATTTCATGGCTTTTTTTCCCCTTTGCCCCATAGCTTAAGGTTTGTCAGTGGAAGCAGGGATGGAACAGCAAGAATCTGGCACTACCATCAGCACGACTGGAAGAGTCTGGTCCTGGATATGGCTACAAAAATGACAGGGTAAAGCAAAGCAAGCAGAACACACCTCCTGGGCACTTTTTACCTGCTAGCTAAATCCTCCATCATATTGAAAACTGGTTATTTGCTTCCATTTTGAGTTAATTTCAGTGCATATATTGAAAATGTCATGGCTCTGTCAACTTACGCAGTTAATTCACCCTCAAATAAATAATAATCTGTTGGTACTTCCCTATGCTAATGGTTGAGGAATATTTAGTATTTTACACATGAAATAAGAATGTCAAACAGTTTATCTCACTTTCTGTGAGGTTTGGTAGAGCCCCACTGATCATATGGTAATATATATATATATATCCAACATGGTTCTTAACATTGTATTTCTTCTTTGAGTTTCCAAGTAAGAGGTGAAATTAGTGTTTGGTTCTCAGGTTCAATTAGGGTTTCGAGTTTTTCTTTTGGAGATCCCCAAGTGACTTCTTTAAGTGCCCTGTAATTGAATTGTAATTGAATATTCACAACAACAAAGAGCAGAAATGGAGAAATCCATTAGGCACTTGCTTTGCAGAATTCTCCATATTTCAGTGGTTACATTTGCTGTGTTTGCAGTCGGAAGTGTGAGTTGGATTTATTTAGCAGGTTCCCGCTCATTGTGGAGTTTACTGATATTGATGTCTGATAAGAAAAATGTCTTGTAGGAAAAAGCTTAATAGATCTGAAAGGAAAAATTGGGGTAGGGGAGGATGACAGCTTAGGAACAGAGGAGAAAATGCCCTTTTTAAGGAAACAGAGCTCTATAAATCTCAGTGGCACTGAGTATTTCCTGTATCCGGTTTTTACCACTGCAGAACCATCCTTCATTCTCCTGCCTTAGCCAGAGTCACAGAGGTGGCTGTGATCCATCCTCCCCCGAATTTCATACCGAATTAGCACTCCTAAATGTTTCCATATGTAGTCACTGATTTATTCTTTTTTAAATTGCTGATTTCCTTAGAAACAATGTGGCATCTGGGGAAGACAAGGTGACCAAGCTGAAGGTTACCATGGTGGCTTGGGATCGATACGACACCACTGTCATCACTGCAGTCAACAATTTCCTCCTCAAAGTGTGGAACTCGTCCACAGGGCAGCTTCTCCATAGCTTATCTGTGAGTACCATTCCAGGGGGAGTCGCAAGTGGATGTAGTTCACTCTGAGATTGATCTGAGGCTACACTGCATCACCACTCCCCTGACAAAGTGTTGAAGTGTCCCGCTGTCCCTGCCTGCTGGGAGGAGGGTGTCCCGTGGGGAAAGGAGCTGATGTGCAGAGTCCTGGTAATTGCTGCTGACAGGGAACCCTTCAGAGGCTCCACTGTGCCCTGATTTCTCCTTCCTCCCCATCCCTCCTCATCTCAGCGGTGCTAACACCAAACCTGTGGCAGGAATGGTGACCAAGCGCAGTTCCAGTAAATGGAGGTGTCCTGGGTGATTCTCTGATCCAGGACATCCTCTCAGTAGCTCCCAACAACGCATCTGGAGATATCACATGGAGAAATACAAGTTCCTTTTTCCCCCTGCTGTCATTGCAGGGTCACGATGACGAAGTTTTTGTTCTGGAGGCTCATCCCTTTGACCAAAGGATTGTGCTTTCGGCGGGACACGATGGGAATATTTTTGTTTGGGATATAGACAAAGGAACAAAAATTCGCAATTACTTTAACATGGTAAGAAGGATCACAGAAGGTTTGTTTTTTTCTTTTTTTTATAAAACTGGTCTTGAGACAAAAGCAGATTTCATTATGTACCTCCAGAGCCAATACAGCTCTGAGATCTTTGCTGATCTTGCCCTGTTTCTGCCATTAACCTAAAATGCAGACTTCCAGGTGGTTGTTCCAGAACATACATTAAAAGTTGGGCTGAAATTTCAGGACAGAGAGAAAATGTGAAGTTTTAACTGCATTGTCCAGTTTAATAAATAAAAGTGTAAATCAATCTTGAGTGAGATGAGAAACCACAGAATGAGGATTCAGTACGTGTTGGAGCAGAGGGGAAATTCTTGTGAAAATGCTCTTATAGAGAATATATGGTTGTGAAAGGAATTTTCTGTGCTTGGTACAGATTGAGGGCCAAGGCCATGGAGCTGTTTTTGATTGCAAGTTCTCACCAGATGGGCAGCATTTTGCCTGCACAGACTCTCATGGACATCTGCTACTATTTGGTTTTGGATGCAATAAATATTACGAAAAGGTGGGTTGAATGAATTTTAAACTCTTCCCTGTCTTGACCTAATTTTGTCTTAGAAGTATTTGTGTTACAATTTATTCCCTCACCCTGCCCCAGACAAAATAATAATTAGGTCATGGAGCAGTTGCTGTTTATCTAAATCAAAAAGACTTAGACAAGGGACTCCATAGATAGAGGAGAAGAGCATTAACATCTCTGTCCACCTTTCTTAGCCTATTTTACTGCTGAACTTTTGCATCAGGCCTTGCTAATAAACCTCATTTGTGGTAGGAATCTGTTCTCTGTCATAACATTCCTTGTGCTGATCCCAAGTGCAGGAGTTGTGGTTTATGGGAGCCATTCCAGAGCAGCAAGACAGCTGCAAATGGCCACTGATTTATTTACTAAATTGCTTTTCTTTCAGATTCCTGATCAGATGTTCTTCCACACGGATTACCGGCCCCTAATCCGGGATGCCAATAATTATGTGCTGGATGAACAGACTCAACAGGCTCCACACCTTATGCCTCCTCCATTCTTGGTGGATGTTGATGGAAATCCTCATCCCACGAGATTCCAGCGGCTGGTGCCAGGGAGGGAAAATTGCAAGGATGAGCAACTTATTCCTCAGCTGGGATATGTGGCTAATGGTATTCTGTCTGAACCTCATGAATAATACAAGTATGGCACAGTATTGAGCACCAGCTCCTGGGATGGTGCTGTGAGGATGTATAAATTAGTGGTTTAAATTCAATATACAGGTAGAAGAGGAGATAGGGTGGGGTTATGGCATAAAGGAAGTGTGTGGAATCAAATTGACTGGAGGTAGGAGTATTCCAAAACCTGTGGATTTTTCCCAGATGTTTAAACCATTGTCTGTTTAACTGTAGATGTGAGGAAGAAACCAGGAAGGTGAGGAAGACATGGAAAATCAGCTTCTGTTTTTTAAAATGGTTCTTTTTTCTCATAGACGCAAACTTTTGCAAAATGCTGATCCTCAAGAAAGACCTTCCATTCTTACCTACTGAAGCATAATTTCTTTCTGCTGTTTCTAAGTGTTTGTGTTTATGTTCTACATGTGGTCTGGAGTTTCAGGATTTTACTGTAACTTCTCTTTTAAACTTTGCCTCCATTTGTTACATGAGAGCAGAAAGCCAGCTGGTGATCAGATGTTTTGCAGAGCAGACAAATGGTGGTGCAGAGTTATAAATGGGATTATTTCTATGCTGTTTGGTAATACAGAAATCCATCATTTTATCAGTGTTTGTGGCTTTTTCTTGTCAAGGTGATGGTGAGGTGGTTGAACAAGTCATCGGGCAGCAAACAAATGACCAGGATGAGAGTATCCTTGATGGAATGATCAGAGAGCTCCAGAGGGAACAAGATCTGAGACTAATTAATGAAGGAGAAACTCTTCCAAGCCCTCCACTCAATAGATCCCACTCTGTTAATGGAGGTCAGTGTCCCAGCCTTATCTCCAGCAGTTCCATCCTTATCACAGGAAGGACTGATCCAAGTGCTAAAGTTTGGTATGAGACTGTCTTGGAGGATGCTTTTCTCTTCTTGTGCACCTTGATAACCCCTGTGGAGCAATTGGATGTTCTGCGGATTCCAACAGAGGAATTACAAATTTAAGGTGCAGCTGAGGGCACGCAATGGTCTAACTGGGCTGTATCTGATTGCCTGGAGCTGTTAGACTGGAATTATTCCTGTTACAAACCAGTTTCCTAAAAAAATAAGCATGAAGTTCACTGTATTGTGTTGATATCAGTGCAGAGATGAAACTTCATAACTGCAGAATGCCAAAATGAAAGCATATAATTAGGAGCTGTCAGTGGAATACAGTGTTGTGACAGACTAATGGTTTCCTGCTGCAGCACAAGGCTGAGCATCAGTGCTAATAAAATAAACATGTTGCTCTGTCTTAGTGTTTCCTTAGAAAGCTTGAGATTATTCTCCTGGTAAGTGTTCTGCTACTGTGATTTTATTTTTAATACACAAAGTGATTAAAAATTGAAACCACACTCAATCAGATGTGAGCAGCTGAGTGAGTGCAGCTGATGGGAGGGAGCAGATGCCCAGGACTGTGCTGCAAGTCAGCCTGAGCCTTGGGAGAATTCACAGCTGCTAATAAATCACTTCTAGGTTAAGTGACTGATTACATGTGTTTGAAGTAGATTTCCTGGCAAAGCTCATTAGGATTTGGATTTGGAGTTGCTTGTGTTTCAATTCAAGAAGGAATAAGAAAAATATCAGGGAAAAACACCAGGGAAAAATACTGAAAATGCATTTTTGCTTTGATCTAAGTTCATATGTCAAAAAGGTTGCCTAAAAGGCAGCTTCAGCTCACACAAAGTCTTTTCTGCTATTTAGGATATTCTGATGTGTTGTACAGCCCCAGTTCCCAGTTTTATTTGTGTGTCCCTGTAGTTGTGTTAAGGAATTTCCAGATATGAGTGCTATGGAGATTAAAGCAGTTCCCTTGTAGAACTTGCATTGATCAGTGACTTTGCCACATGAACTGCCCATTTGAGTAAGTTAATTGGAGTGTATATGAAGTATTTAAATGGACAGATATTTTTATATAGCTTTGCACAACTGAATGCAATATATTCATGTGATTTGCCATATTTAAGCCTGTGGGAATTGTGGTGATGGGATAAATAAGGACAGCGATGGCCGTGATTCCATTGTTATCAACCTTTGTTTATCAATCTTTGTGCCATCCTTAAGCTTTAAATGGTGGATGGAATACAGGGAAGGAATTCTCCCCTGTGAGGGTGGGCAGGCCCTGGCACAGGTGCCCAGAGCAGCTGTGGCTGCCCCTGGATTCCTGGCAGTGTCCAAGACCAGGTTGGACAGGGCTTGGAGCAACCTGGGACAGTGAAAGGTGCCCCTGCCCACGACAGGGGTGGCACTGGTTGATCTCTAAGGTCTCTCCCAGCCCAGCCATCCTGTGACCCCATGATTCTATCGACAGTTCATGGAAGTGAAGAAGCTCTTTCTGTCTCCCGCAGCTCTCCGCAGCCCAGGGCTGGACGTGGCCTCCCCGCCCAACGTGGGGCTGCGCAGGAGTGGGCAGATCGAGGGCGTGCGGCAGATGCACCACAACGCGCCCCGCAGCCAGATGGCCACCGAGAGGGACCTCATGGCCTGGAGCAGGAGGGTGGTGGTCAACGAGCTCCCTCCAGGCATCAGCAAGTAAGAGGCTGAGGGGGACAAGAGATTCAGTTGTCTGACGTGTAATGATCCTTCCATACTCCTGCAATGATTTTTGAGCGGCGTGTCAGCTTTGGGGTTTGGTTGGTTGGGTTGGTCAGAATATTAGGATCGGAATGGAGAGTTGAGAACAGTAATTCCTTCTTTCCACAATTCTTCAGTACTTCAAATAACACGCTTCCCTCAAGCTTTATTTTAAAAAGTCTTGAAAATAATTTTAATACATTTGAAAATAATTATGGATGCTCAGCTAACGAGGTTGCTGCCTTAACTTGTGATTCCAGGGGTGAATGGATGCATGCTGTTAGGAGGATTTGTGCACAGATTTCTTACAGCAACACAACAAATATTTTAATGTGTATATTAATGAGGCTGTCAAGTTACATGATGATTTAATGAATATAATGTGTGTTTCTTATGTATAATTAGGGTCCAGGAAGAATGTCGAGCTGCCAAAGGTGAAATAGAAATTAGTTTATACACTACTGACAAGAAGAGAAAGCCATCTCACACCTTACAACGGGTGAGTTAAAGCCCTGGAGCAGAGAACCTGGGTGGGAAGCAGTTCTGAACACTGAGCAGCAAAAATAAGACCAAAAAAAACCCCAAACCAATTCTACTGAATTATTTAGAAGATCAATAGTCCTAATTGTTTCTCTGGCTCACTGTCTTCCTTCTGTTACTGTGATTTGGCTGTCTGTAATATCCAAATAGTGCTAAATCCTTATCCTTGACGCTTCAGCAGTGGGAAGATGCTGGGAAAGGAAAAGAGCAGAGCCACGGTGGATTTTCAGTTGGCTTGTGGAAAATAGAGATACCAAACTTTTATCAGGGGCTGGATTTATTTTATGCAGAGACTGCAGGAATTTTATAGAAAAAAAATCATATTTTCAATCATTTCCTTTCTAAAGAGTGCTAATTTATAAAGTAGAATTTCTCCTGAGCCAAAAAACCTGAAACACCCACAATGTGTCACCGATATTGTGATTTCCTACAGTGAAATTGTGATTTCCTACAGTGATTTCCTCCTGGTCAGTTGTAACTGGGGTGCAACACTCGGTCACTGTAACCAGGCATCTTCTGAGTGTGTAACTCACGAGGAACTCCTGAGGAACTCCTGATTTGTGTCTTGTGTCCCCGGCAGAGCGAGTTCCAGGCGGGAGGCGGCCGCTCCCTGCGCAGGAACCAGCGGAAGCGGCAGCACGCGTACCAGACGCGCTCCACCATCGAGCACAGCCAGCAGGGAGCCAGCCACAACCCCTGCGCACGGCACGAGTCTGACAGCTCCTCTGAGGTCTGAGCCTCCCCCAGCCTCCAGCAGCTTCCCTCTGCCCAAATCCCAGAGCACGCCAAGGCTCCACGTGTTGCCGTAGGGAGGAAATTCGTGCGGCCGAAGCTCAGCTGGAGCTGTCGGGATTGGGGGGACAGTAAAAAGAGGTTTTTCAAAAGTATTTGTGGCAAAAGGCAGCGTAAAAATAACGTTGGCCCGTTCCAGGATGGGGATGGTCACCTCACAAACAGAGATAGGGACAGGGTAGAGGGATTTAACACATCCTTTGCCTCCATCTTCAACACAGATGATGGAGCAAGGGGGTCCCAGTGCTCTAAGCTGGAGGACCATGACTGAGAATGATCAGCTCCCAGTCAGGTTTGAACTTGTGTGGGATCTGCTGCTCCAGCTGGATCCCTACAAATCGATGGGGGCCTGAGAGGATTCATCCAAGAATTCTCAGGTTGCTGCGGATGTCATCACAAAGCCTCTCTAGATGATTTTTGAGCAGCCTTGGGAATCCAGAGATGTCATGGCAGTGACAAGACCTGAGGGAACAGCTGGAGCTGGGTCAGGCTGGATTTTAGGAAAAGGTTTTTCCCCCAGAGGGTGTTGGGCCCTGCCCAGGCTCCCCAGGGAATGGCCATGTCCCCAAGGCTGCCACAGCTCCAAGAGCGTTTGGACAGCGCTCTCAGGGATGCACAGGGTGGGATTGTTGGGGTGTCTGTGCAGGGCCGGGAGCTGGGCTCTGATCCTTGTGGGTCCCTTCCAACTCAGGATATTCTGTGATTCTCCACATGGGAAGAAACACTCAGGTCATTGAGTCTCTGGGATTTGTGGTGTTCCTGTGGCATGTTGGTCTTGGAGAGTGAAGGATCATTTACCATTTTATCATTTCCACAGGACAGTGTTCAAAAGTAGCTTAAGACAGCTCCTGTATTTTTGGAAACCTGAAACCTGAAACATTTTTAATTTAACTGGGTTGTGTTAAACCACTTGCTATTTTGGGATTTCATACAGCACATGGATTCTAGGTCAGGACTTTGATTTCATTTTGCAGCGCTTTGATTTCATCTACATCTGTAGACTGCTGTTGAAGGAGATTGAGTATTGGTATTAATCATTGATTTTGGAAAGGGAAGAACTTAAAATATACCAGATTAAATATAACTTGTTCTCTTTAAGGAAGAGACTGCACATTGTTGCTTTGTAAATGCAGTGGAAGTGCAGAACAGCTCAAAAAGCTGGGCTCTGGGCACTAAAATTTATTAATCAAACACTGAAATAGGAGCTCATTCTGTGGTTTTGATCTAATTAAAATTCACATTTGTTTCTATAGGATCTATATAAGGATATATTATTAATTAAGATAAGAAAGAAATTGTGGGTTTATTTATTTCAGCCCTTGAATACAAAGTTTTCCTTAGGCAGCACAACTTGCTTGCAAACAAAAATGATAGATTTTACCCCAAAGTGAATCCTTTTCTTTTCACTCCAGGAAGATGAGACTGTTGGCACTAGTGATGCATCCATGGATGATCCTGTGGCAGCCTGGCAGAGTGAAAGCAGCTCCAGGTACCTCCACTGGGCTCTGAATTGGCAACACTGGTTTATTATGGGATTTAAGTTGGACAGTTGATACTGAAATACTCAGACTTTATTTTGAAGACTGAAACATTTTGTATTGTGATTTTTTTTTTCCTAGGTTTTTTTGGTCTTTTCAAAGTCAAAAACAATTTGGAAAGACCATTTATAAGAAAATGTTGTCTTTAATTAAGAATTGCTTGAAGAAATCAATGCCAGTTTGCCATATAAATCCTGTATGTGCATTATTTGATATTAAAGAAGTCAGAACTGGATTTTAGGGAAGTGCTCTAGTTCTTTAAATTTTTCATGCATTTTTGCTTCCAGTTCTTATGAAATCAATCTATGAATCAGTGACATATTGAGAATTGATATCAGCTATACGTGTAGTTTAACTGTGAGTTTCAAATTGATAAAAGAATTTACTGAAATCACAACTCAGAGGGCACTTAGTTTTCTTTAAATTCACATGATAACAAGATGTTGTGCTAATCCTGAGCAGAGCCAGGAGAGCAGTTTGAATGTTTGGGCCTTTTAGTCCACGGTGGGAAAACTGAAGTTTTCTGTTCTCTTTCTTACAACTTTCTTATTATCTACAGTGATTCATCGAGTGAATATTCAGACTGGACAGCAGATGCTGGGATTAATCTGCAGCCTCCAAAGAGACAAACCAGGCAGGCAGCTCGGAAAATCTGTAGTAGTTCTGAAGATGAAAACATGAAGGGAACAAAAGGGTTGGAGCCCAAGCGAAGGAAGCTTAAACAGCCAAGGAAAAAGGTCAGAAAGTGTAATTCTTAGTGTCTTTTGTACTTTATGAATATAAATTTGTATTTTAGTTGTTGTTTTCAAAGTGAAATTGGTCACAAATGAGTATGGAGTAAGAAAGAAATTCTAGAGAGCACAGTAATTGTGGTACCAGTAGTACCAAGTAATTTTATTGTTCATTTTTAGTGTTCATTGTGCTTCCATATTTCCCATTACAAATGCCATTTTCTTCTCCCAGATTTATGCTCTTCACCACAGCCAGATTTACTCCAGGGTGGTTTTGTAAAATTATCATGGATCTGTGTTGTATCGACATGGTCAGATTTCTTTTTCCTCATATTTTTTTTTTTTAAAGATACTTAGGATATTTTAAAAAAAACTATTTCTTTGTTTTTCGTAGAACCACAGACTGGTTTGGGTTGAAGGGATCTTAAAGATCATCTCATCCCACTGCTCCTGTCATGGGCATTTTAATAATTTATAAATGTTTTCATTTTCAATTATATTTATAATAAACCTGTCTTACTCTCTGCTGTTTAGTGGAGGTTTTGGGAAGGATCACACTCCACAATTTGCTTTTCCTTGTATCTTATCTGCAGTAACTGCTGTGTGATGAGTTTTCCATGCGTTCTGTCATAGTAATTAACAGTATTGTGAATATTGTATTGATTGCCTTCTAAATACAATGCAATCTATGTAACTTACAATGCAGCTCACCTCTATTCCCCCCAATGTGCTGTGTTTAGAAAGCCAGCGGGCTGCTGTCCCTGGAGGGGGAGCCCAGCGAGGAGTGGTTGGCTCCGCAGTGGATCCTGGACACCATTCCGCGCCGCTCGCCCTTCGTGCCGCAGATGGGAGATGAGGTACTGCCCTCAGCCATTCCCACGTGCCCGGGGAATCCTCAGCTCAGCGTGCTTAGGGCTGTTCTACCCAGCAGCATTTGCAGTGGATTGGGCTCAGGACAGGCAGTTTTGATCACTTTGTTAATTCCCAGGCTATTTGTTGTTTACAGATCCATGTCCTGTGTCCCTTTTTCTGCACAGGTGACGTGGGATTGGTTGTGCATCTGCACCTGCACATTTCTTAATAATCCCAAAGCAGCTGCCAATTTGGGGGCTGATATAAATATTTTTAACTACAAGAGTGTTCAATGATGAAATAAATCAGTGTGTAGTATGTTCTGAAAGGGATGAGGCATGGCATGGAATGAACAGGAAGAGCACTATCATCAGTAAAATAATGTTCCCAATTTTCTCTTTCCATTTTCACTATTTTTCTCTTTTCATTTTTTCTTTTTTGCTCTCTTAATTTTCTCTTTTTTTTTCTCTTTTAAGATCATCTACTTTAGGCAGGGCCATGAAGCTTATGTGAGAGCAGTGAGGAAAGCCAAAATTTACAGTATTAACATGCAAAAACAACCATGGAACAAAATGGAACTCAGGGTAAGTTCAACAAATACTTCAAAGAGCTGAACGTCTCTGTAATGTTAAACTGACATGAAAAACCAGCATGAAAAATGTAAAGAAAGCACTACTTTAAAATGTTAATATCATAGTTTTAATTGTAAATATTAAAGTTAGTTTTTATTAACACGAAGTCTTTTCATCTGTTCACTTCCTGGTTTTGGACCTGATTCTCAGGGGTCTCTTTCAACACAAATTATTTTTTCTGAAACACTGAATTCATTTAGAACCCAGCACTGCAGAGCTGTTTGTGGTTCTCTCACTCTACAGTGACCTGAGCATTTGGGTTCTGCTTCTTGGTTTTAATGCTGTGGTAAGAATTTGGAAATCATGGTGTAAACACCTAAATGTGTGGAGGGGCTCTCTTAAACACTGGATCTTGCTTTGAATGAGCTCCCAGTACTTAACCCACGGTGTTGCTATCTTTGTTCCTGCTTTCCTTGGATTTCATGTCAAGAGAAGAGCCCATATATGTACTCATATTCACTGTACCATGCCAGTGATTCTATTAATGAAAATAATTGCTTTACTGGGAAAATACCCAGTCCTAGGTATTCAATGATTCCAGCTGTAATTTTCCAAGGCATCATCAGTTTGTGAGGAAAAGGAAATAGCTCTTCGCTTAGGATGGGCTTTGACAGGACATGAACATAAAGGCTATTGTGGAATTTCCGTTTTCAGAGGAAGAATTTCCTTTTTTTCCCTTTTGCAAGAGTGAGGGGCCCTGGCGTAGGTCAGGGAGAATCTTTGGTGTACTTATAACTGAGTTTGTCCCTTAGACCCTTCTTGAATAATTTGTGGGAATCCTGTTCACAAGACTACCAAGGGAATGAGCTTCTTTTTTTTGTTGGTTTTTTTGGGTTTTTTTTGTGGTGACAGTGATTGATTTTAGTATTTGGAAAAGAAAAATTAATGGGTGAAATTACCTGGGCTGTAGAATGGAAACATATTTGGGTTTTTCTAATATGTTTCACACTTTGAAATGGGTATGTTTGTTGTTGGCAAGGTAAAACAATGCTGTTCCATGCTTCTTGCTAACTAGGAACAAGAATTTGTGAAGACTGTAGGAATTAAATATGAAGTTGGGCCTCCCACACTCTGCTGCTTGAAGCTTGCATTCCTGGACCCAATCACAGGCAAAATGACAGGAGAATCTTTTTCCATAAAGTAAGTCACTGGAATGCTGATGACATTCTTCAAGAGCTTTCCTTGCAGTGCAGAAGCTTCCCCCTCCTCCTTTCTTATTTCCTGTGCAAGGCATGACGATGGCAGTAATTATTATCCCAAATGCATGGAATTTGAGGACCGTGTAGTTCATCTAGAAGTGTATTTGAGGGTAATAATAACTTTTTTTTGGTCTTATTTCCTGAAGGTACCACGATATGCCAGATGTTATTGATTTCCTTGTGCTGCATCAGTTTTATAATGAAGCCAAAGAAAGGAACTGGCAAATAGGTGAGTATTTTTTTTCCAATTCCATATGTTTTGCACCATTTCTGCAGCTGTTTAATGGGATACAGCATCTTTGTTACATGATGTAAAGGACCATACATTGGAAACTTTTATTTGATGTTTGCTGCAATTCCTGTAGCAAAAAGAAAAAAAAGATAAATGAGAGAAACTGTTCCAAGGGCTATGATAGCAGGAGAATCTCCTGACCTATTGGGATCTGAGGCATGAGGCAGCTGTGAGTAATTCCCAGAGAGGTGCGAGTCCTGCCCTGAGGGGAAGGGCTCAACTCCTGTAGTGCAAAATGTTAGGACTGAAGGAGGGCATTTACAAAAGATGGAGCTGATTCTCTAAAAGGAAATATTTAGCAATTATGGATGTTTTTCTCTTGCTGAATGCCATGTTTGCCCTTCCAGGGGATAGATTTCGCAGTATAATTGATGATGCCTGGTGGTTTGGGACTGTGGAGAGTCAGCAGCCTTTCCAGGCAGAATATCCTGATAGTTCCTTCCAGTGCTACAGTGTCCAGTGAGTATTTCCATGTCCTGGGGCTCCTACATGACTCAGAGAACTTGAAAAACTAAGATGAAGAACCTCAAAAGCTAGGACTCCATTTTCCTTTTAAATGGAATTATTTAATTTAATATTTATTTACTGTGCTTTTAATTTGTTACTTACTTTTTATGTATTTTAGAATATTTTGAATATTTATTTAATTTTAATATTTACTTCTTTAATTTGTGAATTTATTGCTAAAGCAACACTTCTGATGTAAACAGCAGTGCAGTGACTGTCTAGGAGATAGAAGAGAGAAATAGGGAGTTGGAATGTCTTGTTCCTAACAGGAGTGACCTTTGGGGTTAAATCTGGTAAAGAAAAGCTGTGTCTTTTTATTCATCTCTAACTTGTGCTCTTGAATGTATTTTTTTAATAGCTGGGACAACAATGAAAGAGAGAGGATGAGTCCATGGGACATGGAACCGATCCCAGAAGGAAGTAAGTGTGTGTTGGATTCCTGTCCCTGTACAAAGCAAAAGCTTTTGGGCCCTGCATTTACCCTGTGGAATTCTCCCTCTCTAGCTGCGTATCCGGAGGAGGTTGGTGCTGGAGTTCCTGTGACCCCAGAGGAGCTGACAGCTCTTCTCTACAAACCCCAGGAAGGAGAATGGGGGGCCCATTCCAGAGATGAAGAATGTGAACGAGTCATCCGAGGGATTGAGCAGCTTCTTTCCCTTGGTATGTCTGCAGAGAAAAGGGGGAAGGATGAGGAATATCAGGGTGGTGACACAGGACTGAAGAGCAGATGGGATGGAGTGCTGGGACTTGGTGTGGAGTATTTGAAACATGCTCAACTAAATAGCCTTTTAAATTTCAAATTGCAATTTTCAAGCAATATTCCCTTTTTTTCTGGAGCTTCACCCAATTTCTTTCAGTGGGGCTTCCCAGTGGGTCACACCTAAATGTGAAAGAGCAAAACATTGAATTAAACCCCTCAAAACTAACCAACAAATCCTCACTAAACATCCTCACCTACAAATTCCTTGTAACTGGTTTGTCACCATTTAATTACACACTGCGATTTAAATTCTGCTTCTGTTTACACCCAGGACACGTCTGTGTTCTTCCTTCATGTTGCTTGTTGTAGTATTCCTGTTGTAAGTGCATATGCCACGTTCCTTTCAGTCAGATTTGGCTGCTGGCACACAAATCTCAGATGTGATACTTAAACAAAAAGTGCTTTTTCAAGAGTAGGAACAGATGGTAGGAGAGGAACAACCCTGCCCTGTGGGTAATGACATTTTCAGCTGTAGATCTGTGTTGTTTTTGCTAAATTCTTAGAAAGAAAACCCAGAAACCATTAAAAAGAATCTTGGTGTAACATCCCTTGGAGGCATCTAAATTATTGTGCTATTTTGTCTTGCAGACATTTCTAATCCCTTTGCTGTTCCAGTGGACCTTAGTGCCTATCCCATGTATTGCACTGTCGTTGCTTATCCAACTGACCTCACCACGATCAGGAGGAGGCTTGAAAACAGGTTTTATAGGTGAGTTTGGGTTGGTAGCTGATATTTATTCCAGCCCCATGGAGGACAGTGTGGAGCTGAATGCTGTGTGAAGTCCCTTCTGCAACTGCATAAGATCAGATTGGCCTTGGGCAAAGGGAGTCTTCCTGAATAATAAATTCTTCTGGCCACATTGTTAAGGCAAAAGCTATCCTAGCTGGATCTGGAGTGTTGGTTTAACACCTGGAGCCATGCTCTCTGTGGAGGCAGAGCACATTTGCTTGGTTTCCATCCCTGCTGCCTTTGAACAGGGACTTGGCTTGTGTTACAGTTGCCAGGAGTGGGCTGAATAATGCTGGAAACCAGAAATCTCAGTTTTCCCAGTTAACTTGGGAATAAATAATGTCCTGTTTTTTTTCTCCCTCTGTTTCTACTTGATCTGAATTCCCAATTCCATTTTTTTCTGAAGAACCCTATTGAACGTGGAAGAAAAATAACATACACCTTCCTCCCCATGCCATTCCTTTTGTTTTGTGTGTTTTTCAGGAGAATCTCTGCCCTGATGTGGGAGGTAAGATACATCGAACACAATGCCAGGACTTTCAACGAGCCAGACAGCCCCATAGTCAAAGCAGCCAAAATTGTGACAGACGTCCTGCTGCGCTTCATTGGGTGAGTTTGGACCTCACAGACCCCACAGTTCCAATTCCTGAGATCCTTCATTGTGTGCCTTGGTTTTTGTCATTGTCCTGCAGAGATCAGAGCTGTACTGATATATTAGAAATCTACAACAAGGTGAAAGCAGAAGACCTGAGCAGTACTGATGAGGAAGAGGAGGTAAGATCATTTTCTTTCCTTTTAAAATTCAGCACATGAAAGAAATTTTAATTTTTGTTGAGCCTTATTTTATGGGTAATTGCACTGAGTTTTGGAGGTGAGGCTGTTTAGGCTCACCTGGGACAATAAGCTCCCTGAAGTAAGTAAAAATGATTTTAGGATCTGCCTGTCTTTAATCTTCTCTCAGTACATGATGTTTTGTTGGAAGGATGAGTAATGAGGGGAACTGGGAAGTGGAGCTGTTACTCAGTCAGAAGGACAACAGCTCTGATTGTCAGCAAGGCAGCAGAGCAGCTTTTCTTATGCAATTCTGTCATTTTCCATCAGTTGATCCCTGGAATGAAATGTCAGGTAGAATCCAAGTTAGATACCACTGCCCTGAGCTCTTTATCTCTCCTTACACCTTCTCCCCTTCAGTGCAGTTTGAAATGTGCTGTGGTTCATGTTGCCAAGGCCCCTGTGGTGGTTGGTTTTGGTTGCTTTTTAACCCTTTTTTCCGTGACTGAGGGTGCATCCAGACCTGCCTGTGTGTGATCATTCCCTTTGCCTTTAGGTGGCAGAAGTAGATGTGGATTCAGATGCTCCAGGCACTTCCTCTGGGAAAAGACGAGTGAGTAAAATTTCTGCTTTGGTAATTTTTAAAAAAATTCGATTTAAAAAAAATGTATCTCCAGCAGTCAAATTTCGATACAGCTAATAGAAATAGCAAGGCTGGAGCTGAAATACTGCAACTTCTCACGGGTTTGAGTGTTATATATGACCAGAAAAAGCAAATTTCTCCAATTTGCATATTGCATATTACATATTGCTGTGCCATCAGCTCTGCTTTTATCTCCCTGGATTTCTGTTTTTGAATCAGAACCCTGGGAAATTAATAGGAACTTGAAGTGAACAATGTGAATATTCTGATACATCTGAAGTACCTGTTTGCCTGCAGGTGAGACGAAGAGTGAAGAGGCAGCCCATGAAAGCCAGTGCTGATGCTTGGAAGGAGCAATGCCAGCAGCTCTTGAACCTGATTTATGAGCGAGAGGACTCGGAGCCTTTCAGGCAGCCCGTGGATCTCTTCTCTTACCCTGTAAGTGCAGCTTCCACATCCAAAATTGTTCCTTCTTTGGCAGAACATTGACGCTGGGCATGGCTCTGTCCTCTCTCTTTATCAGCTGATGTTTTCAGGGAATTATCTGCAACAACTCTCAAAGTAAAATAATGGCTGGAGCCACTGGATGAGCACTGAGGTGATTTTACTGCTGTTGGATTTGAGAGCTTTGAGTTTTCTCTTGTGTGTTGTCACAGGATTATCGAGATATTGTAGACACTCCCATGGACTTCAGCACTGTGAAAGAAACCTTGGAAGCAGGAAACTACACCAGTCCCTTGGAATTCTACAAAGATATTCGTCTAATATTCTGCAACTCTAAAGCTTACACTCCTAATAAAAAGTCTCGTGTAAGTAATAAATTTTAAAGCCTTTTTTTTACAATGACCTTGGCCCTACATGAATGAAACACATGAAATGAGGTTTGAAGAGCAAAGCACTGCTTGGTGTAATAAAAATAACCAGGATACATAAATTTTGTGGTTATAAACTTGCTTTGTTCTGCTCTCCCAGATCAATTCTAACATTCATTTTCGTCTGGGACAATGGCCACTGTTGCAGCTGTTCCTTGAAATATTTGTGACAGAAAACTGATCACCAATTGTTATTATTTTTTTCACTATTTTATCTCTGTAAAAAAGGTTATCAGCTTGATAACTGCACATTGTGGATGAGGCTACACAGAGGCGAGGCCTAGGAAGAGGACAGGAAAGTGGTTTAAGGATTTTGACATCTGGTTTGCAGAAATTAGGAGTGAGGACATTTTAGGTTGCATCTCTGTTCAGCTCTGTGGGGGTGGTGTAAGGACACTTCACCAGGGATTTAGAGCAAAAACAAAGGTGAAGAGACCTGAAATCCAATTGTTTTCCCTTTGGTATTCAAGTTACCTTAAGGCCTGCTTCCATGCTTTATGGGGATTCACAAAGGGGACTGTATTCCAGTAATCCAGATATCCATTTTCCTTTAACTCTGGAAATATTTTGTGCTGTTATTAAATCCTTCTATGAAAACATTTTCTGTTGCAAGAGTACACATGGCCCATGGAAAGAAGTAATCTATAAAGAACCTCATAATGGAACATCACCATGAATTTTCCCTTTGTGTTTCAAAGTCTGGACATCTTTGTGATGGTTTTTTGGTTGATCTTCAAGTTATTCAACTCAAATAAACCTGACCATTCTTTCTCACTGCAGATTTACAGCATGACCCTTCGACTCTCTGCCTTATTTGAAAATCACATGAAAAACATCATCTCTGAGTACAAGTCAGCAATGCAATGTCAGAAGAGGAAGAGGCCTCGGTACCGAAAAAGGCTGAGGAGCAGCAGCAGCTCCCCCTCAACCAGCAGAGCATCCAGGTAAAGCAGGGATGGTGAGCCTGCCTGGCAGGGCCATTCCAGAGGATGGGGTAGATGTGCTTTTGGGAATAACCAGCAACTGTGTTGCTCAGTTCCTGATGAAGTTGCTCTTTGGGGAGATAAAATCATGCTCAGTTTGTAGTTTGTAATTCTGGTAAGTGAAAGATGATGTGGTTACAAATGTTCCCTCTGGAGGAAATGAAAGATCGACTGTCTATTTACCTTTTAACTGTTGAAAAAAGTATTGTATAATAACACTTTCCTGCCTTCATCTGATACATTATCTAAGTAAACTGAGTGTTGGTTGTAAAAAGGGAGATAAAATCTTGTCCCTGCAACCTCCTTTAGCAAACAGCACCATGGTGTAACTATTTTTAGTGTTATCACACCTGGGGAAAAGAGATCATTTGTGTGATGCAAGAATCAAAGCACTGTGCAGGAGAAATCAGTTTTGTTTTTTAGTCTTCAGTGATGACAGATTTATCTCTTTGGGGTATTCTGTGTTTGCAGCCCAAAAGGGAAACAGAAGCAAATGAAGATCCAACCTAAACCCAACCAAAATACCTCACTGCCCCTGACCAGGACTAACTCTTCAGTTTCATCTCATGGTGAGGAGAAATCCAGCCTTTCTCTTACAGCAACTTGTCTGTGCAGGTTGAGTCTGATCCTCATGAGACACATGCAGAACCCACCTGTTGAAGGAGCAAGGTCCTGGAAATGTGTTGTCTGTAGGTTGTTTTAGCTGAGTTTGGCTGTTGGGAAGGTGTGGGTAAGGATCAGGGAATTTGGAACCTGGGTCTGGCTGTGATAAGAATTAATCCAATGACAAAAGCCCAGGCTTCCTGTGTATGGGCTCTTCTCCTTCAACAGTTATGGACAAATGATGGGATTATACTCAGGAGGAATCTCTTTCCATGGCTGCAGAGCAGCTTGGGGAGATGAACCTGACTTGGGCTGTTAACTCACGGTTACAAAACCTCCCCAGACACAGCTCCGTAAATAGAGCCAAAAAATCACCCTGTCCCCTTGTGCTGTCCTGTCTGAAGTTTCAGATACAGCAGAAGAACCTCTGGGTTCGGCCACTGGTGAAGAGCTGGAGGGTCAACCATCTTCATCAGGCTCAAATGCACAGAGCCGGAGTGGAAATGCCATAGATCCAGGGAAAAGCAGACCAGTCAGGAGCAAATCTACACCAGTGAAACAAGGTGAGAAATAATAAGATTCTGTGCTTTGACTGACTGGTTTCACTAGAGATGAAAGATCTTGCTTCTGTCTGATGTTTGTGGAATTATTGCCTGAGTGTAGCATTATATATATTCCTAAACCATACCAAAAAGTTAAGTTTACTTTACTCCTTAGAGTTCTGTGGTGTCTTGTCTGAGGTGTGGAATGCAGATGATTCCATGTGCACTTTAGTGAAGTCCTTTAAAAATCTCTCCAGATGGAAAACTTGATTGCTCTTAAACTCCTACAGTTCCTTCAGGAATTACAAAAAGCAAACAAACCAAGAGAATCCCCACCCCAAAACCTTCACATTCTATTAATCAAGCTGAAACCAAAGATGAAAAAAAGTTTACAAAAAATTTAAATATTTTCTCATACTTAAGACAAAGTAGCTGTGATTAGAAGGGATACATGTTTGCAGGTGTGGTAGTTTCTCTCTGGAACAAGTTACTCAGAGTTTCCACTAAGGTGGGCACTGAGTGGGCATTTCCTGAACCCCAAAAGCCTTTCCCATGCTCCTGTGCTGTAGCAGTGCTGAATGCTGCAGGTGAGCTTTTCCTGTCCCGTGTTAAAGGATATTTAATATTCATTTTCAGATTTGTAACCCTGAAAACATAGAATTTTGGGTCCCAAGCCAGCAAGATACTTAATTTAATTTTCATTTAAGGTGTTCAGCAATCCCAGTGAGCTTTCTTGGGTCATTTACTCTCTTGAGTTATGCTTTCTATTAATACTCCCTGGACTAAGCCTTTTGAGAACATGGATTTGATAGGGAATAAATGGTGCTTGCAGAGTGTTGCTTTAATGTATATAGGTTTGAAATGGATTTTAGGGTTTTTCCTGCCTTGGCAACCCAGGTAGCATTCACCTGACTAATGTTTGTGTCCAGCCTAGTCACTCTGGGTTCCTTTTATTGCCTGGATCTTAACTGAACTCTTGGTCAGGAGAGTTTGCAGTCATTGCGTCCAGATAAAAACTGTTTTTACTTTGATAAATTTTCCCCTTAGAGCACCTGAACATAAAGGTGTTCACAGCACAAAAAGGATGAGTTGCTCCAAGCTGGATCATCCCTGAGCACACCTCAGAGGCAGCTGAGGAGAATCCCCAAGGCAACTGAGGCAAATCCTACTTTTTGTATCCTGTCTCGCTCTGACGTGATGCTGATGGGGTTGCTTTGTGTTTGCTTAGATCAGTCTCCTGACGGCCCCCTCACCAATGGGGATGGCAGAGAGCCCCGGGCAGGAGTCAAGAGGAAGCTGCTGAGCGCCTCAGAGGAGGACGAGCACCTGGAGGAGGCGGAGGAAGAGGAAAAGAAGAAGAGAGAATTGAAGGAAAAGTCTGGTTTGTCTTCATCAGAAAGTGGGGAATCGGGATCCAGCTCCAGCTCTGAAAGCAGAAGTGGTTCTGATTCCGACTCAGAATCGACCTCCAGAACAGACCAGGATTACATCGACGGCGACCACGACTACAGCAAAGTTGTGCAATCCAAAAAACCCAAGCGGAAAATCAAACGGAAACTCACCGGGGGCAAACGGAATTGGCAGGGCCGAGGGACAGGGAGGAGGGGCAGATGGGGCAGGTGGGGCAGGTGGAGCAGAGGGGGAAGAGGGGGCAGAGGTGGAAGAGGCTGCGGCAGAGGAAGAGGCGGCGGCCGGGGAGGAAGGAGAGGCCGAGGAGGCCGAGGGGCCTCGCGAGGAGCCACCAGAGCCAAACGCTCCCGGCTCGCCGACGACGAGTTTGAAAACCTCTTTGGGGGACAGTTTGGGGAGAACATGTTTGGAGGGAGATTCAGCCGACCCCCTCGGATCAAAACCAGGAACGAGGGCAGGAGAACTGTCCTGTACAACGACGACTCCGACAATGACAATTTTGTGCACACCGAGGATCCTTTGAACCTTGGTACTTCCAGGTCAGGCAGGGTGCGGAAAATGACAGAAAAAGCCAGGGTCAGCCATCTCATGGGATGGAACTATTGACAGATGGAAAACTTTGGAACAATTTTAAATGAACTTCAATGGCCTTCTACTGCAGGGATTTTACCAGAAATTCTACCAAGCAAGTTGTGCGGGGACTCCACTCACGTTTCACAGTGGTGCTTTTCCATCCTGTCAGTTTGTGTTTGTTTTAAAGCTTCAGATCTCCACACTTCATTGGTCAAAACAAGCCTTAGTCATTAGGCCTTAAATTACAGAAATTCTTCCCCACACACTACGAGTTCATCACATTACAGAGGCTTCCAGCTTCTCAGTAAGAACATGACATTTTTGAGTCACGCTTATGACTTCTCTCCCTCGTTTTGTTTTTGTATTATAGAAATAGCACCTTCTTACAGAGTTTTTATGTGGTTTCTGCCATAAATCCTTAGACACAGTAATAATTATAACTTTTGCACAATACACCAATCCTAAAGGCAGCTATAAAATGTTTACAGTTTCTATATTGTAAGAAGGATCTGGATTATTTTAATCTTCCCAGGCCAAACGTTGATGGAATTGTGCTGAACTGAAGTATGTCCATACTACAGTTTTGGGGGTCCTGATGTGCTTTCTATCGGTTCTTTATTCGTGTAAAAAAAAAAGTGACAAAGGGTTGGTGCCTTGTAAATATGTAGCAAACCTTTGATGTGGTGTGTCCTATGTGTGCATTAACTTTATTAAAAAGAGAATACTTGAGAAGTATGAATATCTAGACAAAAGGTGCCAAATGCAAAAGTTACTTGCATCTATTTTCTTTTTGTCCTCTCATATTTTTATAGTATTAATCGAGATTGTGCAGCTAAAGGGGTGACTTCAACATTTGAAAGGTTCCTCCTCTTCAAAGCATGATTTTTAATAGTAGCTCAGCTACCTCTTATTTACAACTACTGGAAACTGAAAAGAAAATAGATGCTGTTATTCAGAGTGGTGAAGAAGAGGCGAGAGGGAGCGTAGAGGGGTGGAAGTTGTGAGTAGCTGTATCTTCCTTGTGCTGCTGCCAAGGAAACAAATGCAGTGGTTCCCAGAGTTGTCAGCAGCTGAGGTGTGGGGCAGGTGGGATTTGGTTGTGCAGAGGGCCTGGCTGGTTCCCACTGCCGCACGCTCCATGGAAATAAGGGTTTGAGATGCCGAGGGAGCTGTCGCCCCCCAGACTGACTCTTGTGTCTCAAGCTTCCAGAAGAGAATTCCTGTTGCACTGTGCTCTTGTTATCCTGGGAAATGCTGACTTGAAATCCTCTGGCAGTGGTAGTGCAATTGGTGAGGAGATTCCTGCTCTGGCTCCTTGGTGACCTCGGTGCTGGCGTGAGCTGAGCTGGAGGTGAGCAGCCTCTTCCTTCCTTCCTGGGCTCTGGCTGGAATATAGATGGGATTCCAATTTCCTCCCGTTGTCTGACAGTTCAGAGTGAGTCAGGTTGCAGAGAGAACAAGGAAAAAGAGACTACGAAGTTCCAGTGGAGTTTTTCAAGGTTTTTAGGGTTTTTTTAAGCTTTCATCCAATATCCTGAAGTTCTTCTGTGCACAGCTTGGTCAATAATTCTGGAAAACCTCAGGCAGCAAAGAGTGACCCATGTATATTCTCAGATGCAGAAGGAATTTAATTTTTGACTTTCTATATTAAGCACTAGCTATTTTATCTCGCTTTCCAAAAAAATCCTAGTTAGATGCAAAAATGACTTGAAAATAAAAAAAAGCAGAGGTTTAGTTTTGTGATGGAGGAGAGTATATCCTAAATTGCTCATTAATATGAATTTATGGTACAGTACAAAAACCACACTTTTAATTTTG
Organism: Origma solitaria; assembly: GCA_013397895.1. Taxonomy (NCBI): domain Eukaryota; kingdom Metazoa; phylum Chordata; class Aves; order Passeriformes; family Acanthizidae; genus Origma; species Origma solitaria. The sequence continues at coordinate 393,349 of VZRL01005061.1, forward strand.
TAAGGAATGTTTGGAATCAGCCGTAATCCATTGCTGGACTTGATTTGGTTTTTGATGGGGGAGGGGGGAAGAACCAAGTGCAGAGGCTCTCCTAGTTCTGTATTGGGCTTTAAAGTATAAACACCTGTCCTATCATCTCTCTCATATATCTGTATATATATACACACATTTATATTTATAAGAAATGTATTATTTGTTTGACTGATTGGTCTTTTTACATATGGTAACCAGGAATAGCATGTATGCATCAGTCCATAGTTGGAATCATATCCCTTAGATCAGTCCTGTGAGCTAATGTAAACACTGTGGGTTCTGTCCTAAAGCCTGAAAAGCTTGAAATGCAAAAGAAATGCTTTTTTCCTCTATTTCTGACTGGCCGAAAATCCACTTATTCCTTATTTATTTTGTGTAGGGGCTAGGGAGAGAGAAACCACAGGGATTCCAGAGAAATCATTTTATAAGTTGGTGTATTTTAGCAGCAATTAGAGTAAGATTTAATATGTTCTTAACTGTATCTTTTCTCTGTACTGTGAAGATACCAGTGAAGCATCACTTTGCTGTGGCGTAAGTATTACTGTGTCCCATGACGATGAGCTAGAGCAGGGGGTGCTGGGACAGCAGAATTTAGTGTAAAAATTGAAAAAAAAAAGCTTTTTTTTGTGCATGAGAACTTTTACTAAGCATGACAAATAATTTGAGTTTAGAGCTGTTCTTTTTGCTTGGATTTGTGTCTGGATTCTTTCTCTGAGTTGGGCAGTTGATTTCTCATAGTTCTGTGGAATAATGACACTTTTGTAGGAACTTGGATGCTCTCAAATCCCAAATCCTATCAGGAGCCACTTATGGGTATGGTAAACTTAGGATGAGCCCACCAGGTGCAGCAGAAACAGGATTTTAAATGATTTAAACCATCCAAAAGTCTCCCTGCTCCCGCCCCTTCCGAAGGTGCCGAGCTCTGGGCAGGCTGCAGAGTCAGGACTGTGCCATCTTTCCTTGCACTCTCAACAAAAAACTCCAGCCTCTGCCTGAGGAATGGGATTTCAGGTCTGATTCTGAATGGGGTTCCTGAGGATGAGCAGGCAGGCCAGGGGCTCCTCTGTTCCTGTAGAAGTTTGGGCATTGGTGCCTCTGCTCCATTGAGATGTCCCACTGGCAGGATCCCGATCCTGAGCTGCTGGGGCACCTCAGGGCGCTTGGGGACACCTTGGAAAAGACCTCAGGCCCACACACTCCATCTTCCACAGAGACAGAGCTGACATCTGCTGTGTCTTTGCTCTCGGCTTCTCCCAACTCCCATCCCCTGTCCCTGTAGTTCTCCCCTTTCTCTCCAGAGCAGGGCATGGATGACAAAGCTGATCTGGCAGTAGTGATGTGCTGTTGTCTTGGACATTAGGGACATTTTTTCATGGAAGGAGTGGTCAGGCATTGGAATAGGCTGCCCAGGGAGGTGGCAGTCACCATCCAAGAACTGAGCACTCGTGGCCCTTGGTGCTTCAGTGGTCATGATGGGATTTGGTTTAAGGTTGAACTTGATGGTCTTGTAGGGCTTTTCAAACCTTAATGATTCCATGATTCAGCCCAAACATGACCTGGTTTTTATTTTCACCATCACCTTTTATTTTCCTCTTTGCCATGCTGTCCTGTAGTTTCCTTTTATAAGCTATTTATTTATTCTCTTGGAAACTTTGGATATTGTGATGAATTTTATTTCAGCTGGCATGCCAGGCTGTGACATTTAATCCAAACCTTTGTGTTGGTGCTTGACCTTAGATGGGTTTGGGCAGTTTTATCCCTCCTCCCTCTTTCCATCACTCCTTTCTCCATCAGCCAAGCAGAGGCCACTCCCTAATCCCAATCACCCCCACCATGCAGACACAAAAACTGCAAAGAATCGTGGAGAAATAATTCATGGAGGATTTTTGACTGCTTCAAATTCTGTGTCGTGTTGTTTCATTTTCCTGGAATGTTTTCCTCAATGTCCATCAGCTGCTCCTTCTGTGTGGAAACAGAAGGACTGAGTAGTTCAGAGAGCATGGAAAAGAGCTGGCACCAGGGGTGTGGCAGAGGGTTTTTAATTAATTTAAGAAATTTAAATATTTGGAGGTTCTCTTGACTCCCAAAAGCAAGACAACATGACCCTTGCCAAGCATTTGGAAAAGCTGCTCCTGGTTGTCTCGGGAATGTTTTTGCGCTCCAAATCACAGAATATTAACATGAGAAAATCAATTTAGATCACTAATTTTTGATAAGAACTTGATTAATTCCATCTGTGAGTGGTGAACACCAGGGAAAAGTGAACGGCTGTAGGTTTAAGGATGTCGTGTCCTGATCTGGGGCGTCCCATCATGGATTTCATGGGTTAAAAACATCTTTGTGTGTTTACATGTCTTCATTTTATCTTTTTATTTAAAAACCATCCTGCAAAGTTTTATAAAATGCTGATGATTTCCTGAAGGAGCAGTTACCCCTCCAAGGCTAACTCTATATTTAGTAGGTAGGGAGCTGTCGTCGTGTTCTTACAATGTGTATTATAGCAAATCCCTGCGCATGAGCGACAGAGACTTTTCAACTCTTTAGTATATCCGAGGTTTACACATGGTTAAAAAAAACTCCTTTATGTACAGTAAGTAACAGCCTGCAAAATTTAGTCTAAAAACTTGTCTTTTTTTAGTCTTAGAAATGCAAAAACCTGTTGGAAGCTTGTACATTTTTAGCACATCCTGTTCGGCCCACAGCGAACTCACACAACTGTGCTACGAATCCCTGAAAAATTTCGATTTCCAGTGGTAATTGCTGTCACAGCCTTAACTCTAGTGTTCTAAAAATGGTGCTGAAATACATTTATGTGCGTGGATGTGGGTACCTGATCCGAGTCTGTGAGACTTCCAAGGCAAACCAAGCACTTGCAGTTACTACTCCTGGTAGTAACTGCAGCCACGCTGGGGAGCTGGCAATGTGTAAATAGTTGGGAAATAATTCCACCAGTGGGCAATTAGGAGCAGTTTCTCAGTTTGGGGGTTTTCTTTGGCAAGCACTGCGGATCTTCCTGGGGTTTGGGTCTGTGAGGAGTCGTTTGGGGGGAGGGGG